>CM061921.1:281686050-281711069 GCA_031002005.1 Vandiemenella viatica
GATTCGGCAGTCTGATAAAAAACCATTGTTTCGCCAACAAACAGTATATTAAAAGAAGGAACACCTGGACGGAAGAATGTAGGAAGGAACTCATTGAGAGTATGAAGAGATTTAGGGAAATAAGAAAAACACACCGACTAAACAACACCAATCGCATTCCTAAGTTGGGCATAACGATGGAAAAGAAGTGGAGCAGTAATGTGTATACCACACAGTCACTGAAATACACCACATATTAGAATAACAACA
Organism: Vandiemenella viatica; assembly: GCA_031002005.1. NCBI lineage: Eukaryota > Metazoa > Arthropoda > Insecta > Orthoptera > Morabidae > Vandiemenella > Vandiemenella viatica. Next base: position 281,686,300 of record CM061921.1, read on the forward strand.
TGAGATTTTTTTAAATGTCAACAAAAAAATATATTAAATTACTGCTCTATCCTAAAATATATCTTTTAAAACCACCACGCATATCAGCTTGAGACGGAAGTATTAATACTAGTTTGTAACACGTATATTCTTGGTGAATTCAGAATCTTATCCGATAATGTCAAGAACACTTTTCGTTAACATCTACAGAGAAGTACACTGCATAATCTTCGAATAATGTTACCATTTATAATATATAACTAGAACTCTGATAAACTTTCAACTGTTCTTTCATTATTTTAATCGGCAACTGCACTTCAAATACACTATGGGTGGAGACCTGTATTCAGCAAAAATTAAAATAATCTTCTATCATTTTAAAAGAATAAAAAAAATCAGTAACACTTACTCGTCGAGAGTAGCAACAAGGCAGGGACGCTTGTGCAAGCGATGAACAGCCACAGCACCTGGTGCCGCATGTCGACTGCCACCGGGTTCTGCCACGTTCACCATCCCCTCCGAGCTCCTTATATTCACACACGATGTTCCTAGACGCTCCGAGGTGAGGCGCCACATGATGGGTCGAAGAGGTTTCAGTCACGGGTGCTGAATACATTTTCAGCTTTACTTATTATTTTGTCGGACTATGCTAGTTTTACCACAAACACCGCAACAGCTTTCAAAAAATAAAATGAACTGTGGCATAAGTGATTCTTAACTTGACATCAGGATAAATTATTAGAACGAGAAGTACTTAACGGTCCAGACTATCAGAGGAACAAAAAAATCAAACTACGAAAGTGTTACCAAAAATCTGTTTCTGTTTTAATGCAAGCAAAGTAAATAAAAGGAGACGCGTAGTATAGAACATCATATACCTTCAACACCGATGGAAGTTTGAAAAAAAAGTAAAGTTGTCAACACTCTATACAGTGAATTGGGTAAGGGATGGATAGCAAAGAGTATTAGAGTATCTCGTAAAACGTTTACTTAAAAGTAAGAGAATCAGATAACTATACACAGAAATCTCATTATAAATTTTATTCTAAAAGGCCAAGAACAGCTATTTTTCAGAGAAAATAAAGAATTCAGCAATAAGTTGAGCGTTATATGGAATATAAAAAAAACTGAAACAGGAAAATCTGGAAATCCCTCTAAAGACATAAAAATAGAACAAAATGGATCTGTGCATAGTGAAGTAGGGGAAGTTTGTGAAATATTTAACAAACATTTAACTTCAGTTGTAGAGAAATGAGGAATAGAAAAGCAATCTCCACATAATGCCCTAAGGCTTCTTTAGACTGCTTATCCAAATAGATTTGTAGGGATGCATTTGCCACCAGTAATAGTGCCAGAAATAAATAAACTCATGAAACAATTTAAACCTAAAAATTCTTCTGGCAATGACTATATTTCAAGTAAATTACTGAAAAGATGTTCAGATTGTATCTATTATATGCTTGCCCACATTTGTAATTAATCCTTACTGCAAAGTGTGTTTATAAATAGTTTAAAATATGCAGTTGTAAAACCGTTGTTTAAAAAAGGAGAAGCAACATGTATATATAACTATCGTCCAATTTCATTACTTTCAGGATTCTCAAAGATTTTTGAAAAAATCGGTATTGTAGAGTAATCAAACATGTTACACAAAATAATATCCTCACTAAATCACAACTTAAGTTCCAAAAAGGATCATCTATAGAAATGACTATATATTCATTTTTTAAATAACACATTTGATGAACTGAATAATAAAATGAGCCCTGTAGGAATATTTTGTGATCTTGCAAAAGCATTTGACTGTGTAAATCATGAATTACTTTTTTTTTTTAAATGGAATACTATGGTATTTATGGAATTGCAGGTAAAATGGTTTAAATCATACATGGAAGGTCAAATGCAAAAAGTTTCAATTTTTGACTCTAAAATAAGTAAAGATGCTTCATCAGACTGGGAGAAAATAAAACATGGAATTCCACAAGGCTCTGTCCTAAGACACCTCCTCTTTTTGTTATACATCAATGACCTTCCTGGAAACTTATCTGACAAAGTTAAGAGTGTTTTATTTGCAGATGATATTAACCTGACAGTGAGAAAAACACCAAGTAGTAATATAGAATTTAATGTAAATGAAGTACTTAGTGAAGCAGTAAATCGGTTTAAGGCAAATTCATTAAAATTAAATTTTGAAAAACACATTATATTAAGTTTAAAACAAAAACTGATGCACAGCTGGATTTAAACAAAGAGTATGAAATACCTTGGTTTTAAAATAGATGAGAAACTCTGTTGGCACGAATATATTACTTCACTACTGAAGACGTTAAGTAGTGCCACCTTTGTAATACGAACACTTTCTTTAACAGCAGATCTAGAATTAACGAAACAGGTGTATTCCTCATATTTTCATTCAGTGATGTCATATGGAGTAATTTTCTGGGGAAACTTTTCACAAATTAAAAAAGTTTTCATAGCACTGAAAAAAGCTATTAGGATCCTATGTAGAGTAAAACCAAGAACTTCCTGCACACAACTTTTAAAAAACTCAATATTCTTACAATGACTTCTCAGTGTATATATTCTCTCATCTGCTTTGTCATAGATCATTTTAACCAGTTTACTTCTAATTAACAGGTACAAAATTTCAATACAAGAAAAAGAAATAACTTGCACAAAACACAAACATCTCTGTCATTAGTACAAAGAGGAGTTAATTATTCTTGGATACATCTGTTTAATAAACTTCCCAAGAGTATAAAACAGTTTGCAGATAATAAAGATTTATTTAAATAAAAACTGTGTATTTATCTTATTGGCAACTCCTTCTACTCCAGTCAAGAATTTGAACAAAATAATTAATTGTATTCAATATGACCTTTTTTCAAAACTCAGTTGTAAAAATTAATGTATGTTTTTGTTCTATTTATTTGTCTTTGTAACGTATGATTGTTTTTACTACGATTATAGCTAATATTGTATGTATTTGTATTAACCATGATATGTTTCACATCCCAGAGGTCCTACCTCAGCAGGGATCCATGAAACAAGATAGATAAATAAATAAATAAAAATAAATATTACACTGTTTCAAGGCAATTACAGGAAGGTGGTAAAGTCAACTGCATCAAAAAAAAAAATCTTTTATGTTCTTAGTTGACTCACCACTACATTCCATAAACAAATTAATATAAAGCGCATGATACTTGGTTTATATTTATCATGAATCGAATACTGAAAGAAACAGTGAAGTGCAATTAGTTGCTATATGCAGCGAATTATTTGAGCTTCCAAATCACGGATATTTGTCCCCTGCTTACAGATTTCTGCTTACTGAAATTTACGTTGTGCGTAAGCCCTCCCTGTGTAGCGCCCCCAATACATAGATAACCAGCGCAGCAAAGCTGCGGCACTCAGTGCATAGCCAGCAGTTTGAAGGAGGCTTCCTCCTGCCAGAACAAACCTTGTAATTTAAGACATAAATAACGCAAGAAAACATTTCTTAGCACGTACGTAAGGCAGAAAGTAGTAAACATGCGGATCTTGTAAACGTTCTGCATAATACTGCATTTCCATACGATTGCAATACTATCGAAATGATTGAAGTTTTGTTATGTTGTAATGTTATTCACAAAGATTAAACTTTGAATAACGTTGTTAAAAATATATCTCTTATAAAACAATCTCGTCTGTATAATAGACGAAAATGTCATCACGTATTACTGAAAAACGGTTTAGTGCATAACAACAAAAGATGGAAGCATTTCTAGACTTTCTCGAATTTCCACACAGTGTAGCGTAGTTTTCCGTCTCATGTTGTGTTTTGACACAATATCTTGTGGCATCCTTCATCAATACTGTTCGCTGACCCGATGTATGCTTCGTTACCAGATATCCTTTACTTGCATCTTTGGCTTAGGTGATTTCGGCATAATGATCGTAGACGGTGCTTGACACGGGGTTAGCTGGTTGGAGGCATTTTCACTTGTCCGACACAATAGAAGAGGTGGTGGTGCAAAATTCCTAATCACAATTGTGTCCTGGCTTAAATCCCAAACCTCTCCGCAGTGTGTGTGGAGTGATGGCATACAGCACTGTTTATGGTGAGCCGTCCTTCGGATGGGGACGTTAAGCCTGGCGGCCTATTCGACTCTTTCGGAACTGTAGTCCTGAATAGGTCGGCAGCGTATTTCATCCTCTCCCTTCATTGATATTTCAATCTTTGACAGCGCATACAACACACTACGCCGAACATAGACACTTCACAGTCATCCAAGAGTGGTCTGGTGACTCACTGGCTAAGGTGTATGACTGGGGAGCGAAAGGACCCCGGTTCGAATCCCTGTTTCGGTGGGGATTTTCATAGCGCCTTAATCTGACCGTCACCTCTATCACAGCTTGCTGTGTAGTGTGACGTACGCCACAATGCTTCAGTGGTTCGGATTCCAAGTTAAACTGTCAGTACCCTGTACTCGGTAGGAATACCGGGTTAGGATAAGGCGGCTACGAAAGGGGTGGAAGGCGCAGCAAATGGAAACACTGTCACCAGGTCTCTACCACCACACAGAACTATTATTTTTATTACAGTCATCCAAAGAAAACAGTAACACATACACAAAACTCCATAACTGGGGACGGCAATGGGAAAGCACTGCAGTTAAATATCCCAAGAACCGCCACCAAGCCCGGCCCACTTGGTAAATGATATAACGTGTACATGTGACTCCTTTCCTTTTTCATTTACTGCACTTTGTGATATCTTGGAATAAACTCCCTTTCCAGCAGCTTTCCATCACATTCTGACGAATAACTGCATTTCTCCATGGCTGGGGCTCCTGCCCGCCAAATGCATCGCCCCTCAGTCCGACCCGACCACGAGACGCATCAAAAACTATCTAAATAATTTCCTGGACATAATAAAGCTCTTTTAAAATTTGTCAAATATGTTAGCTAAAAAAAATACTGATTCCATGTGGCAGAAGAAGCAAAGGCACTGTCACATTGCAAACAGTGCTTGATGGATAAAAGTGTTATGATCTTTATCCTGCTACTGTAGTTTCTTAGCATTTTCATAGGATTATTAACGAGAGAAATTTTATACTATCAATATGCTGATATTTTTAATGGATGAGTATTGGGAGAATTCGATTAATTTTCATGCAAATGTAAATACAAACTGTTTTGTATCGTAGAGAAGAGAGATTGAGCTGTCGGTGGTATCAGCGAAACTCAACGATCCCCCTCATGTGGAATCGCTTGTGTGCATTGTAAGCTTTGTTTTTGTTGATTTACCTGTTTCAAAACTGCGTTAGTAGCAACAGTCAGCTAAGTATAAGATGATGATATTTCTGTGATTTTGTAACTATTGTTTTTCAAAGATGTAGAACGTTATAAAAAAAAATCTCTTCCGATAAGATTAATTGTTTGTTTGCTTTTATGTATGTACCTCACCAGGTGGCCCGTGCAAAAATATCGCCAATGATATACACTGAAAAGCGAAGTCGGTGGTTTGTAGAAAGATGAAAGAAGAACTGTCTCAATTAGAAATGAAGAAATGTTTCCAAATCAGAAACAAAAATATCTCAAATCTTCTTACTCTAGAAAACACTCACAGTTTATCAATATCTCTGTAATGTGGGGTTCTTAATTTTGTCATTAAGGGTTGAATTTAGAAAAATTTCTTTGTTAATTAATGGTGCGACCAAAGTGGACAACTCAGTCTTTAAAAATGATACACCATTTATAAATTTTTGTTGAGTATTAAGGGAGAAAGATAACTCGTCGCAAAAAAGAAGTAAGAAGTAACCTATATGTATATAATTTTGCCAATGCTTTCACGGATTCAATGTTTGTGGATGAACCAGAGTAAACTAACAAAACTATAATAGTTTGTTTTTTCTAGCGATGTTAACATGTTTTAGGAGTTTATGAAAAGAAAATTTAGACTCCTGTTATCTGTAGAATGAGTTGGCCAAGTGATATAAACTTTGCGGAGTGACATGAATGGCCTCTCAAAGTAGATACAGTCAGTATAATGTGTAATTTTTGTGGATCACTAACATTTAGGTTATTAATGGGTGCCGGAAGTAACGGTGGAGTTAGATTATGAACGAAGGTATACAATTTACTTTCTCGTTCTAAATATTGACACCAAATTCTTCCATGTTCTGTATGTTTACTTATACTTAACTTTATCGTCACCTTTCAATTATTAATTTTTCCGAGTGAATTCCTCTTTTGTTACTATCATTGTCGCTTCACTGAATCAAAAGCTGTTAAGTTGTTAAACGAAGGTTAATTGGCGTGCTTAATACGCTAATGACCTATACGTTGTATTGCCCACAGGTATTGCACTTTATTCAAAAAAATATATTTATTATACTGTTACTTTATCAGTTATTACTTTATTAAATGTGGTTTTTTTGCTCTCTGATATCGATATTATTTTTATTGGTATTTTAATAAACTTATCAGCAAGAACCTTTTGATTACCTAGCTACCATCGATATAAACCCATCCAGGCTATAGCAGCGTCACCTGACGAGGAGTGACTGCTAGTCAGACACACGCTCGGTGCATGTAGTATCAGTGAACATGCTATCCGTGTTTAGAATGGGGAAGGCGCGCGATCTATCTGAGTTTGACCGAGGGAAGATTGTGATGGCCCGGAGGCTCGGTACGAATATTTCGGAAAATGCACTGCTTATCGGGTGTTCGTGGAGTGCTGTGGTGAGTGTCTTCAGCAAGTGGCGAGAACAAGGTGAAACTACGTTCAAACGTTAAGGGTTATGGTGGCCACCCCTCATTACAGATGTGGGACGTCGTAGTCTGGACAGGCTGGTAAAACAGGACAGGCGGCGAACTGTGGCGGAAACTAACATCAGACTTCAATGCTGGGCAGAGTACAAGTGTATCTGAACACACAGTGCACCGAACACTCCTAACGATGGGCCTCTGGAGCCAACGACCCATGCATGTACTGTACCAATGTAAACACCACGACATCGGCAACTACGAATGAAATGAGCACGTGACCATCGTCACTAGACGTTGGCGCAGCGGCAGAGCGTTGCATGGTCTGATGAATCCCCATATCCTCTTGATCATGCCGATGGGAGGGTGCGTATCCGTCGTTTTCCAGGGGAACAGCTACTTGACAGTGTACTGTGGGACGGAGCCAAGCTTGCGGCAGCTCAGTTATGCCCTAGGGAACAATCACATCGGCATCCATGGGTCCAGTGAAGCTCGTGCGAGGCACCATGACGGCCAATAATTATCGTATACTGGTTGCAGACCAAGTACACTCCTTCACGACGACCATGCTTCCCAACGACATTGGCATTTTTTCAACAAAATAATGCGCCATGTCACAAGGCCAGGAGTATGATGGAGCGGTTCGAGGAATACAGTGGCGAGTTACAATTGATGTGTTGGCCTCCCAGCTAGCCATCTGAACCCGAACGAACACATCTGGGATGTGATTGAACGTGGCGTCAGAGCTCATCGCTCTCCTACCCTGAATTTAAGGGAATTAGGTGACTTGTGTTTGCAGATATGGTTCAAAGTCCCTCCAGCGACCTACCGAAGCCTCATTGCTTCCATGGCAAGACGCGTCGCCGCTGTTATCAGTGCCTAAGGCTGACATACGGGCTATTAGCGACATGGTCATAATGTTCTGGCTGATCCATGTAAATAAGACTATAGAATATTAATATGAAACAAGATAAAAAATGATTGTTCAATATACTGAATAGCAAAGATTAAAACTAGAAAATACTGTTAAACGCTGTAAGATATCAACAGAAATTACGAAAGACACATAATAAATGAAACGGGAGACATGAGTATCCTAAAAAATTATATGTACACAATACACATAATTTACAAATGTTGCATCGACTAGCCAGTAATTTGACGACAATATCTCTGTACCGCTTATACCGCTTCAGGTTATAACCAAAAAACCAACATATAACCAGTATTCACAAAAAATGCTCCACAGTAAAGTTGATGGTCATTAGCATGCTAGTTAAAAAACTTGAACGTTGCTTCTCATGCCCCTCTCACATATACTACAGATAAAAAGTGTATTTATCCAACAGGTTGTCTCAAAAACTTTCTCTCCACATTTACCTCTTTGTCTAACCGTTTGTCTGTAGGCAAGTTCTCTGTCTCTCTCCGGAGTTATCAAAGTTCTCCAATCACCACCTTTATTCTGATGTTACTCCGCGGCCTGATACATATACACAAAAATTATAACCACACGTAATTATATTAAACCACTATCAATGCGTCACTGGTTGTTCATACATACTCCACACGCATACACTTTCCGTTCACCAAATTGAGGCAAATGTCAATAGAACAATAGTCCGCCACGTTTTATAAATAAGCTTCTCTACCCACAGCGTGGATAGTCGTTCCCGTATTGTTACCAAGTAAATACATGAAAATTTTAATTTATGAGTTATGATAAGTAAATAGTGGTTATTTTAATCATTGATGTTGTACAGTCTGGTATGTAGAATTGAAATCATAGTGAAATACATTAAAAAGTATCCTAAAACTTTATTTCTGTACATTTTTGTTAGCTTGACTCATTTTGAATGTTTTTTTTTATTACGAAATGCGTTAAAGGGTGATTTTGTTATATTTTCCGATCTTTCCCGGGTCTGATTGGTTGTATTGTTTTAATTTAGTGTAGTATCTTGGAATTTCATTGAAAATTAGGTGCCAAAAAGTGCCAAACATCTATTTGTTCATGACCCGAAAAGTTATTTATTACATGAAAAATGATGAGGAACGAATTGATTAAACGTAAAACCTGGAATTAGTCCAGAAAAATAATTTAAATCAACAAACGCAACAGATCGAAGTTAAATTTTTTCAAAGCTTAAATCGGAAATGAAAACAAAATTGCAGGCTGCTAAGAGAACTGAAAGTGTATTTTTAAAGACATACCGTGATTGGTTTCACCGAAGTATCTAAATCTCTATAAAACTCAATCCGTTGATGTGGGTCGGCCTAGAAAATGTTTGGATGATTTGACTGATTGCAGCAAACGAAATCCTCAGAGATTAGAGGTATTGATAGAATTCTGACTGACAGTTTTCCCACTATTCTAGAAGTGACATCTAGGGGACACAGATACAAAAAAATTTGCTGCCACGAAACGGCCTAGATGTACACTGAACTGTACTAGTGGCATCCACAAAGTAAAGATTCAGGGCCCAATTATAATATAGTGTGCACTATTGTCTATAGGCACTTTGTCCGAAGAAGCAGCAGAAGCTAGAAATAAATATTTTTGACAATTTTGGGAGAGATACTCCAGAAAATTTTACCAGGTTTAGTGCAACACAGATAACATTAATAGGCTTTTATTGACTTCAGATCCGTATTTGAGCTGCGACAGGCCCAACCCCCACCCCTCCAAAAAAAATTTAAATCATTCAAACCAGAAACTATTAAAATGTTATAAGAACGAAGACTTTCCTGGCGTATGACTGCAATAGTGTTGTGGAAACACAATATTTCGACGGCTAGCTCCGCCGTCTTCGTCAGGTGTAGAGACATCTGCACTGGTCGGCTGACCCACAGATACTGAGATGGTTCGTTTTTTATTATTATTATTATCTTTCATTCCCTCTGTTGAAGGCAGAGGGCGGGCCGGTGTAGAACGTGAGTTCTTTTCAGCCAAATGGGTTACATTTTATTTTTGATTCCTTTATTTGATACATTTCTTTACTACTAACTTAAAACTAAAATCTTAAATTCCTAATTTGGGGTAGCAAAATTTCTACTTTTTGAAGGGGACCTTTGGACTTTACGTCCTTGTTTTTATTTTTGATCGTTTCATTTGATCATGGTAGTAATTAGTTGCGTTAGCAGCTGCAGTATCTTGGTCAGGGTCAGCTGGTCTTGGTTTCTGACCCTGTCTTCTGGGAGTGGTTGGAAGGAGCACCTCGCACAGCCGTTGTCTTGATCGTGGTGTTGAAGTTCGATATCTTGGCGGCTTCTTGTCGATGTCGCTTGTTTTTGACTTGCCCTATCTGTCTTATCTGTCGGCCAGCGGTGTCGGTGTGCGTCGTGAGGGGCTGGGGTGCCGCTCTTCCATATACAGGGTGTTACAAAAAGGTACGGCCAAACTTTCAGGAAACATTCCTCACACACAAACAAAGAAAATATGTTATGTGGACATGTGCCCGGAAACGCTTACTTTCCATGTTAGAGCTCATTTTATTACTTCTCTTCAAATCACATTAAACATGGAATGGAAACACACAGCAACAGAACGTACCAGCGTGACTTCAAACACTTTGTTACAGGAAATGTCCAAATGTCCTACGTTAGCGAGGATACATGCATCCACTCTCCGTCGCATGGAATCCCTGATGTGCTGATGCAGCCCTGGAGAATGGCGTATTGTATCACAGCCGTCCACAATATGAGCTCTAACATGGAAAGTAAGCGTTTCCGGACACATGTCCACATAACATATTTTCTTTGTTTGTGTGTGAGGAATGTTTCCTGAAAGTTTGGCCGTACCTTTTTGTAACACCCTGTATAATGGTACATGTCCGCGTCCGGCGGCTGCGTGGCCTCGGCGAAGGCTTACTATGAGCCAGGCCCGCAACCATATGGCGGCTGGCTGCCAGTGGGCGTGGCTATGGTTCATGTTCCAGCCCGAACTAATATGGAGCCTTCTACGGCGGCAGCTGGACGGAAGTAAAACGTTCTCTGCGGATATTTGGCAAGGCTGGTTTCCATGCCTCACTGAGACATAGACCACTGTCTCTGTTAAATGTGTTGGCCAGTCGAATTTCGATAGCTTCTTTGATAACAGATTCTCAAAAATGTGATGTTCTAGCCAATATCCTAACATTATTGAACTCTACTTTGTGACCATGATCGTACACGTGCTCGGCGATCGCTGTCCCAGGTGGAGGTGGCGTTTATGTTCTTCACACCGGTTTTCTATGGTGCGGATCGTTTGACCGATGTAGGTCTTTCCACACTCGCACGGTATGCTATAAATCCCCGGAACTCTTAGGCCAAGATCATCCTTGACTGAACGGAGGTAGTCCCGTATTTTAGCTGGTGGTCGGTAGAAAGATTTTATACCATGTCGTGCGAGGATTCTGCCAATTTTCCCCAAGGTGGTTCCGGCGTAAGGCAAAAAGCGGTGGCCTTGGGCGTTTCTTCCCGTTGGACTGGAATTTTCCCCGGCTTACGTTCAACTGCCCTTTCTATCTGCCTCTCGGAGTAACCGTTCCGCCTGAAGACAGTTCTCAGTTGTTCCAGTTCTTGTGGCAGGCTGTCTTTGTCAGCAATCGCTCCAGCCCTATGCACAAGAGTATTTAAAACAGTGTTGCGCTGCACAGGATGGTGGAAACTCGTAGCGTCCAGATACTGGTCTGTGTGGGTAGATTTTCTGTATACACTATGCCCCAGCGTTCCGTCCGGCTTTCTTTCAATTAAAATGTCGAGGAAAGGTAGGCGACCGTCCTTTTCCATAGTGAACTTTATGTTAGGATGAATTCGGGTAAGATATTCTAGAACCTCATGTAAAGTCTTGTTTCCATGGGGCCACACCACAAATGTATCATCGACATATCTGGAAAAACATGTCGGCTTGAGAACTGCTTCCTGCAGGGCTTTCTCTTCGAAATGTTCCATGTATAACTTGGCGATTACAGGAGAAAGTGGAGATCCCAAGGCAACCCCGTCCACCTGTTCATAGTATTCCCCTAAGTATGTGAAATACGTGGACGTCAGTACATGTTTGAAAAGGTCCACAATGGCTGGTTCAAACTGGTGGCGTATCAGCTCCAGCATATCCTTCAATGGGACGCGGGTGAAAAATGAGACGACGTCGAAGCTCACCATTATATCTGAATCCTTCAGTTCCATGGTCTTGATAATCTTGACAAATTCCGTGGAATTTTCGACATGGTGTTCACAATGGCCGACTGATGGACTTAGAAGACGGGTCAGATATTTAGCCAGCGGGTAGGTCAGAGCTCCGATGTTGCTGGCGATTGGTCTTAGAGGTACGCTTTCTTTGTGTATCTTCGGCAGACTGTATAGATGAGGTGGTAAAAATGTTAAAATGTTAGTTTCTTGGGACTCGAGTACTCGAGAAGAGAACGAGGCATGAGGCAGACACAGGCAACAGACGAAGCTTCAGACAAAGAATGATGGGGGTTTCTCGGAATAATATTATTTTAGTGAACATGTATGATTATTGTTTAGCTATTGTGTAAATATTCGCTTAATATTTAATAAAGTGTGTGTTTAAAATACATGTTATTTATTATTACTCCCATTTCGTAGTCCTAAAATTCAAAATAATACGAAATAAATCGTAATAAAAATAAAAGCTACGTAGAAATAATTTTAATCGACTTTTTATGTCAAATATCCCTGTGCATAGTGATGATTTGTTATTTACACAGAATCTTTGAACGCTGTTACGCAGTTTTGCTGAATACTGGAGCCGCCGATAAGCGTCAGGAATTCCAGGGGTGTCACAAGTCCGCCGTCAGCCGACGAGGCCAGTGGCAGTGAGCTCCAGTTATTTACGGTGATAACCGAGAGCTCACGTTTAGTATAGCGTCGCGTGTATTTTTTTCATAATTTATTAATCAGATATTTATTTTCTGTTCCGTCTCAAATTTCAAGTCACACAATAAGTTGTGGAAACGCCATAAAAATGAGGTCGGTAGTTTTAAGTAATGCCAGCTTATTGTTAGGAATGTTTAAAGTGGAGAAGAAATTTCAATTTACATTAGCACCACAAGTTGACGTGGACAGAACTCACATATTTCCTACACTCGAAGTCTTCTCAAAATTTGATAGGTAGATTTCGCGTGATAACGAAAAACTTCACCAAGAAACAAAAATTCAACAATCTTCTGTTCTAGTTTCAGCTCTCTAAATAATCAATCCAAACAATTTTTTTTCAAAAATATACTTAAATTGAAACCACTTTCCTGTTATAATTTTACAATACTATTAGTATTTGCCCTCAGCTTCGCCCTTATGGTCCTCGGTGCCTGGATGAATTTAGAATGTATCTGGTATTGCTTAAAACGAAGGAAAACCCGGAATGTAGGAATGTATTATATGAATTATAGTCATTTTACTGATCTGATAAATAAATTACTATTAAGACAATTATTAAAAAAAAATATTGCTATAAATAGCCAAAACTAGCGGAAAAGAAAGCACGCAAGAAAAGAGTTAATGCCCTGAAGTGGATGGAGCCTACGACATTAGCGAGAAATGTCCTAGATGATCTCCTTGAGAAATGACACGAATAATTGAAATATGACACTAAAAATATTAAGGTTAAGAGAATATTTTCTCTTACTGCTCCGGTACCCGGCCACGGTGAGTTATAAAATATACTGCAGATTTTAGTCTAAGTGATAAGCTTTCATACTGTGGAAAGACAATCCAAATCAATTCAGTACTGTTTACGTGATGCCGGAACAAAGAAACAGACAAACACAGTCCGCTGCAGATTTATGTATGTGGAGATATACATCTATACATAACCGTATATAACTAGTATATTTCTAAGAGATTCCCTATCATTTCTGGAATTCATTATAATATTTTTCAGAACGGTTATTTATCTTGCAATGTCCCCCGATACCTACACAACCAATGCAATAGTAATTTAGAACAATATGGTTGCCGGTACTATTTTCTGGATGACGTGCAGTATTTTTTTGGACTATGTTAAAAAATATATTATTTAATTAATTGATGTATAATTAATCAAAATCTGACGCGGCCATTTTGCAAAACCGAAAGAAAAGGAATGTTTGTTGCTTAATGTTTATTCACATTAGAAAAATATTGGAAGAACTGATTATAATCTAATGTTACTACCAGTAAGTAGAACAGAACATTAGATCATCATAATATTTGTTATTTAATTCTTTTGCGTAAACTAAATACTGTTACAAAGCAGCAGTCAGTCTATATTTTCCTAATTTTAAATCAAAATCAATACGCTCATTCCCTGAACGAAGGCCCGTGTAACAAGGCAGCGTCTATTACACGTGTGTTTCATGCCGTGGACATATTTTCTCGCTGTGGCAGTAGTCTCGTGGTTGTCGTACTTTAACCGAATCAGATGTTACACTCTGCGTGAAGTTTCTAGATCCGAAGAAAAAACCAATACACGGTACCTTCCACTGCCGACTCAGTATAACGTATGTTTTTATCCTTTAGCCTTCGAGTAGTGTTACTGGATTTTGGATGTTTTGTTAAAATCAACTTATTTGAATGGTCTTAATCGTTGCTACTATCACTATTGAATGGAGCAACTGGTGCCGAATCTAAAGATACCCCACTCACTACGACAGTGCCTCCAGTACAGCGCGGCTTGTTAAAACATAGGGTCCTGTAGCCTTCTATAACACTTCTTCAGTTCCCTAATTCGTTATTACCTTCTCTGCCATTTTTATGTTCACTTCTCATCGCATTAACTTCTTAACTAACACTTATTAACTTAAGGTGAGATATTGTGACACACTCCCTCTTCGAACCGGGCATCTGCCGGTACACTTGTTGCCGCGACTGTTCCAACTCACCAATTTTCTGGCCTATATATACCTTAGCGCTTGGAGTAACGTTGAAGTATGCAAATTTATTGCAATATTTTCTGTAAATTCTGCTTTTCATCAACTCTAAGCGATCACTGGACAGCGTGTTTTATAATTATTTCATATCTAAGGAGCATCGTCTCCTAACATTCTACAAATTGTCACATGTACCAAAAAATCGCTAATTGTATACATTTAATAAATTTCCGAGACCTTAAAAACTGTCAATAAAAACCATAACGGGCGTCGTATTCATGCCTAATCAGAATATATACCTACAGAAATTTAAAAAAAGCGGCGGAATCACAGTTTGTTCATTTTGAATAGGCGACTCAAGGTCATTCTACTTCATCCCCTGTCCGCTGGAAAGAAACCTATATGCACAGGAGATAGAGCGCCTAATTGACGTGAGGTGTTTTTCCGGAATTCCGGACCCCCCCCCCCCTCTGGTGAGAATTCGTGAGATTTGGTCCGACCCCCCCCCACTTTCTAAAATGATGTGAGATTTTGATGGAGACACCCCCCCGCCCTACCAATTGACCTCGCAACTTTTTTTCTTAGATGCTCCGAAGGGTGATTATACCCCCCCCCCCACCAGGCCTGTTTTTGGACCAAAATACCCCCGCTAAAATCGACTTTCGCGTCATTTCTAGACCATTTTTTTTTTTTCAAAACCTTACGTGAGATTTTCGTTGACTCCCCCCTCCCCTTTGATGAGGTTCCGTGAGATTTTGCGGGACTCCCCCCCCCCCATTTCACCTCATGTAATTATTGGACGCCCCCTAATGGCACGATAGGGTAATGTGCAGATGTCTGCAGACGTTCTCCCGTAAACCATGTCAGCGGTCAGCTTGGAAAGGTAGTATTGGTAGGGGTGATAAGGCAAGGTGCGGGGCAAGGGGGATATGACCTTGAACCGTCAATTCGGAGTGAACAGATTATATCTAACACAACGTATACACCTCCCTGTGCAATGCAAGACAGTTCCTTTCTGGAGAAACAAATTCTTTGATGCTTTAGCAATTGACTGAAGTAATTAGATTTTGGGTGCGCTTAATAGATTTGGGGCACTGATTCCGAACTACCTCCTCAGATTTTGCTACCGTCGGGTCTTCTGGTGCGATCCCCAGCATGAAGAAAATATCAAAAGTTTTATTCAAATCCAATTCATATCAGATGCCACTGGAATTCACGTTGAACACCTGGGTCACATGGTCAATATTCCGGTGACTTAACAGTTCCCGGTATAACGTGTTACAAACAGTTTGCTTAGAGCCTGCTGTTACGAGCAGGAAGTGGTCTGTGTAAATTTTTGGCATTAGAGTCAGGATATGGCCCCTGGAGGTATATGAATATTAAATTTTACTGGCATGGCTGTGCAGAAGATCCTTTAAAGTCAAGGATTAGGTCAGCCAGGTCCTGTCCTTGTTGTAATGTTTGTGTGATTTCATGATTGTTGCTGTGTGTAGTGCATAAATGAAAGGAGGGAGACGATGAAACCTGGTACAGGCTCACCAATACGTCAATACGTCAATAAAAGTGCCGTATGTCCTACCTTCTTACTCAATGCAGAGAGGCTTAGGATTTAACTCAGGAGCTCTAGTGATTAGGAATCGTGACCAACCCTGTGGCATGTCCGGATGATGGTAATTTCTGTCACCATTAGTGCTCGAGAAAAGTGCCGGAACAGCTTGAGCCAGCATGTTATCCATACCCGGCGTAACATAAAGTCTCCTACGTGTGTCGGTCTTATGAACGTACTAATCTCAAGAGCCTCTAGAAGATATTCCACCCGGTTTCCGCTTTTAGGTAGGCAGTTACTCAGCAGGGTTTATATAGATTCAGCATTGACGTATTATCTATGAGAGCATAGGAAGAACAATCTTAGCTAATCAAGTGAGAGAAAAGTTTGGTGCTGGAGTGCTTTCTTGGTGTCCGCTGTGTAAACCGTTAAGGAAATGACAGTGCAATGAGCGGAAGTATATTAGAGCATAAAAAGATTTTTAAAAAATACTCTGCGGCTGCAGGTATCTAATTGAGCGTGTTGGGTGAGTTGTAACGCTCGGGCCTGGTATTCGGGAGGACGTGGTTTCAAATCCCTGTTCAGCCATCTAGATTTCGGTTATCGGAAGTGAGTCTAGGTTTAATCCGGCATCGTTCATTCAAAACTCCATATGAAAGACCTTTCCTTTCCTTGCTCCCAGTCCTTTCCTTTCCTTGCCCCCAGTCCTTTCCTTTCCTTGTTCCCAGTCCTTTCCTTTCCTTGTTCCCAGTCCTTTCCTTTCCTTGTTCCCAGTCCTTTCCTTTCCTTGCCCCCAGTCCTTTCCTTTCCTTGCCCCCAGTCCTTTCCTTTCCTTGCACCCCGTCCTTTCCTTTCCTTGCCCCCAGTCCTTTACTTTCCTTGTTCCCAGTCCTTTCCTTTCCTTGCCCCCAGTCCTTTCCTTTCCTTGTTCCCAGTCCTTCCCTTTCCTTGCCCCCAGTCCTTTCCTTTCCTTGCCCCCAGTCCTTTCCTTTCCTTGCTCCCCGTCCTTTCCTTTCCTTGCCCCCAGTCCTTTCCTTTCCTTGTTCCCAGTCCTTTCCTTTCCTTGCCCCCAGTCCTTTCCTTTCCTTGTTCCCAGTCCTTTCCTTTCCTTGCTCCCAGTCCTTTCCTTTCCTTGCCCCCAGTCCTTTCCTTTCCTTGCCCCCAGTCCTTTCCTTTCCTTGCTCCCCGTCCTTTCCTTTCCTTGCCCCCAGTCCTTTCCTTTCCTTGCTCCCAGTCCTTTCCTTTCCTTGCCCCCAGTCCTTTCCTTTCCTTGCCCCCAGTCCTTTCCTTTCCTTGTTCCCAGTCCTTTCCTTTCCTTGCCCCCAGTCCTTTCCTTTCCTTGTTCCCAGTCCTTTCCTTTCCTTGCCCCCAGTCCTTTCCTTTCCTTGCCCCCAATCCTTTCCTTTCCTTGCTCCCCGTCCTTTCCTTTCCTTGCCCCCAGTCCTTTCCTTTCCTTGCTCCCCGTCCTTTCCTTTCCTTGCCCCCAGTCCTTTCCTTTCCTTGTTCCCAGTCCTTTCCTTTCCTTGCTCCCAGTCCTTTCCTTTCCTTACCCCCAGTCCTTCCTTTCCTTGCCCCCAGTCCTTTCCTTTCCTTGCTCCCCGTCCTTTCCCATCTCTAATGACATTTACGTCGACGATGCGTTAATAAGGAATTTTTAAAAATTGTATATTTATTGATAACGGAAAACTTGAAATAATCATTTTACGATTTAAGTTTAGCAGCGAAGCCTTATCAAAACAAACTTTTTCTTTATTTAACGCAAATAACGTTTGAAACACGTTAGTTGCGTACGCAAACTCTGGAGATATCAGAAGTTTTGTAGGCTGGTGCAAGCGGTGGACCGAGGGAGACGCGCATGTTGTTTGTATACGCTCTAAACACTAAATTTTCGAACTAGCTTTTCAACGCGACTTCTATTCATGAGGATGTGTTTTCATTGAATTATCCTGTCGTCGCTTTTTATTTACGTGTAGAGGAAGATTTAATTGATTTTTTAATTAAAATTTTTGGTTATATACATATATTATACATTTTTCATAAAGGTGTGATTTTCACAAACAGCAATTTTTCATTTACTTGTGTATATAATTCTACCAGTGGTCAAGAGAGGAAGAAGAGCGGGAGAAGTAAACGGTTCTTTGAAAAGGTGTTATATTTGTTTAAATGTCAAAAACTTTTAGTCAAAACTAACATTAGAGTACGGTTATCTACAAAACTTAATGTAATTTGGCTGACATTGGTGAATTGTAGATAATCTACAAATGCCAAACTGTGCCCGTGCGTAGCAGGAATGGTCTCTGGTTCCATAATAAGCTCAATCGGGCAGGATACATCCGGGAGGAAACGTCGAACTCGTATAGCTAATTAAGTACTTAAAAGACAAGGACAATCTCTTAATTAAGGAAATCTAAAATATGACAGTAGGAGAAGGAGTGGATAGGAATATAGTAGATAATTTACGTCAATGTGAAATCAATTTCCCCACATACCTACCTTAGCAGTACACGAAATTGGTTTTAATTTTTCTCACTGTTTATGGAAAAAAAATGGTTATTTATTCCAGCCAGCCACTTCCTTAGATTCAAACTAAAACTTTCCCACTATATTATGAATCAATTCAAATACTAGTTTACGGTCATGATCTTTTAGGTCTTATATAAATATTCTCTCGAAATCTATCCAGGCTTTATAGGTATCGGCGTTCCTTCAACTCAATATACACCCTCTTACCATTACATTAATTTTATTAATGTTATTAGTTTCCAAATTGCAATAAGGTTGTCGGTACTGTTTGCAATTAGACTAGTTTAAGTTAACACTGCCACAGTCACAATATCATCCGTTTATTCCAGACGAGACTTATTTCTTTGTTCAAAATTTGATCGGCTTAAGTTCCTAAAGTTTATTCGCAGTTCCACTTCATTTCGTGGACATGGTAACCTTCGTATAGTTCATTTATCACCTGAAATCAAAAGATAAAAAACATGTTATCAAAATGAGAGTTTGTCGTGTGCAGAATACTGCGACTTACTGTATGGGCATTCAGGTTCTATTCAGTCGGCTTCTGCGAGTTCTTAGCTAGGGAAAGAAACTGAGAGTAGCTGTACTAACGATGTCTGAAGGAAATCTTGAAATAATTTCGAGTGGAGCTAACTGGCATTTATTGTAAACTTGTAAGGAGGCAAATAAACGATGCAATAGCTGGTACAGCATATATTGTTAGCTGTGCGCTACAACCACTCCCAATGAGCTAAGTGGCTAAATGACAATAGAAGGAAGACTTAAGCTGGCTTCCCACGACCCGCGCATTTGTCGGCCGGGCGGATCCATCTACCAAGGAGCGGGCCGTGCGTAGAGTCCCGCCTGTGCTTGCAGGGATGGCACGCCTGTATCCGACACCAGTCGGTAAAGATCAAAGGCCCGGGTAACTGAAATGACACTAGGTAAGGTGGTGGGGAGGCGGCGAGGGCTATTAAGTGGCGCATGCTGATCCGTACACTTCGACTGATGTGTCGTGGCGTACAAAACCATGCGCCGTGGGAACCCACATTTCTTCCAAGCGTACGAAGGGTAGAATGGTAGAAAAACTTAATCTATTATGGACTGAAAGATGACTTTCACTGCAAAAATTTCCCAACGGACTGCCGCGAGCACTTGCTCGGAAGTGCCTGCTGAGTGGGAAAGGCCTGCCCCCATTCCTTGGAGACTCACATGGGCAAGACGTGAAACACCCTGGTTACCTGGCCAAGGTACATAACTGCTAACTACTGCAGGCAGACTCAAGTGTCGGTTACCACAGGGAAGTGCTACCACGGTGACCTTAATGGAATCACTATGGTGACAGCGAATAACGGTCTAGGATTCCTACCGCTCCCACTGTCTCACCGCCCAGAGACGCGTCTTTTGTCGTACTTAATATTACGAATTCAAATTATCGAATCTTACTACAAGTTCAATACACAATGTTGAAATGACACTAGAAATAATTCTGCACACAATATTTGAACAGTAAACGACAACAGGAGACACTATTCAATATTAGGAAAGGAGGCATGCTAGACTAGTACTAATAATAATAGTTATCCACAATTTTACAAACGGCGTCCATTGCCCTAGCTATACAAGTGCACTGTGACAGGTATAGATATATCCGGACCACGCACCACACACGCGTTATGTTATATTGATGAACCAACTGTTAAAATAATTAACAAACCAGGTTAATATCTACCGCTATTTACCACCATGATTATTTCATAAATTACATATTTAGTACATCGTTAACCTAATTTACACGCATTTATGGCTTTTGGCCATATTAGCTGAAAGTGTGTTTTTGTTTCTTCAAGTGCAGAGGTACTATACCATCGTCATTATAATCTATTCTGCAGTATGGACAACACAACAATTAAACCACCAATACCATCGGCCGGACTTGAACCGGCGACCATTGTAACGCGAACCAAGGATCGGAACAAGCGTATTGATGACTATCTTTCCGGATACGTGTCATATAACTAACAAGGGACACGTTTGACCTCGAACCCTCGGAACTGCACGAAAACATGCCTAGAGTAACAAGCGATAATAAACAAAAAAGTGGTGTGTGTCATTTCCATGCAAAAACGTTGCATTCTAGCCCAAGTAATATTTTAATAGAGAGAAAAATAGTAAGAAGATATCAATACCATATGAAGGAAATTATACGTAATTCAAAGACGTCAGTGTATCACTACATTTTCAATCAACAGTGCCAAAAACTCTTTGCTTAAAGTACTTAATATAGCGCAAAACACGCATGTACAGCAGTACCACACACCTGACAGTGCTTATATTAGTCCCCAAAGTGCAGATGCGGGATTTCGACGAAGTGGTTAAAACAAAGTGGAAGAGAACAATGTGCACACCTCACTAAAGCCACGTTATCACATTCCAAATCGCATTCGAAATCGTTATCGCATTCACGCAGTCCAATATCAAAAGCCACACTAATTACACAGTATTTTCAAATGATGATGTTTGTATGTCAATATCATAACCTGGCTTTCGCCAAGCATATTGCAACATAGGCTTATACGTGGGTGCAGAAAATTGATTGTAAATCACAGAGTGAAGTTTCATGGTGAAATAACGATCATGTATCTTCACTTGCGGTTTGGCACATTGTAGTCTTACAAAATCAGAATCCTTCTGATATAGAGCTTATATTGCCGAAAGAAGTAAACATAAAGGGGTTGGCAATATTTTGTTGTTTTCGGTGCCAATATCTTCAGCATAACATCTTTGTTTGGAAAAGTTGCATCTAGAAGGGTACAATCTGTATGACCTGACCAGGAATCACACAACAAGAGGCTCTTTCCAAGGCTCTTTAATGGCGCTAGCAGACAAGTGTGGAGTTGTGCATGAAAATGACACACACCACTGTTTTACTTATGATCGCTTGTTATTCTAAACATGTTTTCGTGCGATCCCGAGCGTTCGAGGTCAAAGGTATCCCTTGTAAGCAAGATATGGCCCTTCTGAATGTCAAACCCGTTTTCCTGTACCCTCACTCCACCGCTACTGCTGGTGATACAGAATCCTTGAACTTCCAGGTTTTGTCTTTGTCATATGTAAATCTATTCTGACAGCTCCTACCCTTGAGCAATCAACCTCAGGTAGGTCCAAGAGATTTTTTCAGGTTGCAGAAATGTATCCAAAATGTATAAAGCACCACTGTATTTTCATTTTGATGCAGTAACTAATCGTGAAATGAAATGATTACAACATTAATAACATTTTCCGTTGCCGTCGGTAATAAGCTGCTCTTAAATATTTCTGCGCGTATGCCTGCAATGTGTTGTAGCAAGTAAGTGCGTATCTTTGCTAAGCTCCTGCCAGCCAAATACATTTTTCGTATAATCTGGATACTGCCTTTAGAATTGTCTGAGAATTTAACTGTAAAGTTGATACCTGTGAAATCGAGCTTTAGTGCAAACATAGCCAAGCACGAATCGTTGTGCCTTCACGTTTTATGTAAGAATCGTCCAGACAAAGCAGAGTTCATCATTGCTCTGAACATTGGTCACAGCACCCAACTTTTTATTGACGTGAAGTAGGAGAAGGATATATAACTATCCTAGATAGACAAGTACAAATTTCGCAATGAGTCTATTGCTATGCTATCGAGGAATTCATCACTAGCATGTTCATTAAACAGAGAAGGAATTAATTACCACTGCATCGACAAGGAATTATTTAATGGCTTTTTAATTAAATTGATTGTTTGTAAACTTTGGCTAAGCAAAAGGTTAATTAATAACAGAACTATTTACTACATAGGTGTTATGCTTGAAATAGAATATTCCTTTTTTTTTTAGAGCGAAATTTGCTTACTTATATGTAATAAATGTCTTTACATATAAAAGAATGTAATATAATTTCTTTTAAAACAGGGGGAGAAGAGAATATCTGCCGAGAACGAACAGACGAAAAAGTCAATGGTTCCGAACGAAAGGATTGTTGCTTTTGGTTCTTACTTGGACGAAGTCTCGCACTGAGAAGTGGTAACAATGTGGTGAAATATTAAAGCTATTAATATATAGAGCGTGGTGAGTGAGCGGTAACGTTCTGGCCCCGCATTCCAGAGGACGCGGGTTCGACCATCCAGATTTCGATTTTCCATGGTTTCCCTACATAGCTGAATTCCTTTCCGTTTCTTGTCTCCAGTCCTTTCCCGTCTCTAATGACCATGATGTCGACAAGGAATAAAGTCATAAGCAAGAAAAAGCTCAAAATATATATTTTTGTAAACTATAACTAACTGATGTAAAAGTACAATCTAGTGAGAGTTATAGAAAGTTGAGAAATATAAATTCTTGAATGGAAATAAGTAAATGAAGAGTCTTTGCTGTCAAAAAGAAATTATAAGAAGAACTGATACGAATTTACTTATTTTAAATAAGATAAAAGAGAACAAACAAAATTGAGTAATTTTTCTCGAACTTTTGTTTTAGAGGTCTTCCAATATAGATCTTTTGACTCAACGATCGACAAACGTATAGATCAAGACCACACAACAATATACCAGGAGCCATAAGCCTAATAAATTATCTAAATTTTGCCAAGATTTCGTACCACACATAGGCACTGTACCAATCATCCAGGGATGTACAGTACATGTTGTAACCTTGCGCATCTTAGTCAAAAAGCACATACGGGCGGATTTCAAATTTTCGTAATTCTTTATTCTGAACGCATCAATCAGCTTCACTTTGTACTTGAGGAAAGAACATTGAAAATTTAGTCGATTTTATTTTCAATAATAATAAGACAAAAATTGGTAAAATAAGTGCTTACTTGCAATTTAAAAAAAATAATTATGCCTTATTTTATTCCAATTGCGTAAGCACTTGCCCTGTCTTCAAGAGTTAGTTGAAGTGTACCGTAATAATCTTGTTCTGGGAAAGGCATGGGACTAGAGCTTAACCACGCTGGCGAAATCGACAGTAGCAGGGATAATTTCGGCAGATTGAGCCCAGTCATGATCAAGCATACATTATTGGTTATTCAGCTCCTACAGCCTTTCGAACGACAAGTCCAGCTCTGCAACATAATAAGTAAATTCTGTAATTGTTTTGTAAGTAAACTAATTTGGATAGGCATTTCTGCTGGAAATATTGTAACTACCGTTAAATTTCCTCGTGTTTGGCAAAATCATCCGCTCCTTAGGACACTGATTCTACTCAACAGGATCCAGATCCATCAGCGACATCATCCCATTCAATAATGCTGAAGCGAATGTGAAGTAATTAGAAAAGCATTTTTGGTTGTGCGGTTGTATATCAAAGTAATTGTACTCACAGAGGTGGGTGAATACAAAAGATCCATCAAAATATGGTTACAAATCATTAATAAAATAACCTCTCTGTTTACTACCACTCTCCAACGATGGAAGAGTCGGTTATATCAAACTCTTGAGAAATGGGCAGGTGCAATCAGTAGCGACGTCAGTAGGACAATGGGCGTCTGATACCATTTCCTTTTAAAAAAAATATAGTTAGGTGAAGAAATAATGGCGGCTGGGTAAGATACTGCTAGTAAGGGAGCGGCCATAAACAACGTAGCTTCAGTTTGGCCTCCTGTGAACCTCTCTCCCTCTCACGTAACCCGACGTGGCTTTTGCTTCAACTCCCTCCCCTCCCCCCAGCGTGGTACGTCGCTAATTTCCCTATTGATTCCGGAAGATGTTTTGTACTTTTTTCTCTTGTCAGACTATCGTAAATTACATACGGAGATATTCACATGCTGTTGTGTGCTCTTTACCTTATTTTAACTGTGACAAATAATATGAATAACAAGCTACGTGGCTTGGCTTCGAAACCTCCCCCCCCCCCCCGTAGCTCAACGTAGGTTTCCAGCCAACTCCCCCCTCCCCTAGATGGAGCCACGTAGTTTATGGACGCTCCCTATCGCGGCAGACTTCTTACTAGGAATTTTGAAAGAGTGAGAAATTTGTTAGTTTGTTAGGAAATGGTATCATGCTACAACTTACAGCTTGCTCCACGCACTGTCGCTGCCATTGAAACGTCCTAAAATATGCCAACTTCGCCAAAATTTACGAGGGTAGGATGAGAAGAAATGCACACAAGCTTGTAGAGCGCGAACGA
>CM061921.1:281712069-281963834 GCA_031002005.1 Vandiemenella viatica
CATCACAACCTAAGAAAGTAAAAAAAGTAGTTATATTGTCATATGTGTTTAGAAATCAACATAGATTATGCATTCGATATGAAACACTAAGATACCAAAAATCTAATTTCAACACATCTCTAATACTGGAGCATTTAAATCATGTAGAATATAACATGGACCCAGTGCCCTTTTTTGATACATACTTATTGAATCTATGACATGGGGACATTGGTAGTCATGGTGATATTAAATTATTCTACAAACCAAGCTAAAATCTTCAGTAAGAGAGCATCCACAAAATGTGTGGCTCCTTTTTGGGCCCTTTAGAACCCTTCCCTCTTCGTATTCACATGACAGAACAAAATTATTTTATCATCAAGTGGTAAGGTGACACATAGGCAATCCAGATAAAAAAAAACTTTATTTATATAAAAAAGTAAAAAAAAAAAAAACAATTAATACAAACTGTCAAGCTATCAGCAAAAAATTTCTGAATGAAATATTGTTAATGTACTTGCTCTACACAAGAATATAAATCCTTCTTAGAAATTTAATCATTGAAATTATAACTTACTAAATTAATCCTTAACTGAAGGGACTGGAGTGTGGAGTACACTAGATGATTTTTTTTTCAACCACAACATTTAGCAAAAAATAAAAAATTGGGTTTGTCAACATGGCTTGTGCACAAGAAAAGTTTTATAAGGAAAAGGCAGAAACCAGATTGAACAGATTGGCTAGGCAGATTCTACTTGGGCAATGTTCGTAGGAGAGTAGAAAATGGTTAAGTGTTTGCAGTGTAGTAGCCTCCAATTTGTTTTTATTTGTTTATAATTTTTGTTAGTAGTTGTATGATGTATATCTTGGTATGTTTTAGTTTGTAATGTTGGTATGCTGACTGCATGGATTGGAGGTGAAGAATCTTTACTTGTGAGTGAGAGAAGGAAGATAGGGAGCAGGAAAAATGCATTCTAAACATTTAACTTTGTGTTGAGAATATCTTTAAGACCTGATTTTTATAAAGAACAAAGTATATTAATGGTAAATAGTGAAGGTTTTTTTTTTTTTTTGCTTATAGCTTTACACCTCATCGATGTTGACGTCACTAGAGGTGGGATGGGATTGGGGACATGGATCAGGAAGGAATTCGGCCATGGCCTTTTGAAGGCAGCGTCCCAGCATTCACCTGGAGTGATTTGGGGAAACCATGGAAAACTCAAATCCAGATGTCCGAACGGGGATACAAACCAGCGTCCTCCCAAGTGCAAGGCCAGAGCATTAACCGCTCACCCACCAAGCTCGGTATTGTGAAGGTGTATGTGTTATTGTGAGAATTAAATACAAAAGGAATAATCTGGTATTCTGTGAGTGTGTGTATTTCCATACAATGAGGCTTTATGCATTGCAAATAATTGTGAAGTAAATAATAAAATAAGAAGTCCAATTTGAGCCTTTCCAGGATTTCTCTCCTCCAACTCAGTTTTAAAAATATTGCCAACAGAGAGAAAACAATCTACTATATAAAGCAGGTCAGTATTTCTGGTCATAATGATTACAACTGATGAAAAAGCAAAGCAGAAACTGTTATTGTCGATAAACAATGACAGACATGCAGACTTAAGTAACTAATTTGATTGTTAAAGAGCCAGCAATTTAGGAGGATTATTAACTTGCATGAATAAAATGCAAAAAATTACAGTAAAGTCAAGTACAGACATGAATATTAACAGTGAAATGTGTTGGCCTAGTTGAATAAACTGCAATTTAAAGTGAGAACAAGAACTATTAGATTAATGACCAGTAAAATAATTATGTATTCAATTTTGTTAAAATTATGTAAGGTAACCTGTGATTTGATGGTGGTTATTGGTTCAATTTGAACTGCATTGCAATTACACTGCTGCATTTATTTTGTCTCTAGTTCTGTAAAATATGAAAAAAAATTGTTTTTCGAATGGCTAATTTTTGGGGATTTGATTTTCTTATGAAGTAGCTGGGAAATCTGTAGTAAAGAGAATGGGCGATGATAATAATTAAAATACAATGATTGTGGGTAAGCAAAACAGTAGTACTGATCTAGGGTATGACTGCCATGATCAATTAAACAATGATGCTAGAAAATCTTTATCAGCTAGCTCCACTGAAAAAATATTGACATATAAGGAAGTGACCCTCTGAAGAGCGTGAATGACACTAAAACAAGGACAGCAATAAATGGAAAAAGAACAGAAGGAAATGAAACAAGAACTGTATAAACAACTGGAACAAGGATTGCAAATAATGGAACAGAAAATTCAAGATATTAACAAAAATCAGCAACAAACACTGCTAGAATGGAGTTGAGAAAAGGAAAATATTTATTCAGAAATAAACACAAAAGTGGGACAATTATGTGACCACATTTCTACCCGTGAAGGTCTGATGCTGGAAGAAATGCAAAACCTGGTGAAGAAAGAAGCGAAAAATTGGGAGGAGTCACTAAAAACAACATTTGATTGGCAAAGCAGAGTGAATAACAGATTTGTCATTGACCTACAAGAAGCTAAACAAGATATTTCAATGTTACATGGAGAGCTTATAGGTATGGAATGTAGGATAAGTGCATTGAGAAGTGGTGAGCTGCTAGGAATCAGGCAAACAACAAATAGCAGAATTGAACCAACTAATTGATAATGCCCAAAACCAGAGGATGGACGGTGGTGTTAATAATGTGGTACAGTCAGTGCAAACAAAGTTGCCTGAAGTGAGATTTTAACCTGGCAGAGAATTACTTCCCTATGTAGTCACAGCAATATACAGAAATGCATTACCAAAGCAGTGGCCGGATGAAGAACTCATTATGTTAGAATGATGATGAAAAACAAAGCCTTAGAGAGGGCCTTTGAAACAGATGACTGTGGGAGTAATTATGAGGAATTTTTGCATGCTTTTCTACTAGAAATGCTGGTCTGACAAATTACAGCAGTAGGGAAAGCAAGAATTTTGAAACAGTGCACCTTATAGGAAACAGTATGGCAGCTTAAGAAATTATTGCGAGGAACTTTCCAAAAATTTTAAGTGTTTGTCATCGGTGATGGAGGAAGATGAAATTATGGAAATGCTAGAACAGAAGTTGCAGTGACAGGTTTAGGAAAAAATAATACTGCTATGGTGGAATGGCATACACGATATTTTGGAAGGCTTAGAAAGATTTGAAAGGTGGGACATGATGAGGGAGAAAGAGCAGAACACATTCAGAAATGTTGATTTTGAAAAAGTTTACAATGGAAGAGGATACCAGCAAAATACAGACAAGGAATACCTGATGAACCAACAAATAAAAGCATGGATACAAGACAGAGTATGGGAGACAGATGACTGGTAACAGATTCAAGGGTGGCAATCCCACAACCACAATGAGGAGATAACGAAGGTTATGGAAATGTGAGTCAAAGTTTCAAAAACAGGAGCAGCAGGCATTTTCATGAAGATAATGGAAGAAGGGGAGAAGAAAACAAAAAAGGAAAATTAAGGACAACTTTTGAAGCAGTCCACTCACAAGTCGGAAGCGTAAGAGGACCAGAAATAATTTCAATAAAAAGGTATAAGTTAACAAAACTGAATGAAGAGGAAGTAAAGAAGCAGTAGAAGTTAATTTTGGAGGAAGTCATGGCATATTTTCAAGAAAATGCTACAGAAGAAAAGAATAAAGAATTTTTTTTTCTTTACGCCTTGTGGACATCGAGGTCATTAGAGGCAGGAAAAGACTGGGGACAAGGAATGGGAAGGAATTCGCCATGGCCTTCGGAAGAAAGCATCCCTGCATTCACCTGGAGTGATCTTGGGAAACCGTGGAAAACCAAA
The DNA here is from genome assembly GCA_031002005.1 of Vandiemenella viatica. Classification (NCBI taxonomy): domain Eukaryota; kingdom Metazoa; phylum Arthropoda; class Insecta; order Orthoptera; family Morabidae; genus Vandiemenella; species Vandiemenella viatica. The sequence goes on from CM061921.1 coordinate 281,715,895, forward strand.
ATCTGGATGCCCAGACAGGGATTTGAACCCACATCCTCCTGAATGGGAGGCCAGAACATTACCGCTCACTCACCACATTCTATAAAAATAAAGAAGCTTCTGAGGAAGACATTAAGGACAAAGTTAATTCCACAAAGACGAAATGTGAAGAGACAATTGAGAGGAAGATGAAGTGGAATGTGGGTGAAACAAGTGAGGAAAGTATGTAACGAAGACCTATAGATGGAAACTGAAGGGGACGGAAGTGAGAGGGAAGAAGAAGAGCAGTGAAAGAATAGCAAAGATTTTAATATGCTATTTGGCATCAGCAAGCCATTAAAATGGTGTGATTGTTTGCAGCAGATGGAGGAGGATAGAGAGACTACCAATACTGTAAAGGTTGGAATAGGGCAAGACAAGCTGGTTGGTCTGGAGAGAATGATACAATGAGAAAGTAACACAAAGAGATAAAATTGAAAGATGAGACAGCCATCATTTTAGCTGCTACTGATGAAAAAAATTGTGAGTCGCGGACTAAAGGAGAGGATGAAGAAATAGAAGATGAGAAGGATAGTGAGGATTCAGAAGAAAAAGAAGAGGAAGTTGGTACTGAAACAGAGGAGTGCTTCAAACATTTGAGGAATGAATTGATGAGAAAGATGAGAGGTGAAGAAGATGAATAAGTGAGATGCTTTCTAATAAGGAAATAGAGTAGCAGAGAAAGTGAGGAAACTGAATCAATGAAAGGAAAAGATGAAAGGGAGAAAATGGTCCCATCGAGCAGTGTAAGGGGATTTACTGGAAGAAGAAGAAACAGAAGAAGAGAATACAGAAGTAATGCATCCACTGGTTAATGTAGAGGCTTTTGAATTACATGAAAGGGGAACTGTTGACACAGCAAGTGATGTGACTGTGATTTCTGAATCCTTTTATGACCAGTTAAGGAAGAGGGGTCGGAGATGCCAGCAATGAAAACAAAAATTGTCGGCACCACCAGAAAACTAAGCAAATTGGTTCATCAGCACATGTACATGACTATGATGATTGGGAAGATGGCAGTGAACCACAATATGCTAGTAATAGCTAGACTGAGTGTTAACTGGATACTGGGGTTAGACTGGTTGGAGAAGTATAAAGCAATAATAAACTCTACAGAGTCAAAGATTGAATCCAAGAATGGAAACATGAAATATGTGGTTCTGTTTGGTGGTAAAATGATTAAAAATGTGAAAGATGTGGGAGGCCTGAAGATAATGGCAAGAGTCCAAAAGATTGATTGGGAAGAGGATGACTTGTATGAATGGGAAGAGGATAATGATCAATGAGAAATTGTTAAAAGAGTGGAAGCCATTGAACATATCTCCTACAAGCAAAAACAACTAGAGGAACTATTATTAAAAGAAACTCACTGGTGTTCTTGGATTATCAAGGAAAATTAAATAGATTTGAATGCAAGTTGAAGGTAAACGACCATGAGGCATTTTTCATAAAACATTATTCTGTACCACTGGCAAGAAGGGAAGTAGTGGAAGAGGAATTGGCAGGAATACTCAGCCTAAGTATTATTAAAAGAAATGACAGCAAATATAACAGTACCCTGGTAATGGTAGACAAAATGGATGACAGTGTTAGACTGGTGCTGGATGCCCGAAGAATGAATAAAATTATGGAGCGAAAGAGTGACAGACCCAAAAGTTTGTAGGAGATATTGCAGAGGTTTCATGAAAAGAAGTATCTGACTAGTTTGGATTTGACAGCTGGGTACTGGCAAGTTCCTTTGGCCAAAGAGTTTGTGAGTGACCGGAGCCTGCCGACTGGTCTAGATGCATCAGGCTTGGTATGCAGAGAATACCTGACCTTAGAGGGGTGATCCATTAGGCAAGCAGTAGGCTGGGATCACTAGTGAGACAAGACAAAGGGTGAGAAGGCACTTATCACAGACAGACGTTCTTAGGCATTGCTGGAGTATTGAGTTATTTGTGCTAGTAATGAAATAAATAATGTTAGCTGTCATTTCTCTGCAGTCATTTCACTGCCTTTTCATGGATGAACTCATACCTAAAATACTGAATTCAAGAAACACAAGGTTTAGTTTGATACTGTCAGCTGATGGCTAAGTTGGACATCCAAAGGCTCATTCTTACTGAGGACCTTATGAGGAAATTGGCTCCTTCCAACTCATTGATGGTTCCCTGAAGTGGCCCCAACTCTAGCATGACCATTGCAAGTTGCGTCATTACACAGCCTACTTATATGGTGGCAAATGTTACCAATTTACGTGACATTCAGAAAATATATCACAAAAAATGCTAAAAAGCATTTGAAAAGTCAAGAGAATAAAGAATATTGCTAAGTGTTTATAAATAAAGAATTCTTTGAGATATAGTTACATCTCAATGTACTAATAATATAAATCATAGAGTAAGAAATAAATGAAAAAACAAATAGAAATTTCATGGTGTAAATGATTAGTCTAGGGTAAAATTCAACAGGTCTTCATGAGAATAAAAGGCAAGTTAGTTGTTGGGAAGAGGGGAAATTGCGTGGAACATTATAATTTTGTATGTACAAAACATTTATCTGTGCTATTTTCACAAAAGCTTTGAAACTTTCTAGAGCAACTTAACATTACACAACTAGTTGTTTATTATTACTTTCAACATTCTTTTTATTCACTGTATATCAATAGGATTCAGGATGACAAGACAGTATTTCCAATTCAGGATTCTTCTGTTACAAGCTATTTCTAAGTGTAAGGTTTCTAAATCTCCTCTCATCATAAAGACAGAAGTAAGCTAAAGGAAGGTTGGCTTTATACATTCAAGGCAAGTAGTTTTAATTTCCAAAGAAAATTTTCTAAAATTAACAGCCAGTGCTATTTTCCTCAAAGGGACAGGAACTTATAGCTGTATTATCTTTGTTCAGAACCTAAATGTTTAGAAAATTTGTTACTTTTTCCTATAGTATTAGGATAGCATTTGATAAAACTTACTCTGCAACATCTTAGTAACAGCTGGTGCCACATTGACATCACATAGGCATTCATATGATGTACAATGAAAAAGTCTTATCACAGCTGAATTTTTGTAAAGCTATCCAAACACCCATTCCTGATAATGCCAAACCAGTCACAGCACGTGTGCTGTCAGAATTCACTTGAAAAGAATGCTGTAAAAAACAGAAGCAACAAATATATATTAAATTTTATAAAGTATAATTCAGTTGTATTCATAACTTCAAAGAAAACAAGTAAAAAAAGTCTCTGTGAAGCAAAAATGTATAATCTTAATTGTTGTTCATTCAGCACAGATTACAGCAAGCATTACAGTTATTCAAACATAATATATTTTGCCAATATCCATTTTTCAGACTTCTAAAGTTTTTAAGTGGCCATATTTAAAAGTATGTTTTGGGCACTATGATTGTGCTGTTGACAGGCCATGGTGTCATTAAAACAACAATAAGTATTTGGTCAAGTTTTTCTATTCATAACAAGTATCAACAAGAATTGTCTTACTGCATCTTAAATGAATTAATGTGATGGATTTGTTGCACTGAGCTCAGGGAACTGAATATGAAAAGTTTGGAAAACTGTGGCACCAACAAGTCCATAATACATAATGGATAAATAACATCGAAATAAAATATGTATGCAGTAACAGATTGCTGTGAATTTGGTTTAGTATTATCACGGTAGTTGCATCGGTACTTTGAAGGGCTCTATTAATTTACATCTTATACTATTAAACCAGTATTAAACAACATTGGCATAGATTTTGCATAAAGAATATCTTCAATAAACACTTCTGAAAAGGAATTTTTATCAAGCCGAAAGAAAACACACAAGTAACAAATTTATTTTGGTTTCAGACACTCCAAAAACAGACCGATGAAATTTAAATTTGCATCCCAGAGGTAAAATATAGGTGCATATAAAAACAGAACATCAGCCAAAAGGTTATATTTATAAGAGGATACTTTCTTCTCTAAGAATCCATGGTTTAGATTCCACGTTAAACTGTAGGTCCCCTGTACCCGGTAGGATTACCAAGTTAGCTTAATGCGGCTACAACTGGTGCAGAATGTGCAGCCAATAGAAACCCTGACACCATGTCATTACAACCACATGGAATTATTATGATTCTTTTGAAAAAGAACCTACATTTTGGATTACTCAGTAACTGACTGGCTAATTGTTATCAGCGAGTGTTCTAATATAACTGGCACACCATGACTTGAATTTTAATAATTCATAAAGTTTCATTCCATACCTAAAGCTCTTCATATTCACTATCTTTTTCTTTTAGCTTATCATACAAAATCATATAAATTGATTTTCAATGCTACTTTGATGACACTATCTTCTAATTGTAATGACATTGCTACAATGTTGTAATATTGTCAGCTGTCTTTCAGAACTGTTAGATATTTTCCCTTCAAAAGATATTGAAATTATAGTCTGATTTAGATCCCAGTCATAATTATTAATTATATTCTACATTTGTTACAACCATAAAATCCTAGGTTATTCGAGCTCAGTTGTATTGTTAAACACATTGTTACAGCCCCAAGGATTGGTTGCCCAATGTACATGTTACAGTTACTACACCATTCACAGCAGAACCAGATATTTTGAACATGACATCTTCTTTTGTTTGTTACAGAAGACATTAAATTCTGTCCAGTGATAGCTTTGATGGATTCTTTTTATTTTTTTTGTTTTTACTGACTTCATTTTTAATACTATATTTCTTCACTCCAAGAATCCTAATATAGATGAGTCAGTAAAGCCATTTTATTTTATATAGCTCAGAAGATTATTCTGTTGCATATTATTATCGTTGCCCACATTATCTTGGTTTTCCGGGTGGAACTGCATCAATTTATTTAAACCTAATGTTTCAGCCATTACTCTATGGCCTAGTCCTCTGATGAAGGCCATAGAATAATGACTGAAACATTAAGTGTCAATAAATTGATGTGGTTCCACCCAGAAAACCAATATAACATGTCTATATGTCTTTGCAATGATGTATTTGTACATACTTAATTTATAGGTACAGTAGAACTCCAATTATCCGAATCAATTGGGACCGGACCCCATTCGGATAATCAAACATTGAGATAATAGGATTATTTCCGAAAAAGGGCCTATTTTAATTAATTACTGTATGTATGTTGAAAATGGGAGAAAACACTGTATTTAAAGGAAAAAAGATTTTAATTTATTGAATGAAGAGGCAACACTTTTACATGTTAAGCGTAGTTACAAGCGCTGTATGTTAGTACAGTATGTATAGTACATACCGTACTGTAAATAAAAGTCATTGCTTGTTAAACATCTCTGTCAAATTAAGCTCTTTGACTGTATTCATCTGTTTTCTATCAGCAAAGCCACTCATCCGCTTGAAAGTGAGAAGTTTCGTGTGGTATGTAAGCAGAATCATTTTTTTGAATCGCAGTATGTTTCCATTTTTATTAAAAAAGCGATTTGGATAATCAGCGATTCGGATGATCGGAGTTCGGATAATTGGAGTTCTACCATACTCTGAACTCTCCTACATTTTAGCTATCCTTTATATCAAAATATCGCACATAGATACTCATTTGTTCTACCCAATATGATGAATTGTATTTTCAATGCAACTTTTGAATAAGGCTAAGAAAAATATTGCAGTTCTTCATTTCCAAACAGTTATCCACCATCTATAATGTCTACAATGAGGAATGTTTACCGTTCCTGTGAAGTTTTGGTACTTCTCTCAGACAATGTTAACTTTCAAATGAAACGAAGTACAAGGTTTGATCAAATTTTAATGAAACATTTTGAAAAAGTTTCATTGGAAAAATATACAGGAAAAGAAATACAAAAAAAAAAAAATTCTGTACAAATTGCTTACATCACACTGCCAGTTTCATAATTTTTTATTTATTTTTTGATATGTACATAACCAATTGCATATGAAGTCTTTTACTTCTTTACCATTAGAAAATTTCTTTCTGCCTGCATCTTTTATTGAGGGTCCAAACAAATGGTGGCCACAGAGGAACAAATCTGGCCTGTAAGTTGAAGATGACAAAATTCAAAGTTGCAAATTATAAATTTCCCAGTTTTTATTGCAAAGCAGTAAAAATGTTGGAACTATACATTAGTATGCTGAAGCAGGTTGCTGCAGACAGGAATCTATCCTTTTGGACTGATAAATCTCTCACACCTTGAACAAGAGTTCACAATCACATGCAGCAATGGCTTTTTACCATTCAAGCAGAAAATCAATGTACACAACACTTCTGGCATTCCAAAACATGATCATAAGAACCTAGCCAGTGGATAAATGGGTACTCAGCTCCAGTGCAACTGCTTCTCCTTTGTACAACACTCCATACTCGGCATCTTTCTTTCAGGAGGTTGTCGTAACACAACGTGCATTGGTGTTATGCAATATTTCTATAAGAACTTGATCGTGTTGCCTGTATAACTGATACCATTTCTCGAAGATGCTAAAGTTCTTTAAACCAGCTGCCAAGCTATTAGTTTACCCTGTAATAGCTAACAGGTCATACATAAATAAAAGATAGTCACTGTAGTTACTAATTAAAATATATTCTGAAATTTTTATGAAGTTAAAGCTGGTATCAGATTACACTTGTTGAAAACATATAGGCAAATCGAACTTCGAAATCACAGATGAAGAAGCAGGTTGACATTACTCTCACCCACTGATTGGTAATCTTTCAGAAAATTCCCCCAAATTTCTAAAGATCATCCCGGAATAGTGTCAGAGTCTACTGTCCTGATAGTTAATGTAAAGTTTATAACAACTTGAAATTTTCTAAGTTCCCCTTTTCACCACTACTAAAAATCTTCAAAGTCCACAGCCTCGTAGTTCGCTGCCCCTCACATAGCTGTTCTCGCCTTGAACGCCTGCTTGAAAAACTTTTTGAAACTATCCCCGACTGCCTGCGTTGGTCTGCTTTTTATAGGCTAGGCTTATCTATTGCTGAATTGCCATGGAACACCGGTGTTTTCCCGCAGGGAAACACTATTCTTTAGTGAATTAGAAAAAGGCCCCACTCCTGTGGAACACTAATTTTACTCGGATTTTCCCGAAATTTTACTATGTTATAGTTTAATTTATTCTGAATCTTTTTGGTCATGACAACTTTTCTCATAATTATTCTCATTTAAGAGCTATTAATTTCTGAAAGTCACACATGTGGATGCTATCATATGTCAACACTAAAACTTTGTTTTTCTTACTTTAAACATCAATATAAGAATCAGGTGGCTATAATAAAAGTAGAGAATCACGAGAGACATGCATCAGTTAAAAAGGGTGTGAGACAAGGTTGTAGTCTATCTCCATTAATATTCAACTTGTATGTAGAAGAAGCAATGAAGAAAGTCAAAGAAAAATTTCCATGTGGCATAAGTTTCCAGGGAGAAAAAATCAGTATGCTACGATTTGCTGATGACATTGTCTTGTTAGCAGAGAGGGCTAAGGATATTGAGAAGTTACTGAATGGCATGAACAAAATACTGAAGGAAGATTTTGGACTGAATATAAATCAAAGCAAGGCAAAAGTGATGAAATGTAGCAGAAATGATACCAATACTAGTAGATTAAATATAAAAATAGGATCGGATGCAATAGGAGAAGTAAGTGAGGTCTGTTAGTTGGGAAGTAAAATTACAACCGATGGCTGAAGCAGGAATGATGTTAAAAGCAGAATAGCACTAGCAAAAAGAGCCTTCATGAAAAAGAGAAACCTTTTAGTTTCAAATATTGATCAAGGAATTAGAAAGAACTTTTTAAAACTCTTTGTGTGGAGCACAGCACTTTATGGTAGTGAAACATGGACTTTAGGAATACTGGAAATAAAGAAAATTGAAGCATTTGAAATGTGGTGCTACAGAAGAATGCTGAAAATTAAGTGGACAGACAAAGTAAGAAATGAATGACTTTTGGAAATGATAGGTGAGAAAAGAAGTTTGTGGAAGAAGCTTACAGAAAGAAGAGACAGGTTGGTAGGTCATATTTTGAGACATGCTGGATTGGTTAATTTGTTACTGAAAGGGAACAGTCGAAGGTAAGAACTGTAGAGAAAGACAGAGATTAGAATATATGAAGCAGATAATTGATGACGTGTGCTGTAAGGGATATGTAGAAATGAAGAGGTTAGCACAGGATAGGAAGGGATGGAGGATTGCATCAAACCAGTCGAAAGACTGATGACAGCAAAAAAAAAAAAAAAAAAAAAAAAAAAAAAAAAAAAAAAAAAAAAAAAAAAAAAAAAACATGAAGTTACCTCTGAACTGTTAAATGTTTGTTACAAACTGAATTTTTCTCTTTCATTTAAGCATACTTTTATTTTTATAGCTCTTTTCTCTCAAAATATCAAATTATTTTGATTTGAAATATCTCCTTACATAAATTTTAAAAGCACACAACACAAAAACAACCTTAATGTGATTGTCATTCTCTGCTTTCTTAGTGGAAATGAATGCAACAAATTTCATCATGACTGTAAAACAATCCTATTTAAATCTTATGTATTTTACAAAAATGTTTTAGAAATGATTTAAAAAATTCTTTCTTGTTAAGAAAATTATTATAAAAGTTCTTTAGTATATAACTATATGAGATTTACCCCCCTCTAAATGGTTTTAGCAAGATAATGGACATATAGCCGGGTTATGTTCTGAGAAGAACATAACCTGGAGAAGAACGCGATTATAAAAGTTATTCGCTATGCATTATATGTAACTCGTCTCTTGATGAATGGTTTAGGTGAGATAATAGGTATATAACATGCCCCCCCCCCCCAAATTAAACTTATTCTGTGAATTACGAGAGCAGAAATAAGTTGAATTTAAAATGTAGTGAAGTAAAGTTTCCCTTCTGACTATACGTTGTGGACAGCTTCCCCCAATCATTCATCATTCATACTACAAAACATTCAAACCAATCCTGCTTTTTCCTACTAAATGATGCCATAAAAAGTATGCTTGAAAAATGTAAATCACAAATTCAAATTCCCTAGATTCTGATACCAGTTGTAAAAGTCATAAAACTTTCTGAATATATTTTAATTAGTAACTACAGTGACTATCTTTTAATTATGTATGACCTGTTAGCAATTACAGGGTAAACTAATAGCTTGGCGGCCGGTTTAAAGAACTTTAGCATCTTCGAGAAAAGGTATCAGTTATACAGGCAACACGATCAAGTTCGTATAGAAATTTTGCATAACCCCAATGCACATTGTGTTACGACAAGTTATTGTGGTGTACTCATGATTCATCACATGTAAGAATATGGATCAAAAGCACACCCAAAAGCTTTCTGACTGGAATTCAGCTTTCTTTGAAACACGTTGAAGAGATTTTTGCAAAAATGTAACTTCTTTTTAATGGCTGTCTGCACTGCTCTAATTCCAAAGACAGTTATTTTCATGTCTTCATGAATAAAGTCTTGAATTTGCAAAGCTGTATGATGCTCATTCTGGGACAACATACATGAGTGAGATAAGTAACTACTATTCAGTCTTTACAGAAGGACCTTTGGACTTGAGATTATGAAAACATATCATAGCTGAACTGTGCATGCAATCAGTATAATGTTTCTGACAGTTTAGTGCCTTAATGTACTAGAAACTTTACAGTTATTCATTGCACAATGGACACAAAAGCTCTTGCATATTAAGCACTTAAACCTGTATAAACAAATTTGTATTATTTAGAGTGTCCATACAATTATACCAACTGTGTACTGTTATCACACTGGTGATCATGAAATTAACCCAGGTCTATTTTAAAAGACTAGTTTTATATGATCAGCTCTTGTATTATGTATCATCATTTCTCAACAAGAATGGAACAGGAAGAAATGTCATGAGTCATATTAATATGGAAAGGAAAGAAAAAGTAGACCCATTTCCTAAATGTTGATACAAGAAGTGCTGCAGTGCAAAAAACATTACACAAACAGAAAAACAACAATATTTTGAGCCATGCCTTTACTCAAGAAAATAGGAACATATTGCCAAGCATGCATTTGTGCTGGCGGTTATTATTCATGGGACTAGTTGAGCAGTGGTTACATGTACGCTCTTGGCCATATGTTTCTATTTTTACAAGCAAGGGCATAGCCTTAAATACAATGTTTCTTATGTTTGTACAGCATTTTCTGTCCTCCTTCCTTCAACTTTAATATCATCTTTCCTATATGATTTCTGCCTGTTGCACCTTGTGAAAGAGGCTGCCATCTTGCATTATACTAGGTTGTAATGTTATCATTGTTCATAACAATAACCACTAATAATGTCCTTTGATCGAAGTTGTATTATCTTTATCACCCAGTTCAAATTCATCAATATTTAAAGAAAAATTGAGAAATCGATTTATTGGCAACTCTTTCTATTACATCCAAGAATTTCTACAAAATAATTAATTATAAACAATATGCCTTTCACAAAATTCAGTTGTAAAAATTAATATTTATTTTATTTGTTTGCTACATATAACCATTTTTAATTATGATTATTATTATCTTGTATATACTGTATATATTAACTGTGACATGTTCTACATCCAAGAGTTCCTTCCTCAGCAGGGATATGTGGATAGTAAAATAATAGTTTGCAGTCTAGTGGTAATGCTAAATTGACAATTCAGGTATGACTAGACTATTGCCTTTGAGAGATTATTTCTCCTCAGCAGGGATCTGTGGATAACAAAATAATAGTTTGCTGTCTAGGGGTGATGCTGTACTGATAATTAAGGTATGTTTAGACTATTGTCTAGCCTATTCTTTCATATCCATGGCTTTTTTGTTGGCTGTTCTGTTGCTTCATCACAGAACTTAGTGTACTGAGAAAACTTGCTTAAGCTTGACAGAAACAGATGAGTCATATTAAAAAAAAAAACATAAATAGATATGTTGATAATATGGACAAAGGAAATGCTTTATTATCTTAGTTCTCCAGGTGGAGCCGCATCGACTCCTCTGATGAAAGCGACAGCACAATCGCTGAAACATTAGGTTTTAATAAATCGACACGGCTCCACACGGAGAACAAAAATTATAAGTACAATGGCTGCAGAAGTCTACACAACCATTTGAATGGGAACTCTATTGGTCAATGAAAATAAAGATGGCTAGGAACCACTACCAGATGCTGTAAGGTGGAAGAGAAATTGCTTGTTGGAGGTAAAAAATGTAAATATCTTAGCATTTCATTTGATAACAGTGAGAAGGATATTCTGGGCAGCTGGTTAGAAGAAGTTTTAAAGTGCTGCATTTATTGGAGAGGGTGATGAGGGTATGTACCATGGAAAGGAGGGAACAGAGATATAGAACCTTGGTCAAACCATCGCTTTATTATGGTGGTATAGTATAGGACCCAGATTACAGGAATCAAATACAAGAGTTGGTGGTGTGGAGAGGAGGGCAATTACAATTAATTATGAAAAACACTGTATAACTCAGTCAGAAACTAATATGATAAAGGAGCTGGGTTAGTCACAAGAAGGATAAATTAAGAGAGTGTTGTGAGTGCATGAAGTATATATTGCTGATGAGGTACAGATGAATATTGGTAGAAGAATTAGAAGCAGTAAGTGCAAGGGACAGGATAACCATGACAAGAAAATAAAATTTGATTTCAGGCATAAGGGAGTTAAAAAATATTCTTATGTAGGCTAATGGAGTAAGAAATTAGGATAAATTACCAAGGGATATGCTGACAAATTTACCTGAAGCCCTAAAAAACTTTAAATAAAGAGAAGTGATATCCAGAAGTAATGTGTAATCAAATTGTCAGGAAGGCAAACGCTCCAGCATAATTAAATATAATTTCAAATTCCTCCACCAATTTATAGAGGTTATGAGGCAGGAAAATGAGAGAAGTGGGATACAAAATCTTTGTCAGACCCTATCCTGAAAATAGATGGATAGAATGGGACCTATATTAAGGGTATCAAATACAGGACTTGGAGAAGGTGCAAAGGAAAGCAGCTATATTTGTTTGTGGAAATTAGTATGGAATACAATTGAATAACAGATATCATAAAAGAGTTGAATTGGGACTTACTATAATAATAATAATTCTGTGTGATTGTAATGTCATGGTGACACGGTTTCTGTCGGCTGCGCATTCTGTCCCTGTCATAGCCACCTTAACTAAACCCAGCAGTCCTATCAGGTGCAGGGGACCTACAGTTTAATGTGGAATCTGAACCATGGAAGCATTCTGGTCTACTTCACATTACACAGCAAGCTGTACCAGAGGTTAATGTAGGGTTAAGGGCCTAAGAAAATCACCACAGAGACAGGGATTCAAACCGGGAACCTTTCGATCTCCCGTTAGACACCTTAAGCAATGAACCACCAGACTGCTCTTGGACCTACTGAAAGATAGGAGGTAGGTGAGGAAAGTATAACTACACATTGACAATAAGGTCTGTATGCTTATTGGGAGAAGAAGTAATAGTAGTATGTGGAAGGAAATAGGACAATTGTTTTAACCTCTTCAGTCCCGAGGTATCATATATGATACCTCTATAAATTATTTTTTTCTCGAGCCACTGCACAGCTGAACCTTTACTGGCCTATCGTATCCTCTACAATATACATAGAGCTTCTCACAGCTCATATGTTTGATATTCTGCTTTTGGCAGACCTGATTGGAAACTTCGTATCCTGCAGCTGCACAACATGGCTCGTCGAAATAAAGGTAAAGACATATATTTTTTCCATGAAATAAAGTAACATGAAGCACTAAAGTTGTGTGTATAATTTTCCTGCTTGACTCCCGAGGTATCATATATATACCATCTATAAAAAATTAATTATTATTTAAAAAAAAAAAACAATTCATGGTCATTCATTGTTAACTAGCATTAACACAAAGTAAATAACACAATAGTAGTTCTCTTGTACTTTTATTATGAGCTCGAGACTGAAGAGGATAAATGCTGACTTGATTTCAGACATATGGGTATAGGGACATCTTTGTTCATAGGTAAGGGAGTAAGGGAGTAAGGGAGTTGCTGAACAATTTACCCCAAATAGTAGAAGAATTTAAAAGTAAAATGACACATGGTGCAAAATTAGATGTTGTTAAAATTCCAATAAAAGTAAAAAATTATAAAGGTGTTAGATTATGCTCTGCAGGTTTCTAGCAGTTTTATTATATCTCAAAAAATTAAGCACACATTATAAACAGAAAAGGAACATGGTTTGACACATTATGAAAACAGAAAAGGACAGGCAAAGTCAAACAATTACTAACTAAAGGTGTAAGTAGTAGGGTAGTGAGGACATGTGCAGAAAAAAAAAAGAGAGAGAGAGAGAGAAGAAAACCAAACCATTACATTTCAGTATAATCTTTAACTGTGCAGAAGTGTTTTTAAAGATGGCAATTTCATGGGTGTGCATGACCAAAAAATTTGGTGTGTACGAGGTTAATGAACTTAGTGGAGAGATACAAACCACAGATGTTGAGCCTTGGGTAGAGAAAATAGTACAAGAACTGAGTTTTTCATAAAAGCCATCTAGTGGTAGAAAAGTATTCATAATGATTATTGATGACACCAACAGTTAGCTAGTATTCACAAATAGTCTGAGGTACTAAGTATAGAATTCAGGAGAAATACAAATGAAAGGAAAAGGGTCTTGGCTACTCATCTCGGTTCGAGGATAATGAGCAAGATTAGGCCCATGTGGAGAATCTTAATGGATATTTGGATTTCAGAGGACAGAAAAGGATTATCATTTTAGGTGGTGACTTAAAAATGCCAGGTATTAACTGGAAAGGAAATCGGATTAGTAAAATAAGGGAGCAGAGATTTTCAAATACCTTAGTTGGAGGAGAGAAGCTGTGCACATAAGGTACAGTAAAACACATGGAGAAAAATATGATGGCAGTCTTCTTAATAAAACCTGATGAAAACTATGTGGGGCTTAATTTCAAAGAAGGCCAAAGTGATCATGAAGCAATTGTGATGAATAAGAGAGTTCAGTAAACCATATCGTTGACAAGAGGAAGACATATAGATATAATTATAAGGCAATGATTATGGAAGTCGAGAGCTATTTCTGAGGAAAATTATACATTTTAGAGGACAGCACTAGTACAATTGAGAGGAGGAGTCTTAAGGGGTTGATATGAAAGCCAAACAGGGCAAGAAAGAAGCATGGGAGTAAATACTAAAGGTAGGATCTTATAGATGGATGGGAAACACTAAAATGTTTTATGCTATATTAGGAAACTGAAAGAGAGAGAGGGCATTTAAACAGTTATTGATAAAGAAGAAGTTACTAAGAACATGAAAAAGATGGAAATATTATGCAACTGGTCTGATAAGGCCATCACAGACTTGTGTGCAGGGATATTGCTGGAAGAATCAGAGCAGGAGCTTTTACACAGGAGTAGAAATGAGCAGAGTAAGAAATAGATAGGCAAAAGTTGTAATGGGGTATGTGCAATTACATAATTCTGTCTGCAGAAAAAGAAAAAAAAAATAGTCAGAGAGTTGCAGACTACAGCTATAATGGTCATTTCCTGGAAACAGCATATGTCGTAACATACAATGTCAGCAATCAAAATCTTGATAACAAGAAGAAGAGACACTGAATGAATGAAAGTTACTTGCAATATTTAGATCCTTGGTTTATTATACTGTTCCTAATTATAAGGTCATAGCTTGCAGGACAGGATGCAGTGTCATTGTAAATGGGAAATTGAGTTTTATGTAACATCTTTAAAGCTGTATGAACATAATTTTTCACAGCGTTGAATATTAATATATTTTTCTCAGGCTTCCAGCCGTGTTAATCATTGAAATTTGGCTGAGAATGAAGGCAGAGAAGGACACCTTCGAAATGTCCCACAATTGTGACATCTTAACACGGCTGGAAGCCCGAGAAAAATATATAAATATATTAATCTTTAAAGCTATTTTTAAATGTTATCATCACTATAAAGGGCTATAGTAACAATTACTCTGACAATACATCATGTCTGAAAGGAGATGATTGGCTATATATTACCAGTTAAGGTAGCTGAAATGGTACAAGGTTTTATCCTGCTATAGTGGTTACTGGAAAGTAAATAACACATCAATGTCTATGTAATTAGAGCCCAGGGAAGAGTTTAGACTTGCAACACTTTAGAAAGATTGAATTGAGACTTTTCTGCTGCGATGTTAATGAATCAAACTCCTTCATTTCAGTTAAAGATGAGAAAATATTGGAGTATTCCCATAAGACCATCACAATCTGCATACATATATTAAGTTTTGTTTTACAGTAAAGCTGTTTTGAACCATCTACAGAGAAGTAGTACCTGCTGTTTGATTTCTGTGGTGTTTGGAACTACATAGGAATTTAATACCAATGGAGTTATGCAAGATCATTTTTCTCATAACAGAATTATTTCTCCATATCCCTATCTGAAAGTTTCTTTTATATGTACATATATACTCTGATCAGCCAGACCAACTACCCAATATCCAGCATGTCTGCCTTTGGCATGGATTACAGCAGCGACGGGTTTTGGCATGGAAGCAATGATGCCTTGATAGGTGGCTGGAGGTAGTTCACATCACATCTGCACACACAAGTAGCCTAATTCCCATAAATTCCAGGAAAGGAAAGGGGGGGGGGGCAGTTGAAATGAGCTCTGACGCTACATTCAATCACATCCTAGGTGTGTTTAATTGGGTTCATATCTGGCGAGTTGGGGAGCCAGCTCCTCAATTGCAACTCGCCACTGTGTTCCTTGAACCACTCCATCACACTCCTGGCCTTGTGACATGGCACATTATCTTGTTGAAAAATGCCACCACCGTTGGGAAACATGGTCATCAAGAAGGAGCATACATGGTCTGCAACCAGTGTATGATACTTATTGGCCATCATGGTGCTTTGCACAAGCTCCACTGGACCCATGTATGCTCATGTGAATGTTCCCCAGAGCACAATTGAGATGCCGCCAGCTTGTCTCCGTAACATAGTACAGGTGTCAAGAAGCTGTTCCCCTGGAAAACGATGGATTCACACCCTCCCATTGGCATGATGAAGAAGGTATCATGCTAGGTACAAGCATGGGTTGTTGGCTGCGGAGGCCCATGGTTATGAATATTTGGTGAACTGTGTGTTCGGACACACTTGTACATTGTCCAGCATTAAAGTCTGATGAGAGTTCCACCACAGTTTGCTGCCTGTTTTTTTGTTTTACCTGTCTGCCCAGCCTACAACGTCTGACATCTGCACTGAGGGGTGCCTGCCCAACCCCTCGACATTTTGACATGGTTTCACCTTCGTTTCGCCACTTGTTGAAGACACTCATCACAGCACTCCTCAAATACCTGACAAATCGTGCAGTTTCCAAAATGCTCACGCCAAGCCTCTGGACCATCACAATCTGCCCTCTGTCACACTCGGATAGATCACGCGTCTTCCCCATTCTAAACATGGACAGCATGCTCACTGATACTACATGCAGCATGCGTGTGTCTGACTGGTAGTCACCCCTTGTCAGGTGATGCTGCTATCACCAGGGTAGATTTATATCGATAGTAGGAAGTAGTCATAATGTTCTGGCCGAACAGTGTATATATATCCAAAAGTTTGTACCATAACAGTAAATGAATCATACCATGGGAACATAGCTTGTAACATAGCTTTAACACAACATGCTCTTTGAGTTTGTAAGCATGATGAGTTGGCCAACAGAATATCCTATACAATATAATGCAGCAGAATTGTTCCAGTTCCATCCATATTTAGCTTGAGACTATATGATATTACCACACAAGTGTAGCAAGCATTAAATTTCCCTCTACAGGATGATATTCAACCACAAAGGTGTTGTCTCATGTATTCAACAAGTTACTTCTGCAGGAAGTGTTGTAGAGGTTTAACTTCAATGTAGTCTTGAGAAGGTACAAGATGAATTTTTTTTAGTTTTATTTATAACTGTCAATTAATGAAGTGTATAATTTGATGATACCTTCACAGATTTCTTTTCACCCTGTATTGTTTATTGTTAAAATGTTAGTGAAAAACAAAATTTGAATTTATATTAGTTCCAAATATTATTATTAACATGTCATATATATTATTACAACATTATAAAAGGTGCTTGGTAATGAGCAAAAATTTGAGGTTTGCATATCTCTTGCATCAAATGCAAAAACCTCCTCCTCAAGTGTTCAAAATCGGAATGCAGATTAATTTCCTCAAGTCTGCAGCACTCAAATTATTTTGTTAAAACAAATCCATCTGTTAACATCCTGAAATAGCTACATAATTTATTCTTAAATTTAATTCTTGCTCACTGATATCAATTAGAATTTTATGCTTTGTGAGTACTTGAGACTCGTGTATGCTGGATACAAATGTAACTTGATTCACAAATTGCATCCTAATGCATGACTGTGATCTAACCATATATGTCGCTTCGACCTGTGGAAATGGAAATAACCATTGATTGCTGCAATGGTGTAATAGCTAAAAGGAACCATTATTATCAATGGTTCTGAATTTTCTGGTGATTCACCTGGACAATACACTATTCCCAGTGCTCCATTTACAAAGCCCTTTGTCCTGAGATTATTTCTGAGCATTACAGGACATCAATAGCAGGCATGAAGAATAGTATCAAGCACATTGCCAACAAATGTTTCTACAATATTTCTAGAAGCCACTTTGCTGTCTGCCAAAATTATATCTGTATTGCCATTTCATAAATTTCTGCTGATTGTTTTCTTGGATCTCTTTGCATTTTTAAAATATCCACACTACTTAATCTCCTGGGAATTCTTCATGTGTAGAGGAACTGTGAACACAGTCTTGCTGCAAAATCACAGGATTTTCATCAGTTTCTTGCTGACCATAACCTGTTGTGTCAACTTGCCTTCAACCTTGTAGAGGATCCTTTATTGCTGAGTGATAAACAACTGAGACTGTGTACCTGGCTTAGTTGGTAATACATGGAGCAGACAGAAATATGAAGGTCTCAATATTTTAAGATGTTTCTCCTTGCCATTTTCAAAACATACCCATAAAAAGCAATTCAAAATTTGTTTTTGCACTTCTGCCACTCTCAGAATTCATTGAGGGTAAAAGTGAAATATACAAAAGTTGAGGAATAATGTGCTTACTCAATATAAAAGAATTTAATTCAAACTTATTGATGGTTTTGTCCAAATCCTCAATACCCGGTTGCTGTTCATTAGTAAGTGCATCACTTGAGAACGGCTGGACTGATTTGGCTAATTTGTTTTAAATGTTCGTAAAGTCCAGATAAGGTTTCTAAAGAAAAGAAAAATTGTAATAGTTGCCTAAAAATTTGGAAAATTCTGTAAAAAATGAAAGTAGTATGTTCTAGGAACCAATTTGGGTATTTTTTAAAAATGTTTTAATAGTCTGAATAGGATTTTTAGAAAAAGAAAAATTGGAAAAGTTGCCCAAAAAATTGGAAAATTCTGAAAGTGCTTTTTTGTATAGGATTTTTGTAAGAACTCAAGACCATGATTAGAACAATAAATGTGTGTAATTCTTTTTGTTTTGTTCCTTATGCTCCAAAATTATCTCAATTGAATGTTTTCTACTGAAAAAAAAAAAAAAAAAGAACTGGTAGATCTGAAGAAAAATCTATGTTGTTTTGCGATCTGTCCAAGAAATGCAGTTATTTTATTTCTATTCCATTAATATGCTTGATGATATCAAACAAGGTATTACCTCAAATAGGCATGACAGTGCCCAATCATCCAATGCATGACAAATTCAATCAAGAGATGAAACGAAAAAAACAATAAGGTTGTGATGCAGTGACGGAATAAATTGAAATGAATATTCTGCTGCTGAATTGGCAACAAAAATATGCATACAATACTCTCATGAAATTTGTGACTGATGGAAGTAGAGGACTTTCTTATGTTCCTGGTGAAACTGCAAAAACTGTTTTGATCTTGTTGATTTTGGCAATGATTTGCTTACAGAATGAAATTACACTTGTGCTTGCTTTATCAGGAATTAAAACTACATTGTTGGAAGGTGGTCAAACAGCTCATTTAGCTTTCAAGTGGCCACTGAATACACATATCAATGAAACTCAAATGTGCAACCTTTCAAAGAACTGTGTGATGGCCAAAAACATGCAGCAATGCAAATTGATTGTTTGGGTTGGATGCATGAAGTCTTTTGGAGTATTAGACCGAACAATGCCAGAAATTATCAAAACAATTTGGTGATTCTATGATCTATATGGAAATGGAAATAAAACACCTTGAGATTCATCAAAATTACAAATTTAATGGAAGAAAATAAATCATCTGGTTGCCATAAAATTGAGACTTAATTCAATTGTGACTTAAATTTTGGAGCAAAATCACTTGGTTCCAAGTTGATCACATTCCAGGCATATAACACATTTCCAGCATTTGAGAAGTGCTTGCTTCTAAAATTTTCTGTTCATGTACTTCTGAATGTACTCCAAATTAAATCGAATATCGATTGGTACAATCATTAATAAATTAAATGATCACTCGGATACATTTTTACATTGTTTACACATTTTCAATACCTTTACACAAATTTACAAAATGATCACAAACAAAATTATTGAAACTTGCACAGGATTATGTGTGTTGGGTCAGCTAGTAAAAAATAAAAAAGATGTGAAATCTCAATTTCTTCATCCAATGTATGTTATTTCTGGCAGATTTTCAACTAAATTTGTATTCTGAGTTCAGATGTGTGAGTGGGAGGGTCATTATTGGTGGAGACAAATATACCACATGTGGACTGAGAAATAAGATTACTAACATAAGGGAGCAAATATTTGTAAATCCTTAATTAGGGAAGAGCCTGATGATGTCTGTTTGGTGCCACAGGTTACAGAAAGAAAAGTGATCATCAATTTCTCTGATAGATCTAAAGGGTTCAATAAACTAGCGGCCAAAATTGAAGGTGTTTATAGATACATTTACAAAGTGCACCTACTTCAGAACTAAAGAGATATTTCTGGTAAAAGTTCAATATGTAGAAGAAGAGCATCAGTATAGTGCAGAGAAACTGGCAACAGTTCAAATGGATCATAAAAATTGTCGAAGAAATTTTTATTCCAAAACAGAAAATAAAGTAAAGGGCCTGCATACTATAGGGGAACAGAGCATGCTAAAGAGGTTGGTAAGACGTAAACACAGAGTTAGTAAACAGCAAGGCAGTAAGGAATACTTGAAGCAGTACTTGAATTAACAGCAGCAAAGAGGGAAACTAAAGATTATTAAGAATATTATGTCTGTAAGGGGACTGCTGACTAGTGCATCTAGAAATTTCTATACCTGTGTTAGAAAACTGAGGCAAAGGGAAGGTATTTAGACTATCGTAGATAGAAAAAGAGTTGCCAAGGATATAATAAATGCAGAGATATTAAGTAACTGGTATAATGAGACCAGTAGGGACTATCGTCATTTGAGGATAAGGGGGGGGGGGGGGGTGAACATCAGGGCAGAAACTTCTCAAGTAGAAATGAGAAGACTTAATAATTAGAAATATATCCTGAGAATATTATGAGGGAACAAGATTACCTAAAGACATAAAGAGGCTGGTATGGATAATTTTAATATAGATGCATTGAAGATAGGAGATATGCCACTACACCACACCTTTAAAAAGTTGCCAGTCCATGAAGGGAAGGAGGCAAAAAGGATTGAAAATAAATGACCTGTGGATTGACTGTGGTGATAAGTAAATCTATGGAGGGTTTGATATACAACCACATCAGATACATATATGTAAGGAAAGAAATTGGTTTGCAAAACTGCAACATGGGTTTAGGAAAATAAATTCTTGTAAATCTTAGTGAGCTACATGTTAGATATTTAAGAGGAAATGTACACACAATGCCAAACTGATAGTGTAGCACCAACTATTTCCTATGCATTTGACAGAGTGAGCCATAAAATAGTGGCAAATAAACTGAAAACCACTGGGTGGAGGAATTCTTAATAGATAGGAAGCAAAGTGTTAGGGTAGGAAATGCAGTATCACAAGAGGTGGAAGCTGTAACAGGATAGTTTATTGGGATAATTGCCATTCATTATTCTAATGAATTATTGTGTTGGTGGTTTACAGTTAAGTTATTACATAATGTTATATAATAAGATTAAAATGGGTACAGACTGTGAATAGATACAGGGAGGGATGGACAGGATATCTAGCTGGGTAGATCAACGCAGAATTAAAATAAACACAAAAAAACCATTGGATTGTTAGGTTCACAGAAAAATTAAGTTTTTTTAAGATTATAGGGTGGAAGAGAAAATTCTTGAAAATATAAAGATTTTTACATAACAACTCGGAAGAACACAATGGGCTGGTGCTAGGGACAGATTTCAAAATCTTTCACTGATGGTAGAGTTTGTTGAGGGGACACACCAGGAAATGAGGGACTTGAGATAGAAACCTATATCAGACTATTTCTTTAGTGTAGTGGAGTAGTACGAGACTGGTATTGTGGGTACCAAATATAGGAGTTGGAGGGATGGAAATAATGGCAGCTAGTTTTGTTTGTGAAACTTACAGCAGAACCTAATCAGTTACTGACATGATTAAGGTGCTGGGTAAGGAGTAGAGACACAGCTAAAGAAAATAAGGGGTATATTGACGATAAGGACTGGAAAAGCATAGGTATAAGAATTGAGAGGAGTACATGGTAGGGAAGAGATCAGAATAACCACAAACCAGCTCTTGATACTAGGCATTAATGGAGTGGGAAAATTTTCTTTTGCAATTATGGGAGTCAGTGACTGGAATAAATTATAAAGCCAAATGTTTAATAATTTACATGAAATTTTGTGAAAATTAAAATTTGTAAAGTGCAAAAATAGATGTGTTGGAAAATAGTGTAATGAATTAAAAAAAAAAAAGTCATGAAATTCAAAAGTAGGTGTATAGGGAGACTGGCACTGAAGCATATTGCAGTTAGTTACCTACATATTTACCCCTCCATTTTCTCTCACTTTTCTCCTCCCTCTCTTCTCTCTCACTTTACTCTTTATCCCTTGTGAATATAACTTCTAATTTTTCTGTGACACCTTTATCGACTCAATATTAGTTTGATTTTTATCCATTCTTCTGTCTACTTTTATGTTTATTGTTAATTTGTAACCCTGCCTTAGCAATTTGTACCCAATCTTACAAAATTATCCTATCTCTGTTCTATCACCAATGATACTTTTGTCATTCATAGGCCAAGCTTAATATTAGTGACAATAATATTTCACTATTTTTTATGTAATATCAATTTTTTAAGCTGATGTGTAGTAAATTGAGCTCTTTACACTTTGCATGGTTAAAATATACTGAGAATGAACAAAAATTTCTTGTCTCACCTCTATGTTGAGTGTTGAAGTATTAAGAATCTTTATTGTATTATGGCAGCCACACCAGAGCCTCCCTCCAATAGGCAACATTCTAGTAACTGGCATTGCTGCTGTGCCAACACCAACTGTTATTGGATCTGCAGTGTTCCACCCACCATCTGCACACACAAAATTGTTATGAGTGTATAATCTTTCTAAAACCAATAAAGAGAGGTAATTCAGTGCACTTACTGCAGTAAATAAATAATATAAACAGAATTTTAAAAATAAAGCAACTTTTAACTCGAAACTAAACTGATGTAAAGAAACCTAACATCTAAAGGTCGAAACTGCAAAGTGTAGAAATTTTGCTGCATTGATTTCCACAGGTAGTACTATTAAAGACAATGATTTTGATATAAGAGTTGTATACTCTAAAAATTTTACTACACGAGATAGAGAAATTTGTATGTCTATTTGCACTATGTGATCGACAGAAAATCAGAAAATAATGGAATTCATAGGCAACAAACAAGGTCATTGATTTAAAAGAGATAATCTAAATTTAATGATAAAAATATGTTGTCAGCATCAGGAGATACGTTCTGACCAAAATTAGATGTCGTAAGTAAGTTATAAGTATGATTTTTAAAGAGCGAAAAAATTTGAAGATCTTTAATAAAATAGTAAGATGAAAATATGCTCAAATGATTGAGAAAAGATCATATAACAAGAATATAATAACAGTTAAACAGGAAGTTTGAAATTTAAGGGTAAAAAGAGGGATTTTAATATTTTTGTTTGTTGATTTCATCATAATATGCACCACAAGTACTAAGAGTTACCCAACTGGAATGAAAAAGAAGAATTTGCAGAAAGAAAAACAGCCACCAGCAAATTGAGCAGATTATTCTAATGGAACTGGGTATATCTCATTTAAAAGTAAAAAATAGTTAGCAAGATATTAATTTATTCAGATTTTAGCATTACGTCATGAAGGCAGAAATACGAAAAAAAAATTGAATTGCATTACTAGTTAATGAAAGATTATATCCAAATAAAAATAGGTACAGAGTTGAGATAACTGTCAGTTGAAGGAAGTCAAAAGGAATCCTGTGATATAAAAATCTCTGTGAGAAAATAAGTATTTCAAAAGATAAAAGCAAATAACTAAAATGAAACTTCTAAGATCAACAGCATCAAAATAAAGTGATTTAATACAAAATTTATGATAGCAAAGTATTCAGCATGAAATGGTCTATTAAATGACAAAGTTTCAAGAATATTGGGGCAAAATTAGAAATCAGGAATTATTGTTACCATAGTCCAAAACTATTATTTCCTGCAGAACTGTTTGTTCCAGAGCATCCACTGTGCGAGTCAGTTTTGTAGCAGGCATTGTACTTGTATTTTTCAAATATGTGACTTATACATTTCAGGTCTTGGACAAAGTTCATGGACTCTAACAAATATTTTGATGAAAGGAAACTTAGAAATTTATCCAGTGATAGAAACTTTAGTTAACAATGTGCTGCACAAGAAATAATCAGAGTGTAAAACAGTTCTACAAAGCTCACTCTAAATTGGGTTGCAATTTTAAAGTATGATTGCTGGAGTGAATACTTTTCATCCAGTGTATGAGTTACTTGAAGAATAACTTGCAATTTACTGATGTGATTTCAAAGTCCAATCAAATAAATAACTATTGCTTATAAATGTGTGATCTGATATCACTAATGTGCTTGAATTATGAAGAATATAAGCAAGTACTTTTAACAGTGACTTTTCTTTATGCTATCCATAACCTGTTAACTGTTATGGGGTAATTAGTTCAACAGTTTGTAGACCACTTTAATGAATCTATGCATCTTCAGAATAGGTATCAAAGCCATAACATAATGAAGCATTTCATCATCCATGGTCAGAGCTAGTGACAATAACATTTGCCCACCCCAAATGAAGTTTTCTCACTACAATATCACATACATCAATTAATGTTGCCACTGGCGTACCATTATAATCAGGAGTTCATTGATTTATACCTATACAGTAAAATAAAATCTGTAATTGGAGGTTTTCCTGGCAAATCTGATGCTTGAAGAACTCTCAGGCATGCGGCTGGATCAATGGATCGTAGGGAGATCCGACCGTATGGCCAAGAGTTCTTCAAGCAAAATAAAATCTCTCACTATTCCACAAATTATGTTACTGACTCTTTTGGTTTCACAGGTTGAAAATGAAATTACATTATGGTAGGTGTAGTGTTGTAAAAAAACAGTTTTTTTTCTGACGTGAAAAAAAACATGAAAAAAACTGTGAAAAAAAAAACATGTTTTTTTTCTGGGACATGTTTTTTTTTCATAACTACTAAATTTCAAATTATTAAGGCATTTATCATTTAATATGACTGTTTTAGAGTTTATACTAAGTACTTATCTTACTTTTAAATCTACTATAACTTTCTGGTTCAGTAGAAAAAAAATTACAAAAATATTGGTAACATCGACTGAAGTTTTCTTTTACGAAAGGGGACTTCCCAAAAAGGCTAGGTTGCGTGAGAAGGAATCCCCGTTCGGCCGTTCCCCATTGTTTGGATTGATACTCACTATTTGAACTACTG
This sequence comes from Vandiemenella viatica, assembly GCA_031002005.1. NCBI lineage: Eukaryota > Metazoa > Arthropoda > Insecta > Orthoptera > Morabidae > Vandiemenella > Vandiemenella viatica. The sequence continues at coordinate 281,740,872 of CM061921.1, forward strand.
CTGCCAGGCCCTACAAATTTATCTGTAGACCTACGAATCTTTTCAAAAAATTAGGAAATTTAACTACGGTTTTTTGCCTCTTTTTATTACTTGTTGTGCTTTCCTTATATTCATATACTTGTTAAACTCGCAGCGTATAGTGATAATACTGAGTCATTGTCAGTAATTATGAATAATTTCCTTGCAACCGTTGGCATAAACCAACGATTGAAAACAAATAAAGCTCAAACAAATTTAGAAAAAAAAACAAGGGTGCTAAGTTTTTTTTCATGTTTTTTTCACAAATATGAAAAAAAAAACATTTCTTTTTTTTTTCAGTTTGCAACACTAGGTAAGTGATTTGTTATTTTCACATTCCCTTTCTGTTCATTAGATGTCTGAATAAGGTAATAATTTTCCACAGTCCAGAACATTCCACAATATATCATTATTCAAACAACTCAGATAATTCTGTAGAGTAGTCAACCCTACAAATTACCTAGATGTAGAAAGGATGTAATCAAATAATCAGGATAAAATCTTCTTTAGGTGTAGAAAGGATAGATCATTATTGGTATATATCTAATAGGATATACAATCTATATGCAAAATGTCACCATGTAAAATCATATGAAATAATTATTACCTATAATTATATGTGCCACCCTATTAATCATGCACTTCCTTTCATTTGTTATCATTAATAATAATAATGGAAAAATCCAATGTTTACACACCTATTATGCACACTACTGCTAGTGAGGTCTTTTCTCATACCCAAATTTAAGAGTTATCGGATAAATTTAATCAGGTCAGGCTGTGGATTACCACAAACAAACAGCTGATACAACAAGTATAGACAACACAGATTGTCACCAACAGAAAAGCAGGGTGGGGAGGGTGGGTTGGGGGGTAACTTTATGGCATGCTATTTTCATCAGGAGGTAGTGAATAATGCTGCTACTCATGAAGGAACAATAACTGTTGAGCCATTTTCAACTACCATTAATCTTAGTAACCAATGAACTCTTTATTTGTTCTATTTGTATTAATACACTTAGTTACATGCTTACTTGATTCTCTGGTATAAACACTGATATCTCCATTTGCCAGTGAAACAAATACCCTGTTGTCCAGATATCTGAAATTTTAAAACAGTTAACTGCATTAGCTAAATCATGGTACCAATATAATATGCGAATAGTTGAGTTAAATTATAATATGTGAAACTTACATAAGAACTGAAAACAAGATAGGATTGGAAAAATAACCCATCACTTACCACAGATAAAGGCAGGAGGGCCAGACTAACATATAAAAAACATAATTCACAATATTTTTTGAATGAACCATAGATGAAATACAAGATAAGTTGGGGATTGAACTGGTGGGGGGGGGGGGGGAAGGAGAAAGTTGACCAAAGTTGTGAAACAGAATAATTTCTGTAGCAATCAGTTCAGGTAAAATGAAACATTTTTTAAATTATAATTTGAATCTTTTATAAGAAAAAAATAAGTAATAATAGTAAGTGACAGGTTTAGAACAGGTTAAGGACAGGAGTATGTCTGATGTCTAGAATGTGTTGATTGGCCAGTTCCCATCTACAGAGTTCCAAAGAGGTGGTGCTCTTGTGAAAAATTCTGAGAGCTCTAACCATAAATCAGGTGTTAAGATTGTTAAAATCATGTGAGCTGGCATGGATTGCCACTGGATGGTCTGGTGTGAAGTATAAATGTTTTGACTGTGGCCATCCATCTTGTAGGACAGTTGTTGGTTGAGTGGTGAGACTGATGCAAGAAGCAGTGCAGTGAAGACAGGTAAGTTGATAAATTATGTGGGTTGTAGTGCAGGTGACATGTCCAATAATAGGAAATGATTCTCCTATGATTGGATTATAGTAGGTAGTGGTTGATGGATGCATGCTGCATGGTTTTTCAGTGGGGTCTATTGGAGGGGAAAGATCCAGGTGGTGGTCTAGGAGAGTCAGAAGCTAAGTACTTGTAGATCAAGATCTACATCTACACCTACATATATACTCTGCAATTCACAAAACTGTGGGTGGCAGAGGGTGCTCAGCACCAAACCTAATCACTTTGTTGTGCATTCCAATCCCTAAAGGTACGAGGAAAAAAAGAATTCATATAAGAATCAGTGCGGCACCTTATTTCTCTAATTTTATCTTTCCTGTCATTCCGACCCAAATAGGTTGGTGGACGAAGTATTTCACTACACTCGTAAGTAAAAGTGGGAGTACACATGTTTACCAATAAATTTATACGAAACGTGCGTCGTCTATCTACCAGAGACTCCCAGCCTAGTCTACTAATCAGTTCTGTAACGCTTTCATAAGGACTGTAGCAAGCGGTAACGAATCGATTGGCTCTTCTCTGTACTTTCTCTGTACTCTCAATCAGCCCCTTACAAAATGGGTCCCAGATGGCACAACAATAGTCCAAATGTGGACGCACAAGAGATTTGTACGCTATCTCCTTTGTTTCTTCATTACAATTTTTCAAAATTCGACCTAGGAACCGCAGCCTAGAATTAGCTCTACCTACCAACGTATTAATATGTAAGTCCCATTTCATGTTCCTTTGTACTGTTACTCCCAAATATTTCATAGAACCGACCATATCAATAACTAAACTGTTTACCTCATATTTCTGAACAATCAGATTCTTTTTGTTAGTTATGCTCATTGTCTTACACTTTTTACAATTTATTGTGAGTTGCCACTCAGCGCACCATGCCAAAATAACATCCAGATCACGCTGAATTGCTAAACAATCAGCCAAATTCCCTATAAATAACCGCATCATCAGCAAACAATCTAAAAAGGCTTTTCACTTTGTCTCCGAGATCGTTTATAAAAATTAAGAAAAGAAGTGGTCCTATTACACTTCCTTGAGGTACACCCGATGTAACATCTAGATTAGAAGAACTTTCTCCTTCAACAACGACATACTGCGAACGACCAGTTAGAAAATCCTTTATCCATTCACAAAGCTGATCCGATATACCGTACGCTCGTAGCTTCGCTAAAAGGCAGTTGTGTGGCACAGAGTCAAAGGCTTTCTGAAAATCTAAAAAATTGCATCTACTTGTGAACCTGCATCAATAACTTTCATTACATTGTGCTTAAAGATGATGTTAAGATTAGAAAGTCTGGTAAAGTCTGTCAAGAATGTCAGTATTGTGAAACTATACCACTGTGGAAAGAGAAACACAATTAAAATCCAATCAAATGGAAGTAAAATAACTGATATAACATATAAATTTCAGAAGTGTAGTGAAAAATTGTACAATGACAATCTAAAATAATTTTTTAAACTATTGCTGTAGACAAAACTATACAATGAGAGAATAGAAACTGGTAGCAACAGTAATAAATTTACACTATTAATTTATCTGGACACAACTATAAATTATTGTACAAAATATGAAAAGTAAGAAAAAGTAGATGAGATATTAGTTACTTACATGATGCAATGAACTGATGAACCATGCTGGATTTTGACCTTGTTCTTTTTAATCCGAATGTTGTCTGTGCTGTTATAGACATGAATGCAACCATCTTCGGTGCCAAGCCAGATGGTTGGTTGCATAATATCGGCGTCCTCAGATGGAGCTGCTGTTGTCACTGTGGATGTTGCCAGTTCTGTTTGTAAACCCATCATACTAATATCATCTTCAATGTTTGTTTTTGTTTCTTCTTCTGTTGCTGCACAATCTTCACTTTCAGATTCATCATCACTTGATGAAGAGCTGTAATAATGATGTAAGGATAGCTTTTTATTGGAAGCACTAAATCTGCATATATTTCTGGGATAATCTACTCATAATTGTTTTCATAATCTAATATTTGGATTGTCACAATAATGCTTGGCCTCAGCCTCAAATGGCAGTGCTATTGGAAAGTTAAAAAACATCAAATTTCTTTTCTTTTTTCTTTGTCACTCCCTGTAAGCAAAAGTAAATTCTGTAAATCTATGTTTACCACTGACATATGCTAGACTTATTTAGCTTCTGGACAGCTTGTAATTTAAATTATAATTACTTCTTTAGTTATTTACTTTATTATGAAATTATATTTTGCCTTAATTCATAGAAATATTTTTATCTAATAGATACAAAGCTGACACTACAGGAATTTTTTGATACACCTGTTACTAAAGTAAATTTGGGTTTAGGTAATACATATACAGTTACATAACACATATACTTGTTTTGCCATCTACATTTATTATACATTGATATAACAACATTTTTATATTGGCTGTGAATGTAACATTATGTACATTTGAACTGCATTTTGGCATAGCCTATTCCATCATGATCAATTACCAAATATTTATGTATTTAGGGATTTTACAGCAGCAAGGGGCACTAGTTTCTTTGCTAGCCATGGAAATTGATGACAGTGTAGATGTAGGTAGATTTCAGACTAGAACAATGGAGGACAAGAAAGGAAGCTGGTGAGCTTACTCATGCAAGAATCTATATCCAAAATGTATAAATAAAACAAGCAAAAAATTGCACTAATTTAATTTATATTTTACAACAAAATTATAAAGAGGAAAACTCAAAATGTTAAAGTAACACTACCTCTTGGGTTCTTTAATGGAGGAGGAGGGTAATGTGGGTTATTCAGAAGGGGACTGAAGATGTGGATGGTAAAACAAAAAGGGAAAGGTTATTATCTCAGGTTAAGACTTAGCAGCAGCTTGCTGTTTAGTTTCTACTGGTAACCTGGTTGCCATTGTTATAGTTTTTGAGGAACTATTGCTTCTAGGGAGGAAGTAATGTGAGCATCATAAATCCAACTAGATAGATGAGAAAGAATACACTATTTTGGTCTGGGTAATGGCTGGGCAAAGAGAAAGGTTAGAAGACAGAGTATGTAAGCCTGTATAGTAAGAAATGTGAGAAGTAGTAGAGAGGCTGATGTAGAGAAAAATCTCTGGTGTGTAATTCAAGTGGAAACTCGGGATAGCGTAAAAAGAGAATGTGATGGCAAGAGTCGATTATGTTTGAATTTACTATTTTCGAGTTTGTCGGAGTTGTAAGTACTTGGAAAGTGTGGTGAGAGTAGCTGCCAGGTGGCCGTTGGACGAAATCTGTATCCTCAAACATCCCACAAGCGAGTGATGAATCGGGGTCGGGAGTCCTCGTAAATGATGAACTATGTTTCAAGAGTGAGTGCTGTAACAAATGTGAGACAGTAAGATACTGTTCCTGATTTGCAAACTGAATTTTGGTTATAGGCCATTATTGTACTAGTTAGTTAAGCACAGGTCTGGTACTGGCCTTGTGACTATGAATGATAGAATAAACTATCATCTAATAACTTCAGTGATGAGTGGTTTTTAATCATTTCTGGACACCATATTCCTTTTCTAAACAAACTATTCAAGTGAGTGAACAATATTTTCCAAAAATCTGAGATGGTGACATAGTTGATTATTTGCTGAACCTATATATCATAATTTTCAATTCACTGGTATGACACGACATGATTCAAGACGTTGCACAGTCAGTTCATACCAGTGCCTGGACTGAATGGTAAAAGTTACGAAACTGTCTAACATTCATTATTTTGTTGGCTAGATAGAGTTACTGAATTAATAACAACCATTTGCCCACACTGTAGCAAACTGTTGTTGTGTTAGGAATAATATTTCAATTGGCAGTTGAGAACAAACAACGTAATTGCTACATGGCGATAATTGCTACAAGGATTTTTACAGCATGAATAGTACAGCAAGAATTGAAATTATATGTATTATACAGTGTAGTATAAGCAGCAATGGGATGTTCAGGATTTTGAAATAAAATCATCTCTCTATGACCATTGAATATCATATATAAACATATATACGCAGGGAGTGGAACAGTTGTTACAGGTTAATTTATAAATGCCATGAATGGTTTCACAAGTTGTATATTCTATGATAGGAAAACTTTCCCCAATGATGGAGTGATAGTAGGCAGCAGAAACAAGGATATAACTTTGCATGGACAGAGGCCATAGTGCACTCTTGACAGCTGGGACCAGGATTTCACTGAAATTGGGTGGTCTAATAAAGCCCATTTTGGGTGGAACAGGAAAGATTTTTAAAAAGGAGAAATCTCATTTCAGAGCAGCATTGGATGCAATTTTTGCCTTGTCTTTGTATATGCTTCATGGATCAGAGGTCTGGGAACAACTGTAGACAAGAACTGGGATATGATAGATGTTAATTGATGTCAGCACCTTGTTTGACTATATTGATGTAGCACAGCATATTTCCTTATAAATTTGTAAGTAATTGTCGGTTATCAAAGCTTAAGAAATGTTGGATACTGGGTGGCCAATAATGAAATGGATAAGTAGGCCAACAGAACTTTTGTTTTCAAATAAATTCCAACTGAAAAAGTGGTTTTATTGTTGAAGGCTGGTAGTTTGTGCGAAGTGAGGTGGCTACTGGAGAGGGATACAGCCATGCCTTGTACAATATAGCAGTTTAAATTGTCCATTTGTGAGAAAAGATGATGTTATCATATTCTCGACCAAAGCTGGAGAAGTAATGCCACTTTTTTCTAACAATGTCAGGGATTCTAGAAAAGCAAAGGAAGACAAGTCCCATTTCTGAGAAAATTTTATAACAAGAGTTATTTAACTTAGAAGAGTCTAGAATTGTTATGTTAAAAAAAAAAAAAGAAAAAAAAAGATGTTATTTAAGGGGGAAAAAGATGTAAAATGTAAGTAAAAACATTTAAAAGGGAAAAATAAGGGTAAATTCAATAATTCTAAAATGAAAAGCTTGAAATTAAGAGTTTTTGAGCTCTTTATTAAAGATGCTTCTGTACAGAGGACTGTTAACAAAATAAACTACGAAGAAAGGGGAACATTTTAATGATATTAGTTCTTGGAAAGGGTTACAATTTCATGTTGAAAGGATGGTTCAAATAAAAGAATTGAAAAGGAAGGCTGATTGTTTGGAATAATATTTTTGATTTATGCTAAAAAGCCTTTTGTTACTAACAATGGGACAGTTTTGAGGGAAAAGAATTTTGGTAAATGTACCATGTCTGGGATAATTTTGTAATCAGAGTTACTACACATTAAAGAGTAATGAAAAACACATTTTGACAAAAGGAAAGAAGATGAAAAAATATCAAAATTGAATGCATTTCAATTGATGGTGGAACATTATTACATATGAAAGGGTATTTACAGATAATAAGAGTGATAGTATTTTCATACTAAGAAGTTATGGGAAAGTATTTATTTCTTTTAATTTTGAAGTTATCTTGGCAAGAAATATAACTGTGAATAGAAGGTGGATAATGGAGTTTTTACTGTTATTAAATGATTATAGGTTGGCACGGGGGAAAAACTGATAGTAAAATAAAATAGGATGGATAAGGAATTTTACAGTCAGTAATTAAAGTTTTAACAGGGTATTAAGATTTGAGGAGGTAGTTTATGTTTCACTTTTGGATGAGATGTTTAAATTCTGGTTAATTTTCATAGCAAAACTAGGGCTTGTTTCACAAAAAATTTTACTATGGAAAAGTGTTTAAAATTTTGGAACTACATTCTTGTAAAGTTTGAATAAAATTTGAAAAGATTTTGAACATTTGGTAAGTTAGAGACTATGTCCCATGTCCTAAGGGAGTGACCAAGTCACATGACATGAAAAAAAATCCAGATTTCAGAACAAAACAATTAATCTATAACCAGATTTTATGATGGCCAGTAAAATGTGGTCCATCATTTTCATAGGCAGAATATTACAGTAAATGTCTGTGTGTCATGAGGGTGGCAGAAGAGAATATTAAGTGATACAGTTAGAGGTTAGCTAGGTAGGTAGTACATCATACTAGCAGCCATGTTTTGTTTTGAAGGAAGTGGACTTTAATAAGAACGCAAAAGGGTAGTATAAATTTAACATAGAAATTTCTGTATATCATGAAGTGGAACATTTTTAAAGAGTCTAAATTACTATTTCTATAAATTTGTGGTAATTTAAATTTTAGATGGAGTGAATGTTGTACTAAGTCTAATTGCTGGTGTTTCCAAGACATTTACCTGCAATCTATTTTGAAGGATCAAAGTCTAGATTTGAAAATTATTGCTGTGTAAAAGAATTTAATACTGAAGATTTTAGAGTGACTTTTTGATGCATCAATAGCTGTGACCCTAAGAAACTGTTTGAACTTCTTTTCCTAGAGGGAGCTGGTCACCATCTTATAGAGGAAAGCTTGAATAACAAAATATTTTCTTATTGCAGAACCTATGAAGATTTCAATACAGTACTAGCATGGTCAGAGACTGCACACAACTGATAAAATCTACATTTATACTCTGCAATTGACAAAATTGTGGGTGGCAAAGGTTGCTTTTAACCTAAACTGACACTGTGCATTCTAATCATGAATGGTATGAAGAAAGAAAGAATTCATATAAGCATCCATACAATTTCTCTATTGTATCTCTCCTGTCATTGCAACCCAAATAGCTTGCTGGAAAAGTATTTTGTCACAGTTGTAAACAAAAGGTGTTGTTTGCATGTTTACCAATAAATTCAATCCAAACCTACATCATCTGTCTACCAGACAATCCCAACCCAATCTATATATCAATTCTGTGATGCTTTCATCAGGAATATGGCAAGCAGTCAAAAATCAAGCGGCTCTTCTCTGTAACTTCTCTATACAATCAATCCATGCCTAGTTGTACAGATCTCAGACAGCATACAAATAGTGCAAATGTGGAAGGATAAGGATTTTTTACTCTATCTCTTCAGTATAAGCTCTGCAATTCTTCAAAATTTGGTATATGACTTGCAGCCTAGAATTAAACCTATCTACAACCAAAGTTATGAACAGTTTTCATTTCATGTTGTTTGGTATTGTTACACACGAATACTTCAAGGATTCAACCATGTAAATAACTGAATTGTTTACTTCATACTTCTGAACAAATGGATTATTTTTGTTAGTTACACACATTGCCTTCCACTTTTTTCAATTTAGTGTATGCTGTCACTGATTGAACCATGCTAAAGTAATGTCCAAATTGTATTGAATTTTTAAGCAGTCAGCTAAACCCCTTACTTCTCTATGGAAGACTTCTTCATCAGTGAACAATTTCAAACTGTTATTAATGTTTTTACTAAGATTGTTAGTAAAAATTAAGTGGTCCTATTACATTTCATTGATGGATACCTGATGTAAAATCTACATTAGAAGAGACTTCTCCATCCAAGATGACATACTGCATCAACCAGTTAGAAAATTTAACATCTATTCACCAATCCGATTAGATATACTGTATGCTTGAATCTTTGATAAAAGATGGTTGTGTGGTACAGAGTCAAAAGGTTTCTGAAAATTTAAAAATATTGTATCAACTTGTGACCCTGCATCAATAGTTTTCATTATGTCAAGCAAAGATAGTTCCAGTTGTGTTTTACACAACCTATTCTTCCGAAATTCATTCTGGTTAAATATAAGCAATTTATTTTCTTAAATCCTTAACCCAAATCAAGAACTTTAACTCTTCAGATATCAGAGCCATCAGTGATTTCTCCAGCAACCTTAGCATAATCATTCTCCCAACAAGTGTATGACAACAGTATTTATGAATTTGAGTGACTACATGTATGAGCCTATTTGTTACTTATTGATGCAACTATCTACAGACCTCTCATCAGTTATCACAAGCCCTCTAAATGTACTGAGATATATATTTTAATTTATGTCAATGGCCCTCTCCAAGGTGCATTCACAAATGGTTTGGCATTTTAAATGCTCTCAAAAATTCTCAAAACTTGTAACCCAACATGTCCTATAAGTGTCACTCGTGATTCACCCACAAAATGCTCTGGTCTCACATATGGAAGGAAGCGGTTTCAAATCCCCATCCCACCATGCAGATCTTGGTTTTCAATGGTTTCCTGAAATTAGGCAAATGCTGGAATGGTTCCTCCAAAAGGCCATAGGTGAATTTATTCTCATTCCTTGTCCCCAGTCGTTTCCCACCTCTAATGACCTTGAAACAGATGAGGTGTAAAACCATAAGAAAAACCTTGCAAAATGCATCTACATCTTTGTAGACCATTCCCTCCAGTTATTAGTAACTCATCTTCCTTCACATGCCTTTTACAGTACCCACACCTCTCGCTGTGTTATAACCACCGAAGTCACTTTACTTTACACCAACACTCCCGAATGGCAATGGATAATGAGCAACAGAACATTTTCTACTAGATTTTGAACAACAGTGTACTCTTTATTCAGTAACTAGATCTATCAACAAATCTGTGGCACCACCATCAGTACACACATTAATACATTTGATTAAAAACTTTTCCTTGGCTGTCTTAAACAATCATCCATCAATGTAGTTTCTCTGAAATCCCTCATGGGTTTCAGGTAAACTAATATTATTTTGAACTGGACATCAGGGGAAATCATCAATTTATGTCTTCTTGACAGCAAGGTCACCTTCTACATCCTGAAATTTTTAATATTCTACTCTCACATTCATTCCATCTTTCTGGACACAGAAGCATCAAGTAGCTTGTTACACAAAAAACCAGCTGAGATCTGAAGAATCATAACCCATCTTACTCAAAACCCTCCTTTTCTACAGCCACAATACACAGGGTAGATGTGTATGTTGTATCCATCCTTCCCCAAACTTCCATCTTAGCAATACATCTCTTGCCTTAATATACCACATTTATCCACCCAAACTGTAATTATTCCAGTCTACATCAAAATCAGTATAGACTAATGACTATATAATACAAGTGAAACCAAACACGATCCAGTTCTTCTGAGCTATCAAATTAATCAAGCATATTTCATGATAAAGCTAGTGTTACCTTCAGTTCTGCCCACCCCATTTCATGCGTCACTATACCATTCAACCTTATCATCTATTAGCTCATAAATACCTATTCCCTTATCCAGCAGCACATGACTACTTTCCCTGTAACAGACCAGGCAGTAAAACAAGCGGCATGCAACCCACTTCCAGAATCTGCACTAACCGCACCACTTGTGTAAGCTGTTTCAGTATGCCTTGTGAAACTGGAAAAGCTTCCCTGTATCAATTACTCTCTGAATTACAGATGCTGTCTGGCTTCATGTGCAGGTCTGACTGAGATACTAATGTCAGACTAAATGAATAGTCATATAAAAACAGTATGTGCACAAAATTCTTACCCCTCTTATTGCTGTTAATGGGAACACGTTTAATGCTAATAATTTGAATTTCTGCTTCACTGCCCACAGACAGTCCTCCCTCATAACAGCATTTCCTTTTGAATGAGATTATTGGAACTGGCTTAGCAGTACATCAATAGGGTATAAGGCATCTGAGCAGTGTAGTAAGGTGTCTGACATCAAATCAAAATCTCCCGATTTTAAATCCCAATCTCAGCAAGTATTTACCACTGGCAAAACTTAAATTGATGTGTCAAGTACACAAGAATAATTTAATGGTTACATTGGCACCTACAAATATAGTTGTTAATTGCCTAGTGGACAGGGCCGGAGAATTGAACAGCCAGCATAAAATCCACCACTAGGTCATTAAAGCATCACAGAGAAATTTTATATATATAAAAATCTCACGCCACGATGTTAGTCTGAGATAAGCTCCGAAACTACTTAACCGATTTTTATGAAATTTGGCTTACACACACACAGACACACCTTCATTTTTTACTGTTTTTAAAATATGTTGGAAATTGGTTCTCTACATGATACAGGTTCGACAGTAAAATGATATAGTGGTGGCTTTCCTGTCATATTATGCTGACTCAGTGTTGTTTGGGATCAGTCCTACGTTACCAGCAGCTTTCTATATTCAATTCTGGCAATGAAATTCTTAACCAACATGTACAAATTTGCAGGTATCAGCTAGTTATATAATATAATGCAACTGCCAAGTCTCAATTTAATATAGTCCCTAAATATTCCCCATTAACTTTTTTGGCTCCCATGATAAACTCCCATCTCATACTCAGAACACACAGTTCCTCAGTTTCCTCCACTTCCTCTGTCTCATCAGGAACAACCACTTGCCAGTGAAATTATTGCTACAATATTTTAATTTTTTACTTATTAACATTTACATAAATAAATTTTATTTATTTGTTATGGTGGGAATTTGAAACAAAACTGGATATAGATATGCAGACTGCAAGGTCTTACAACTAAAAACAGACGAAGTCAAAGATAAAGAAGCTAATAGGCCTTCAAATGAAGAATTTGTTTCATATTGACTGAATTTGGTATCAGTGTAGATTGTTGGTATTTATCAGAAGTTGGAATGAGAACTGAAATACATACTGCTAATTATAGTATGAACATTAGTACTCATACACAACTGAAACAAAGGGAGTGAAAGGAACTATCACGTATTAAGATGATGGTAGGATGACTCATAATTTTTTATAAAAAAATGTGGAGATGCAAAATTATTATGGTATTAGCTGTGGTAAGCAATGGTTATTTTCTCTGTACTTAATTAAATGTAGTGATCAATAAGTTTGTTCTAAATCTCTTGATTGTAAAGAGTGTGATTTTGTGTAGCTACCACCAAATAAAATACACTATTCCTTTATGGCAACTACAGCCATGGCAAGTAAATAGATGAGGATAATAACCTGTCATCAGCTGCATTTCCTTCATCAGCATCCTCTACTGATATGCTAATCCCTCTTTCACAGCCCATTATGTTTCCAGGTCCATATCCATACTGAGATGACCTAGACATAAATATAAAATCAATCATTTAATGCTACATTGATGATATGAATGGGTGTAGTTCATGTTTTTTAATCAGCAAGACAAGTTCCATTTGATGTATATATTTATTTCTATAATTAATAATGCAATGTAATTTAGTCTCTCATTTCTACAAATGGTGCAAAAATACATACTGCTATAATAATGAATATAAATCACATAAAACACACATGACTCAAAACACCCACCAACAAGAATTTAATTATCTTTTCAACAAATAGTGGTTTTACCAGAGCAATTAGGAACTTACAAAATGATTGTGCAAAATAAAAATGCTTTCTGGCACATGTTTGGAAATGAGACATTTTTAACTGCATAACAAAACAACTTGATAATCATACAGGAGAGACAATGTGCTTATTTATGGAAGCAAATTAATATAGATTCCATTCATAATTCTATTTTATTCATTTAATGTCAATACATTTCTGCTGTAAGTATATTATAAGAGTGTAATGCAATTACCATTATCTTTCCCACTCAGAACAATGACACTTTCTAATTTTTTTGCTTTAGTTATAACCATGAAAAAATTTCAGGATTAGTGAGATATAGAAAATTCATCTATCAACTGGGATATGGGAAGAAAACAAAAATATTTGTTTCCACAGAAAGAACATTATTATTTATCTAAAGAAGATACACTGATAGGCAACTGGCACTGCTTGTTAGTGTTAGCCTAGATTCTGTGGAAGTTGTTAGGATAGAGCATGTGCAGGTTTCACAAAGCTTAATTTGTGGGGAGAAAAATATCAAAATATTTAATTTTTTTGCTTAATCTTATTTGTTTTTATGACAGCCATCCACATTGATTGATGAGTTTCAATTAAATTTATGTGTTGATCCTAAATTCTTGTTCATATTGCCATAAAATTTCCTTTCCATCTTACAGTAATTACAGCAGCTAAGCATGAAGATAAGATTATCTGTATAACTAATAAAAAATATATGAGTGTATAGTTGTACACCAATACTCTTTAATGTGAATTAGGCACCATTTTATGTGCTGGTGAGGTATTGCATTAATATGCTGAAAATAAATTGTTGTTTCAATTATTATCAGTGACCATTACTTGTAACATTCTTACCCAGATTCTGTTGCAGGAACTGAAGCAATGCACAGTATTCTCGAATTGCAGACTCCATTGCAAGAAACTACGGTGGGTTCTGGATTGAGGCTTAGAACACAGACTTGCCCAACATAACCATCACTGTTACAGACCCAAACATCTCTGGCTTCTGTCCCAAGTGTTGGAGCTGCACAGGTAAATTGTAAGCCAGCACGTGTCTTGCGAATGGGAAGTGGCAGCACAAACTCTGGTGAACCCCTTTGTTCAGCTGATAGTGCTACAGATGGCAAAAACAATATCAAGAAACATTTATTTTAATGCTATTAATTTACATCTTAATGAAGTATTCTTCACTCTAGTTTTATAATCATATCATTGCATTAATTTAGTTCTCTCTTAAAACAAACAAAAAAGAAGAGGATTTCACACTTTACTGTATCTATTTGACAACACTTGAGTTCTTTAGCATTTTAAGGATTTTTATAAAACACAAAATTTCATTAAAGAATGGGAGAAAGTTTATAATACAGAAGAATGCAGTTGTGCTTGCTATAATGACACTAACACTCTCCTTGCTGAAGAAAGACCTTGCATATTGGATGTAGTCTTCTCGGGAGACTAGCCGAGTAAGTAAGATGTTTCCACACGATATTTCGGTGACCTCAGACTCCGTCGCCATCTTCTGGTGAAGATGGCGACGGAGTCTGAGGTCGCCGAAATATCGTGTGGAAACATCTTACTTACTCGGCTAGTCTCCCGAGAAGACTACATCCATTCTCAACGCCGAGAAAGACTTCGTTCCGTACCTTGCATATTTTTTTAAAAGTTTTCTACACCAGGACATCATTTGCTAAAGTGAGTGATGGGTTCCTTTCTATCCTTAAGATTATTGATTGTTATGAGAATGTGAATAAAGGATTCTTTTAAGCAAACTAATTAAGTTTTTATTGATCGTCATTAAATATACATTGCAGTTATTTAATGCCATGGAATTAACCATTCCTGAATGTTAATAATGATATAAATCATGTTCATGTATGAGCTTTGATACATTATGATAATGCTGATGAAGTCTTATAACTCAAAATTCTGCATCATTTATAATATTGATGGCATAAAGGAAAGGCATATAAACACTCAAACATGAAAAAATAAAGGCCACTCATTTACTTAAGTAGTGTCATGCACAATTTTTTTCCCCCTCTCCTTGTGTTAATTTATGTTTTCTACTCATTTGTGTTTTCTTCAATGGTAAGTGATGACTGCCACTCTCTTCACCCTAAACATTATTATGCTTAGTGATATCCTTTCCTTCCTGTGTAACCAATTATAACATCATGTGTTAGTTTATATGATTTAATGAGCCAATGGATTTTATTTTCAGGTTTCACAGAAGTAATTCACAGCCTGCATATAAGACTATAAAAAACATAAACTTTAAAATCGGTTTCAAAAACATATATAAGACAAGAAATGCTGCATAGCTGTACAAGTAACAAAAAGAACTGATCTCTTGATCAACATCATGGCCATTCATAGGTTCAAACACTCTACATGACTCCACATTAAGTGTGAATTTCTGATCATGCTAATTGAATTAGAAAATGTAGTGAAAATTCCAAAATATACATGTACTTTAAAGTTATAAATTTCTGGATTTTTTTTGGCACTGTTCAATACAATACAATACAATCATTTTCCATTGATCCCAATATAAGAGACTGGCTCTGTGGGATGTGGAAAGTTGTCAATTTACAGATAAACAGTTGCACAACAAAATAATAAGTACACCACTAGATGTACAGTCATAGTATACATGGTACATTAAACACTTCCATTACAAAATAATACATACACCAGAAGATGTACAGTCATAGCATATACGGTACATTAAAAAAAAAAAAAAAAAAAAAAAATCCATAACAAAATAATACATACACCACAAGATGTACAGTCATAACATATATGGTACCGTAAACAATTATGTAACAAACTAAATACATACACCAGGAGATGTACAGTCATAGCATACATGGTAAATTAATTATGTGAACTATATTTACACAAGATACTGGCAGTTATTTTTTTCGAAACCTTAGAAATAAATTCTTCGACAGAGTAGAAGGAGTTGTCAATTAAAAATTCTTTCAATTTTTTCCTGAATTTATTCTTATCTTCTACTAGACATTTAATATGTGTTGGGAGCATATTGAAGATATGTATCCCTGAATATCGGACCCCTTTTTGAACAAATGACAATGACTTGTAAGTCTTGTGAAGATCATTTTTGCTTCTAGTGCCATAATTGTGTATTTTACTATATGTTTCAAACAAAGTATAATTTGTGACTACAAAGGACATTAATGTGTATATATACTCAGATGCTAATGTTAAAATCCCTAACTTCTTGAACATCTCTCTACATGAAGTTCTATTGCTAACCCCACACATAATTCTTATTACACGCTTTTGGGCTCTGAACACTTTGTCTCTATGGGTAGAATTGTCCCAGAATATTATTCCATATGACAATAAGGAGTGAAAATAAGCAAAATAAACTAGCTGCCTCATACGGAGATCACCTAAAGCTGAATTGTACGAATTGCAAACGTGGCTGCTCCCAATCGCTTTAGTAAATCAGAAACATGTACTTTCCAATTTAAATTATGATCAATATACAAACCTAGAAATTTCACACTCTCTACCTCTTGAATGGACTGGCCTGCAAATTTTGTGTCTATATCAGGTGTTAATCTGCGTGATGTACTGAATTGCATATACCGAGTTTTATCAAAGTTTAAAGACAAGCCATTAGCTGTAAACTATTTATTAATCAGTTCAAAGACATAATTTCAAATATATTCTGTACATAAATCTGGAGTGTTTTTAATTCCTATGTTTGTGTCATCTGCAAATTGGACAAATTTTGAGTTTTTAGATGAAACACAGGGTAGATCATTTATATATATTAAAAACAATAGTGGCCACAATATAGAACCCTGAGGTACTCAACATCTGATTAATTTCCACTCAGAAAACAGTGGACCTCTTAAGGGAGCCTTAAAATTCTCCATTGATACTTTCTGTTTTCTATTCAGATGGTAAGAACTAAGCCATTTATTAACAATTGCCATCTATACCATAATACTTAAGTTTCTATATCAGAATTTTATGATCTACACAGTCGAGCAACCGCCGCCGTGAGCAGCAGTCATCGACTTTCTTGTGTGTTTAATCAAAAGTGGTGTTAGTTAGACTTTGTTTTTATCTTTGAAATTTCTGAGAGTCAGCAGTAGTCAGTTGAGCCTCAGCGACCGTAGCCAACATTTGTGTGTGATTTATATTTTACTGGTTTTTGTGTTATCTTTGAATATTTCCTTTTTAGGTAGTGATCCAGTGAGTTGAGCCTCTGCGTCTGGTAGCAGCAGTAACCGAATTGTGGTGTGATCTGAAATTTCCTTGTTTCGTATTATCTTAAATATTTCCTGTTAAGGTAGTGATCCATTTAGTTGAGCTGTAGCAGCTGTCCTGATTTTTCTGATTAATTTGTTTGTGATTGTGTTTGGTTGTTTGTGGGACATGGTTTGTGCAATGTGTTACAGTAGACGTCAGGCTCTCGAAGAGATTCGTACTACAATGGCATCTCTCCAGGCACAGGTGTGTAGCATGTTAGATGACGAACGGCAGTGCGTCGAAGAATTACCGGAGGCTAGTGATGTACAACCGGCAGGTGAGGAATGTCAGGTATCTGTTGCAGGGAACGACTGGCACCGGGTGGATAGGAGAAAGGCATCAAAATTCCAAAATAACCGACGGGAGAAGGATATCTTGCCCTAAGTAATGCGTTTTCAGTTTTGCAGGAGGTTGAAGATCTTAGTGCGAATGGCCCAGAAGCACAGCAGGGAAGATTTACTCGCAGACACCGAGTGATGCCAGGGAAAGGATTACTTATCATTGGAAGCTCCAACGTCCGACGTCTAGAGAAACCCCTACGAGACCTAGCTGAGAAGAATGGTGCAGACCCTCGTACTAACGTTCATTCTGTGTGTCTTCCAGGAGCAACCGTGCCACGAGTCATGGAGGCTATACCAAAAGCGATTAGAGAATCGAACTGCCGCCAGTTGAGGGTAGCGGCGCACGTCGGAACTAACGACTCGTGTCATGTTTCTGTTTCAGATATAGTAAAATCTATGGACAAGTTGGGCCACAAGGCGTATGAATCAGCGCGTGAGAATTCGGTAAAGTTGCAGTTTTCCATCTGTAGTGTCGTGCCGCGCATCGATTGTGGGGAAGCCGTATGGTGGAAGATTTATAATTTGAATTGTAGTCTACAGGAGCTGTGTCGCAGAAACAACTGGGGCTTCGTCGATCTTCGACCGATGATAGCTGCCAGCTGGGACGCATTTGACAGGTCGGGCGTCCACTACACACCGAGAATGGCGATCAAGGTGGCTGCTAAAATATGGAACCGTCTTGATGTGAATTATTTTTTAGGAACACCGTGAGGCCCGAGGATCCCTCAGTTCAACGAAGAAGACGCGTCGTTAATCTAGATCTTGGTTCTGGAAGTGACGGCGTGAATAAATCGAAATTTACAGCTCCAAATACTTCACCCGTTTCCTTTCGGAGTGCAAATAGTAAAAATGCGAATTTAGACTCTACAGATACAGATATTAAACCGCTAAGGATAATGGTTCTTAATTGTCGGAGTATTAGAGGGAAAGTAGCCGATTTCCACGCTGCAGTGCAACTAACGATGTTGATATAATACTAGGAACCGAGAGCTGGTTGACGCCAGAGGTAGAATCTAGCGAAGTATTTGCTCCTCAATTCAATGTTTTTCGGAAAGACAGAACTACCTCAATGGGCGGAGGTGTGTTCGTGGCCGTTAATAAAACCATCAATTGCTCCGTAGTAAATGAAACGGAAAATTGTTGCGAGTTAATATGGGTGAAGGTAAAAATTGGCAGAAGTTTAAAGTTCATAATAGGATCATTTTACCGACCTCCGGACTCTGGATTAGATAACGCGGAATATTTTAGACAGTCACTTAATAGTATTTCTCAGAAATTTCAGGGACATACATTGATCATGGGAGGTGATTTTAATATACCCTCTGTTAACTGGGACACATTTACGTTCAGGTCAGGCGGAAGAGATAGGTTAATAACCGAAACGTTCCTGGAATCATTCGCGGAAAATTCTCTTGAACAGATGGTCGAAGAGCCAACGCGGAGCGTCAAAGATTCCTCGTCCATTTTGGATCTTTTTCTTACTAACAATCCGGATATTGTAGATAAAGTTTGTATAGAAGACGGTATAAGTGATCACAAGGCGATTGTGGTAACTTTAAAATCTAGGCTGAATTTGAAGCATGATAAAGACAAACTCGTATATTGTTTCGATAAGGCAAATGATGCGTTTATGGTCGATCATTTGGCGAAAAATTTTGAAACGTACACGCTTAATACAAATGTTGAGGAACTTTGGTTTAATTTAAAAGAAATAATATGGACCGGCTTAAATCAATTTGTTCCCAAGAAGTTTATTAAGGTTAGTAAGAACTTCCCGTGGTTCAATAGGGAAGTGAAACGTTTGCTCAGGAAGCAAAGGCGTTTACATGCGACGGTAAAGAAATCGGGGGACTCATCTGATCGCGCTAAATTAGTCCACTTGCGAGCGGACGTGCGTAAGGCAATGCGTGATGCGTTTAAAGAATTCCAAGCCAGAAATTTATCCGAAGATCTGATTACTAATCCAAAAAAGTTCTGGTCATATGTCAAATTAATAAGAGGCTCTCGTAAGGTCATGCCGTCGTTGATTAATGAAAATGGGGAATTATCAGAAACTAGCGTCGAGAAAGCAGAAATTTTGAATAATGTATTTAAAAAAGCTTTCACGTCAGAAAACTCGGAGGAGATTCCGATATTTAACAATCGAACCAACAAAATTATGAATGATCTCGTTCTCGATGTCGAGGGAAAACTAAACTGCTTATGAATGTAAATCCCAATAAGGCTCCAGGACCAGACGGTATTCCTACAAGATTCTACTCTAGGTACGCAAAGGAAATTGCGCCGTATTTGATGAAATTATATACCGCCTCCTTGGATCAAGGAAAAATACCAGCCGAATGGAAGACCGCCATCGTAAGTCCAGTGTTCAAAAGTGGGAATGTTAATGATCCTCAAAATTATAGGCCGATCTCGTTAACCTCAATATTTTGCAGGATTTTAGAACACATCATCTATTCAAATGTCATGCGGTTTTTGGATGAAGATGAGCTTTTAAACCCAAATCAACATGGATTCAGAAAAGGCCGATGCTGCGAAACACAACTTGCCCTCTTAATTCACGACTTGAGCCGTATTATAGATGAGCAATCCCAGGTTGATTTAGTTTTATTAGACTTCAAAAAAGCTTTCGACACTGTGCCTCACACTAGGTTACTTAGGAAACTTCGCGGTTACGGTATATCTAGACAAATATGTGATTGGGTTGCAGACTTTTTGAAGGACAGAACACAGTGTGTAGTTCTCGACGGTGAGCGTTCATCACTTGCCGAAGTGGGTCCGGGGTTCCCCAAGGAAGCGTGATAGGGCCTCTGTTGTTTCTCATATACATTAATGATTTGTGCGACATAATAAGGGGAATGAAAAGATTATTTGCCGATGATGCTATTATTTATCGTGAAATCACAACCCAGGACGACTGCGGCTTTGTTACAAGACGATATTATGAAAATAATTGCGTGGTGTAAAGACTGGCAGTTGGAGTTAAACGCTAAAAAGTGCCAAGTCATGCGTGTAAGTAAAAAGGTGAAACCATTTAGCTTTGAATATACAATTAATGGCACTGTCCTTAGAACGGTAGATTCCGCTAAATACCTAGGGTTAACAATTCGTAATAATTTGTCGTGGAATGAGCATATCGAGAATGTAATTGGGAAAGCAAATCGTATGCTTCGATTTCTAGGTCGTAATTTAAAACAATGCACTCCGGAAGTTAAATCGATTGCGTACAAGTCACTAGTGAGGCCTCACTTGGAATATTGTTGCTCTGTATGGGGTCCCCATCAAAAGGGATTAATGGAGGCATTAGAGATGGTCCAAAGAAGAGCCGCCCGATTCGTGACAGGTATATATAGTTGGAGGGAAAGCGTAAGTGCCATGTTGAAGGAGTTAGGTTGGAAGACCTGGAGCACCAAAGGCGTTGCTCTCGATGGAAGCTCATTGAAAAATTCTTGACTGACGTATTTCGGAATGGACAGCAAACAAATATTGCTACCAGCAACATTCATATCTCGGAATGACCGTGAAATAAGATAAGAGAAATCAGGGCCAGAACTGATTCATTTCTCTACTCATTTTTTCCACGAGCGATTAGGGAATGGAATAGAATGGATTTACCAGGCGAGTAAACACCAAAATCGGACAGGAGTAGCTTCCGATAAAGCACTCCGGCCATCCTGATCTGGGTTTTCCATGGTTTCCCTAGATCACTCCAGGCGAATGCTGGGATGGTTCCTCACAATAGCCCATGGGCGCCACCTGCCATATCCCGTATATCCCTTCCATACCATTACCTTTCCTGATAGGTGCAATGCACCCTCCGCCAAACACTTTTAGTGAATCGCGGAGTAATAGTAATAGAGTAATAATAGTCAAATGCTTTAGATAAGTCACAAAAAATTCCCACAGGAATTAATTATCAACTGAATAAACACATTTTTAGTCAAATAAAACAAAACTACACAGATTAGCTCTAAATAACACATACTCCATTTTTTTTTTTTTTTTTTTTAAATAAATAAAAACTTGGAAATTCCATATGTTACTGATGTGAGTAAGAGGAGAAACAAGTAACAACTTACCTAATTTTTGTTTGGCATCTTTGAACAGATCCTCCCATTCATTTTTCTTGTCTTGAGAGGAAAACACTATTTCCAATGTTTCAGTGGCACCTCCTCTGGACAAAAAAAGTAAATCATCTTATTTTATATTTTTCATTAATGTTACATATCATATTGTAATAATATGCACATTAATTTCTATTGCAGCATGAAACACTTCTAAAATGTGAATACGATTTATATTTGTTTCTATAATGTTTACTAATTACTTAAATATTAATTTATATACCGATTTTGTAATAACTACAATTATTTACTGCCAGGAAATAATGTTAAAAATTTAATTTATTCACATTTTAGAACTCATGTAATGCTTTTCTATATTCTTTGTCTTGTCATTTTTGTACCAGATGTAAGCTACCCATCGCTCTATCTTCGAGATTCCGTTAAAATCCGACAAAGTTTGAGGTTAACATCAGTACACGATACCACAGTTAAAATCAAGATAACAACACTTTGAGTACAGAAAAGTAAATAAACAGCACATAGCAAACGTAAAGAAACCATAAATTGAAATAAATAAATGATATCCCAGCAGGAAATAGGTTATTCCATATAAATGTAAACTTTCACTGTCAGATCCTAATATTGGTTAGGGAGATATTCTGAACTGATTTTAAAGAATTAAATGTTAAATAACAGTAAATATAGTATCTAAACAAACTGTTTATCATAACTACTAAACATTATTCCAGAGGTAAATAAATAATATCACTATAAAGCAAATCTAACCCTAAATTTTGCCATATACCAGATTTTGGTATTTCTGAAGAAATTTTAATACAGTAAAGATTGTGAGAAGCTAATAAAAGCCAGGCCTAGACCTACAATAACAGTTACTTCACAGTAAAATATAGTTCTGAGGAGATTTTAAAGAAATAAATATGATTACTGGATAGTAGACTGAAGCAGTATGAAAATAACAGATTCTGATGTAATTTGACCATTTAAAAGCTCCAAAAGTAAATGTAATAATGCCTGAGACAGTTTAGAAGGATAATTGATAAGTTTCTGATAGTTTCTAACCACCTAATAATAATATGAAGTAGTTTTGAGGAAATTTGATAACTCATTTGCATAAACAATTTACATAAATAATTTTAGGCCTTTTAAGTAGATGAAAATGCAGTAAATAATCTTCTCTTTCAGTTTTAATAGGTTCCAAGTAGTTTAAATCCGGAGAAATATGAAATATCAGTAAAAATAGAAAGCCGGTATACAGACGAAATTATCAAACCTTTCAGCATTAATTCCAGCAATGTTAAACCATTTTAAAAGTGCTAAGAACAGGTAAAAGCTAGTAAATACACGTAATTAATTTTCTAGAACCATTAAAAGACATTTTACTAACCTGCTGTTTGTTAATCCAATTTTGAAATAACTCGCTAGAGGCACCGTACACATAAGATGCCTTTTCACTGATTTTAAACACTGTCACACGACATAAAGTAAATAATAAATTAAAACAGTCCGAAAAAGAATTAAATTCATCTAAATCTCGTAGTTTCCAGCCGTTTAAGTATTTTTAAATGTTATTTGAACATACAAAATAGGTCACTCAACTTTAACATTTTCTTATGGTATTCAAAAGCCTACTTTGATCCCGGTTTAAAAAGTAGTTTTCCTTAAAGATCCACTCTTCTAGTTTCGCACACCTTAATTTCATGTCATTTAATTCAATAGAACAGATGTTAGAGAATTTTTAAAACCACTCAACAACAGCCCACATGGCAATAACAGAATATTTTTATTGTGTCCAAGATATCACACGTACGAAGATGGGACAAAATTTAAAACACGTATTTTAATACAGGCTACACGTTAGTAATTTTTCCGGTTTAATAATTAACATACCTCCAGAGCTACACATAAAAATACATAAATAATAAAAAATGGCGGAAGTGCGAAATCTCTGTTTATAGTAATAACTTAGCCAGTTCCTAACAGATTTAAATAAAATTTACATTTTTGAGCGGCTAAAATCCGGGCCAACATTTTGATCATAGTTTCATGTTTGTAACTTATGCCGTTTGAAAAATCCTAAAATTTTCTGAGTGTGTTGCAACAGAAGGAATATTTGAAATTTGCGGTGACGTCAGACCGAAAATTAAAGTTAAAAATAAATTAAAATTTTGCCACACCACACGTCACACGTAAACTCCCATAACTCGTGCCATTTCTAGATTTTAAATTGAACACTTTGGAAGGAAGTTATAAAAATAAATGTCATGGAATATGTGAGACCGCGGCAGAGCACTGCCGGAGTGCAGCGTCCTTGAAGTACTCCTATATAAGCGAGTCACGGGGTGACAGTGAGGAGCAGTCCAGTACAGTACATCGTCTAGCTTGGAGGAGAATGCACGCTCCTCACGAGTGCTAAAGCTTAGGTGCTCGTGGAGGCTTTTGGTGGGGAAGTTCAAACATGATGGCTGATCGGCGCCATCTTCAAAATTCGGAATGAACAGTGTGACTAAGTAACATTTTCCGACATGTGATTTTTCTAACTATCAAGATTCATTTGGGGTAGTGCGGTTTGTCCCGTTTCATGATTTGTAATCTTCGGTTGATGATTTTTCTCCGATTGCCATTGCTAACTGTGACTTTTGTAACTTATGTGAAAATTTTCAAGAATATATTTCAGTTATCGGAATTCAGACTTTCATTTCTACATTAGTACCTTTCTTACAGGAGGTTAATCTGTAAGTGGCGACCGCAGTAATTAATACAGTTAGCATTCTCCATGGTTTAACACGGTAATAGAACTTTTTCATAACGTTGACAACTTTTGGAAGACTTCGAGTTTAGGTGCTGAAGCCGATACCAACCCCAATATCAGGCTTTTCCCTAACACAGAGCTGTAGTTTTTCAGTATCTTTTATATATCCTTCCTTTTGTCATGCAGTGTTCTTAAATCACTGCCCACTCAGATGATAAATGGTATGAATAACTCATGACAAGACTGTGAGAAGATTTACCATTGATTTACTGAGCAACTTTGAGTACTTTCATACAAGTTGTTTCAAGTGTCATCTTATGGAGAATTTTTAGACATAACATGAGATACATTACAGAATAGTGGTACTGTGAAATAATAATTACAAAGAAGGTGGTTAAAGATGAGTTTATAAAGCATATTATTGGTGCAGGGGGACCACTGATGGATGCAACCAAAACATTTCTATGGCTATGTTAGTTTTTTAACTGCTTAACGTCTCTTAACAGTAAGGCCTTTGGAGACAGGAAAGGATGGGGGGCAAGGAATGGGAAGGAATTCAGCCATGGCCTTTTTGAAGGAAGCATCCCGGCATTTGCCTGGAGTGATGTGGGAAACCATGGAAAACCCAAATCTGGATGACTGGACGGGGATTCGAACCGGCGTCCTCCCGAACGCAAGACTAGAACGGCTATGTTAGAAAACTGAGGGGAATGGAAGGTGTTTAGACAATTATTGATACTAAAGAATTGAAATAGGCAGATATGTGAAGTGTGATAAAAAATAATGAAAATTTTTAATTTTTAAAAATAATATTTACTTAATGTTTAATGTTTATCCCAGTCCCTTCAAAGTAGTCCCCCTTTAAGAGTATACACTAATGGAAATGTAGTTTCTAGTCTAAGAAACAATGTTGGAATTGCTCATTAGATATGATCTTGAGTTCAGTATGCAATGTCACATTTATCTCATCTGTTGTTTAAAAATGTTGTACTTTGAGGGTCCCATAGAGCCTGAGAAATAGAAAAAGTCATAGGGAGCCATGTCTGAAGAATAGGGTAGTTGCAGCATCACCGTAGTGTTGTGTTTTGCCAAGAAATAATGGATAAGAAAAATTGGTATGGGGCGGTGCATTGTAAAATCTGTAAGTACTTTCTTCCACATTCAAGTCATTCCTTTCCCCTTGTGCAAATTGTGCAAAAGTATTCCTATTTCTTCAGAAACCTTTCTGACAGCAATTCCTCTATTATCACAATCTGTCCAACGTTTTCATCATGGACAGACATGTTAGGACGTCCGAAATTCGCATCATATTTAATGTCTTCTCAACCTTACAGAAAGCATTTGTACCATTCATAATCTCATGCTTGTGAAATAGTATCCACAGCAAAGGCCTTCTTTAACCTTTTGAATGCTTTGATGTAATTAATTCAATTTTTAATAAAAAAATTCACACAAACTCTCTGATTCGTCATTTTGCAGCACAAAATATGCCAGCCATACTGAGGTACATCTTGCTCATTTGCACACCAAACTAAGCATTGCACCTATGCAAATATCACCATGTATGATACTACCAGTGGTGTAAACATACCAAAAACATAATCAGCTTGATAAACAAAATACAAAGTGTGCAGTAACAAAAGTCTCATTACTTTTTGATCACACCTCATGATAAGAAACTGGTTTAATGAGACCATTATGCAGTATGAATCAGGAATTGCTGAGTGTAAATCAGAGAATGAACTTATCATCACCATCAGAAATGAGCAGACTAAAAATTTGAAATTCATCCTGAGTATATTATGAAGGAATTAAGAAAGCATAAAAGGGCAGGTACAGATAGTATTACTATGAATGTCTTAAAGATAGCAGGATGAAACATTAAACCTTATCTTACAACTTTACTTAATTTGGATCTGGATACCTGCTGCCAGTGTATAAATGAGGGGTGACAAAATTACAGGCCAATCAGTTTGACATCGGTGGTAGGTGAATTAATGGAAAGATTGGTATGAAACCACATCAGAAATGTCTAAGGAACGTAAGTGGCACTAATGACCTCGCTGTTGAGGTGCTCTAAAGCAACAACAACAACAATGTAAGTGGTTTACAAGTTGACAAAATGGCTTTAGGTAAAGATATTCATGCAAATTTCAGTTAGTGGTCTATATGCAAGACATTTCAGATGGAATGAACAAGGGAGGCCGAATAGATAGTGTAGCACTAGATCTTTCAAAGGCTTTTGCCAGAGTGAGCCGTAAAGTAATGCTAAATAGAGTAAAAACTATTGGAGTGGATGAAAAAGTGATGTGCTTGATAGAAGACTTCTTAAGAGGTAGAAAGCATGTCATAATGCTCAAAGGATCAAAATGAGAGAAGACTGAACACCTGCAGGGTGATCTGGACTAGATATCTAGCTGCATAGAGCAACATGGTATGCAGATAAATGCAAAGAAGAATCAGCTTATTAGGTAAACTTGGGGGAAAAAAATTGGTAAGTCAATTTTTATAAAAATTGAGAAACATCCACTTTAATGTTTAAAGTGTCATTGCATTATCTGCACGTAAAATAATTTTGATTTCTAAAATTAAACATCCTAGTCTAGAGACTGTGAAATTAGAGCTTCTTCCATCTAGTTTCTCTTCAGAGTGAAGTAATTCCTTGAAATCTTATCAAACATCCCTCTGCAAGTGGAAAACAAAAACAGGCAAGTCAAATGAAAAAGGCACAATAATTCCATAAACATTATGAGCAAATGAACAACTGGCTGTGATGCCTACGTCGTGACGGTACTCACATCACTGATATTTAGTCAAGGGGCATCTGACTGAACATCTTTACAGCACCAGAATGGATAAAATTCATCAGGCAAATCTTTAAATTTTATCATGGAAATTGGCAGAAGGCCTAGAATAAAGAACGGAAATGTTCCAAGTATATTACAGTAATCAAAATATCTTTAAATTATTTTGAAGTATTCATCTTTTATGAAGTTTAACACACCATTTTAAGCTGGAGTGGGAAGTTCAAACAGGCTGTCCTCTGATGATTGCCCATGTTAAGATGTACTCTGATACCTATTTGCATTCCTCCGTGGTACATCATGCGACAATGCAGCAAAAGGCTATGGCTAGATGCAGTAGATATTAATTTAATAGACTGTGTTATGAAAGGTCATTCCAGCACATACATTAAGGCTGGTATTGTCTCAAGGTCAACACCATTTCTTGGGTAATGCTAAGAGAATAGTTTACATCTGGATGCTTTCAAATCTTCATCTTGCATAACTATTTTTACCGCAATCTATGTGTGAATGGCCACACATAGGAAATGCAATTTTGACCTTCTTCAAACCACCAATTACATAATGAATGAAGCGAAAGACAGTTGTAGTTTTCATTATGCCCACCAGCTGAATCACAAAATATTGTAACTTCTTTGGTGTCTTCTTCCAAGACCTGAGTGACGAAGTGAGTCCACTTCATTTGGGCACTTTTCTGCAATGCATTCTGGATAAACATAAAAAAATATTTACCTGTTGCTAGAACATGGATATTGTACGACTACATGGCCAGTTGAGGTTTATAGCAAACTTCTTTGGGTTGTTATATTTTGCAGCTATACTTTTTTGCATAATCTATGTAGATATCCCCCTTCTTTTTATTTTAACTTGATTCCAAATTCAGGTTTGTTTTGAAGTCATAAAATGCTTGAGCCTTTCTCTTATGACTAATGTTAATTGTCATCACCACTGACTTGCCTACTTATTTCCCTTGTGCACTTGACTTCGCTGGTTCTTTCCTCTTACAGCAAAATTTTCAGTGCTAATATTTCCTAACCTGCTTGGGTTCTTTATTCCAGTTCAAACCTCTCAGCTGACGAGT
Organism: Vandiemenella viatica; assembly: GCA_031002005.1. Classification (NCBI taxonomy): domain Eukaryota; kingdom Metazoa; phylum Arthropoda; class Insecta; order Orthoptera; family Morabidae; genus Vandiemenella; species Vandiemenella viatica. Next base: position 281,769,244 of record CM061921.1, read on the forward strand.
ACGATCATTCTGAATCAAGCTGTAGCCGTAACTCAATTTCAGAAAAAAAACTGATTTGCCTTTCTAATTTCTCAGTAACAGCCAGGTGCTAACAGTTAAAAACAATAACAATTGTGTGAAATATCTACTTAAATTTCTGAAAGGGCACTTAAAACTACCAGGTGCATAAATATGAAACCGGAATTTTTTCATAAAAAATACACCTTTATTGTATAAAAATGGTACAAAGTACCTTATTAGAAGTATTTCCCATTGCTAGATAAACATTTTTCCCATCTCTATGGAAATTTATGAATGACACGCCAATTTTTTTTTCTCTTTTGACACATACCAGTCATTGAGCCATTTTCGTACATTTTCATAAGAAGTGAAATGCTGCTCAGCGAGTGTGTGTTCTATCAATGTAAAGAGAGAGTTATCAGATAGAGCTTAATCAGGTGAGTAAGCCTCATGCATCAGTGTCTCCCAACTAAGCGCTTCAATAATTTCCTTGACCAGTTTTGCTGTATGTGATGGTAAGCAAAAATCACTTTGTGTTGCCTTTTTCTGGTATTCTGGTCATTTTTTCCTGCAATGCTGGATTCAAATTGATCATTTGCTGTTAATAAAGTTCAGAATTAACAGTTTCACCAGGTTTTAAGTAGCTCATAATAGATCACACCATTTTGATCTCACCAAACACAGAGCATTGTCTTCCTTCCACAGCGATTTGGCCTTGACGTTGATGTTGACAGTTCAGCTGGAGTTACCCATGATCCTTTATGCTTAGGGTTCTTGAGTATATCCACTTTTCATCAACTGTCACAATTCAATGGAGAAATGACTTTCTTTTATACCTGGCGAGCAACATTTCACAAGTGGTTTTTCGTTTTTCTTGCTGTCTGTCAGTCAGTTCATGTGGATCCCAATTTCCCATCTTCTGGATCTTTCCCATCACTTTTAAACATGTGGAGACAGCTTCCCTAGTTACATTCAATTGGTCCACAAGTTGTTCTTGCATTTGGGCATCATCCTCATCCAGCAATGCTTGAAACTCACTGTCCTCAAACTTCTTTTGAGGTCTTCCACTGTCTTTGTTTCTCACATCAAAATCACCACTTATGAATTTTTTAAACCACTCAAAACACTGTGATTTACTGGGAGATCACTCACTGTAAGCTTCGACAAGCATTTGATGTCATTCTGCAGCAGTTTTCTTTAAATGAGAACAGAAAATCATTGATGTCCGCAAATCGTACTTTGGAGGCTCAAAGCTCAAAATGTTCAACATTATTGAAAACTACACTGTCATATGAAACTTGTATTGTTGTGGGTTGAAAATTGCTGTCAGATGTCAAAAAAGAAAATGCTGACAATGATGCAATCTGATGGTAACTGTATTGATAGCTAGAGCCATCTATTGGCAAATTCCAGTTTCATATTTACACACCTGGTACAACACTGGTAAGAAGGATTAATAATATTAAGCACTTACTCCAAATTGATGGTGAATTCAATATGTGAGAGCTTTGAGTCACTTCCACTGCAATCAGATAACTGCTTATTCACGACACAAAGCATTTCTCGTATAATATCATCCAGTATAGCATGACTGCTGTGCAAGCCGCCTGTTAAGTCTCCTAGTTGTGTTAGGATGATGGCATCTGCTGCCAGTTGTTCCATCTCAAGAAGCAGCTCTCTCATTACTTCTTCTCTAACTGTAACACAGAAAAAATTGTTTGTTTCACACACATTATTTCATGCAACATTAAACAAATGAAGTGTTTATAGATTTTGGAGTGACAGTTTATTAGTTGGCATAAATGCATTTTTTACTTTAAAAATAACTAGAACAGGAAATTTTAAACAGTAGAAGCTAAACCCTAAAAATCATCCTGTTACTATCCTTTCATATAAAGCAAAAAATCCTAGAACTTGTTTCAGTAGCAGCCATTTTGAATCAGAAGCTAATTTCAGGATATGGTATTAAATGCAGAAATTAGTTTTTTTTTTATTATTCTGGAATCAAATATTACACATAATTTTCTATACTGTATACAGAAATAACACTAATATTTTAAGTTAAATTAGAATTCTCCCAAAATCTCATCTAACATAGTCAAAACAGAAAAGAAGTGCACAACTGAAAAATGTTATCTGGTTTGAAAACATTTTGGCTTTAGTTTTGTTTAAAAGAACCATAACTTTTCTTAATTAGAATTTTACTGCTCATTGACACTGAGTTTATTAGAGAGGAGACGATTGGAGGCAAGGAAATGTAATTCTGCTGTGGCCTTCCAACCAGTGGTGGCCGAAGTGATTTGCTCAGGTAGTGACAACAACGAAAAGCGTAAAATGTTGTATAATTACATCATGTGTAACTAGGGCCAGCTGTGTTTCACATGATTTGCCTGGTCATTGAAATATTTAAGGCTTTAAAAAGTTGGGCATACAGTCTTATACAGTATGAATATGGTATCAGAATTTATGATAGTCTGCGTGTGTGGTTCGCGAACCGCAGGTTGAGAAACTCTATTCTAGGGGATATTTAGTTGAATGTTACAAAAATGGCAGCTGCTACTGCACTCTACCAACAGTGTAACTAACTTTAATGAGCTGCAGCATGTGACAAAGCGAAGTTGTCTCCATTCGCCCCTTACAAAGTGAACCCCCACCCTGAATATTTCCACGAAAATGCTAGAGTGCATGTGCGATTTGTGACATCTGAAAACTGTCTCCACGACAGCAAAACAGTTCACTGATGTGGCCAATAGATGGAGTTCATTATTTTTCCCTAGCTGTCATAAGTTATCATAGAGTAGAGAATGCGGCATTTATAAATATTTATTTTTCTTGCACTACATTTACTTTTTAGTTTATTTATTCTTGATTAGAGGTGGTGACATGTCACAGTGTCACTACTTCTAGAGCCACCACTGCTTTTGATGGAACCATTCTGGTATTCCTCTGGATTGATTTCAAGAAACCACTGAAGATGGAAATCTGATTGCTCAAGCCATGTATTGAAACCATGTCTCCCCAAATGCTAATCTTTGACAGAACTGAAAGTAAATGGGAATGTAATCTCTCAGCTTCTTGACTTTTTTTCACAGTTGTTGAATGTTATCATGCACTCTGCATTTCATAAATAATCATAAAGATTGTTTAATTACAAAACTCCAGCAATGTCTCCTCATATGGTCCTTATAAAATAATTAGTCAATATATATGGAGCTTATGCCACATTGAAAAATTCCTTAGAAAACTCCTTTTGAATTATGTGAGATTTCTACTTTAAATTCTTTCAATATTAGAGGGAAACTGTTCAGCACTTCACTTGATAATTTAATTTTCCAGTTTCCTTAACAACAAATGAAAACTTTTCCAGTCTATTATACCAAAAAGCAAGAGATAGTTTATAGTCATGGCAATCTCTTTTGCACCTCTCACTAATCCCATTTTCCCTTGCTATATCCATCTGGAATCATCACTAATCTATGTCTTTCACTGTACATCCTTAGTACTCTCTTCACAAACCTCCTGCCTTCCAGTGATTTCCAACCCAGCTCCTATATAAATATCAGTTACTCAGTAAGTTCATGGCAATTTAAAAAAACAAATAGCTGCCCTTCTTTGCATACCCTTCAGCTCCTCTAGATGATGCCATAATGTAGATCCCATGCTGTCATCCCATACTTAGCAAGGGTCTGATCAATGTTTTGTACAATGTTTCTATCATTTTCCTTATACATCTCCACATCACCTTCTCAAATAGATGCAGTACCTTTAAACCTCTTCCTACCACTTCCACAATAAGTCCTTCCCCACTCAGTTTAACATCAAATGCCAAGACATTTACATTTTGCACCTCATCAAACAATTCACCAAAACCCTTATCTTTTTATCTGTGTAGCTATCAAGTTACAAATTTTTGGCATTTATTCAATGTTGACTGACACTACCAGACATTATGTTCCCATTTCCATAGATATTAACATTGCTCTCTCATTTTAATTCTGTTATACAAAGTTATGTCATCAGCCAATTACCTAACTTCCGACTTTAAATCAACAACAGACCCATAGATTGGATCAACTATTAATCACTGACCACAGGGGTTTTGAAGAATGACTTTGCCAAAAATAATGTGTTTTTTTTTTTTTTTTTTTTTTTTTTTGTTGCTGCTGCCTTCCTCCCTTTGATTTTTTGAAATAGTGGGTATAGTTTCTTTTTCCTTTCCATATATGTAGAGAATATATATTTTATATATGGACATTCAGTATCAAGATATTTGGGTGCATGGCAGTACACCCGCCAAGTCGAGTCTACGGCGGCACTGCTTACCTTTTTCTCGATGTGATTCGTGCCATTTTTGAACCTCAATTTTTTCGTTCATATTCATGCTACATGTCTCAAATTTCTGTTATGCATAGATATCAGCAATCGTAAACGTACTAAATTTTATTTTGTTACTGTTCTTAGATCAGATGTTATTTGGATGCAAACTTCAGCAATTTTGTCACTCACTCACTCACTGACTGACTGATGATCATCATAACTCTACGGCACTTCCTGTAGCTGTAGAAAGCAGAAATTTGGTATACAGGTAACATTTTACCCACATATTATAATAAAAGTCTGAAACTTGTAAATTTCCATATACCTGCCCCCTTACGTGAAATCACTTTCAACCCTAAATACTTTATATACCTCAGATTTTCACTGTGGAGTGAGCTTATTGTATTTAACTAATGTGTTAAATTTTATTTCTTTCCTTCTCTTACTTCAGAAATTATTGAAATTCAAAATTTTATTTTGGCACAACACCCCAACATCAAAATTCCACTGTAGTTCCAGTAATCCTAGAAACAAGTAATTTGGTACACATATATGGTTTCATCCATAAATCATAAGAAAAATCTGATATTGGAGTTTTTCCCTGTATTTATTTTAATTACAATCCCAAACATGATAAATTCTGGCACATATTTGTGGCTTAATTACTTTGCTCTGGATGAAGCTATTTTCTGTGCTATATAGAGGCAAGCAAGTTCAACCAAAGCCTTAAATTTTACTTTGTTCCTATGGTTAGTTTTGAAGTTACTTGTTATTTATTTGAGATGGTAGTTAAACCAGCTGCTATGTTCATTGCTTGGCTAGACGCACATTAATTGTTTTCAGAGAGTGGGGCATTGTTGGTAATGTATATTGATGTCTTAAATTCTAAAATATTCTTATTCACCAATTTTCAAATGGAAAAATTACATTTGAGAGGCAATTCTGAATAAGCGATAAACTTACAAAAAGAAATGAGATCCCACAAAAAAAAAATTCTTGTAAAAATAGGCCAAGTCTTGTGTTCATGTTGTGACAAAAAGTTATGAGATCTTCTTCTGAGCCAAGTCTACACTTTACAGTGTGTATTCACTTCACTTTATGAAACAGAATGGTTTCTCTCGGCAGGGCCGGCGCTAGTAATTTTGGGCCCGGGGTAAAATGGGCGACCCTTTTTTTTTTTTTTTTCTTTTAGCTCTACAAATTGGCTGGGCGACAATGGGCGGATCCTTGGCTTCATGGCCTGAGGGCCCCTACAGTCAGTGATCGAGGCCCCCCAACAGCCATCGGGCCCAGGTACTTTTGACCCGCTTACCCCCCCCCCCCCCCTTTAACGCCGGCCCTGTCTCTCGGTGTCATAGATCATTTATTTAGGATTTAAAAAATCTGATGACTTGGCCATTATGCACGTCATAATTTTTACTGAAATTTAGGGCATAATATATACTTGTTAAATTAAAAAAGAGTAATGGAAATCTTGGCTTTTAAATATTTATAAGTTTGATAAAGCAACACATTTAAGGTATTTATATAGGTTAACTAAAACATGGCCTGCATAATGGTCTCAATAAACGATCTATGACACCAAGAGAAACCATTATGTTTCACAAAGTGAAGTGAATACACACTTTAAAGTGTAGACAAGGCTCCGAGAAGATCTCATAACTTTTTGTCACAACATGGACATGAAACTTGGCTTATTTTTACAATAATTGTTTTTGTGGGATGGAAATTTACTACAGGGGAACTGACCATGAAGTATTAAAAGTTTCAATGAACAACAAAAAGTCAGAACTATAATAAGGGTAAGAAATAAAATTTCAGACAAAGTGTTGTCATTCAATTGTTGATAAATATGGCAAAAGAAACTTTAGTGGGAAATTGTGGGATTTTAAAAGCAAAAATAGTTCTGCAGCTGTTTAAGGAATCCATCTTATCTGCCCAGCTATTAGCCCAATTGGCATATAAACATGGATGAAAACATATTTAAAAAAATGGTTGTAATGCAAAATATATTGGAAATAATCAGGTTCCTAGAGTTTAAAGTTTGGTGTACTTAAGAATGACCTATGAAAATAAAAAATATAAGTATAGGGAAAGTACCTCACTCTTGCCAAAGTTGAAGGCAAGAGGACACAAAATCCAAGATGAAAAACTGACCTATAACAGAGTTAAACTAGTGCACACCTGATCATTAGTTGGATTTTCCAGATGGAACAATACTAAAGGATCATATATAAAAGTAAAAAATTTGTGACACTTATTGCAAGAGTTGATCCCAGTGTTCATCTAAACATGTCTGAGAGCATATCCTTGAATTGGGAAACATGTGTCAGATAATAAGTTATCAGTTCACTTGTCCCAGAGTGTACAGTTTTGGAAATGTGGGATGTAAAAAGTAAATTATACACAGTTGAATTAAAAAGCAAAGTGCTCAGTAGAAACTGGCTGCCATATTCAGTACCACCACCTACAAAGTAAGCAGAAAACTGCACAATTTGAGGGGACAATTTCATTCAGAAGTATGAAACTTCAGAACCAAAAAAAAATCAGTGATAGAGCCAATGATAATTACCAAAATACATGGGAGTTCTTAGATGCAGTAAAGTTTACATCCTGTGACCATTCAAACCTTTTAATCTACTGATATTATGGTAATATCTTTGAGATTTAAATAAAAAAAATCCAGGTGAAATAATTTTTTTACTGTTATATGAACTTCCAGCAAGAGTTGTGAATATCAAACATTGGTGTAATTTTCACTTTTTATAATTTACAAAAATTCTAATATATTTTCACTTCATACATGTATATAAAAATACAGGTTATGTACCATGAAAACTTTTCTTGCAGGTGCCTAAAAATCTTTCACTTGTATTAATAGACTGCTGTTATTAGTGTCTTTTTTTTACATTCCTTGGTTCTAGTAATTCAAAAAAGTACTCAGAATCCTCTGTTGTTACTCACAGAAAATTGTCAAGCTGTTGAATATCTTGTAACTTCAACTGAGATAACAATGTCTATTCTCTCTCTTGTGAAAATTCTCCTCCTCTTTCTATTTTTGTGTTTTGTTTTGACAAATGCAATAAAACTGAAAAAAGAAGCAACATGCTGGGTTTTTTGCGCCGACATGTTTCAATACCTAGAAGCTCTTCTTGAATATTGCAGCACCTACACCAGTGTGCTATGTAAACAGTGTGACATATTTTCTGAGAGTAGAAATCACATTTCCCTTGGAAATAAGTTTCCCTTAATAACTTGTTCCAGTCATTGCTTCAGTGTAAACAGATATGCAATTTGATTCTGAAATACGTGGCACAAGTATATTGCTCATGTATACGAGTGTTGATGGGCCTTATAGTTTGATGTGCAGTCCAAACCATGAGACAATCCCAGTGTACTTCACATACACAAATCGAGCTTTGCCAGAGGCAAAGAACTGAAGTAGATGCCTATGGAAGTTCTAGCCAGTGCTAAGGACTGAAATTCCAAACTTTACATTTGAAAGCTGGTGCTCTACCACTGAGCTTAAGATCCACAGTCTTAAAATTATCTCTACTTAAGACTAGCTTGTGAACAAAAATATCTACTATTAATATGTCAATGTCAGTTATAGGAATTTCGGAAATGTTTCCAGGCTTTACTTATTTGTCTTATATGCTAATGATGGTTGGAGTGCTTTTTGCAGAACACAATTTTTTTTATGTTGGCAGAGATGATAAAGCTTACACAGGCAGACAGAGAATGGATGTAACACACTGACAAGATAGGAGTAAAACATTAACATGTATTAGTTGAAGGCATTGAGACTCTGGAATAAGTGGATGAATAGTGTGAGGCCATCACTAAGCTTTTGTAGTACTCAACCAATATTTCAATGTACTGCATAGTAATTAACACAATAAATAATTTGTTTGGAACCTAGCTAAGCTGGTATAGTTATGTGATATGAATGGATAGTATATATTGATGCTGTAATGGTTGTAAAACTGTTAGGTACTGTAAAAAATGGCTGCATAAACTTCCCAGCCTTTAAGTAAAATGGATATAGTGGGGAAAATAGCATATCGATTTTACGTTTCCATACATTAATTCATGTACATATTGAGATAGCTAACTAATTGTGGTTAGGGAAAATTTCATACCTGTCCCTCATTACTAAATCCCAGCCATTGTTTCACCAATGTCAACAACCTATGAAGTGTCCCCTCCCCAACCCAAAAAAAAGAATCCCAAAACCCATTAATGGTGAAAGTGACCATAAAAGGAAAGTTATTTTTGGAGATTTTGTTGGACTGAATGTGACACGACTTGTGTAGATTTTGATATGAATCTACTAACAAGAATAAGTTTTGAGTAGTTTTTGGAATTGTTTCAGACTTAAAGGGTACCGGTATTTAGGGAGTTTCTATATAGAAATCCAACCAAGAGAATGCATGGGAAAAAATCAGCAGCATCTGGAACACTGACATTCTACTGCGTGTAAATAACCATTATAAGAACTACTACTGGAAATTTTGTCAAATTTCGTGCTAACATTGAATCTTCTCATAGTCCACTTTCAGATATAACATTAGTTATTAAATATTGAAGAGACTGCACTTTACAGCAGTCCAGCTTGCAACAATTTATTTGAACTACATTGCATATACGTTGGATACCTGTTCACAATCAGAACATTCAATTTACTATAGTTACTCATTATTACAGATGGTAACCAGATATGTTACAGTTGACAGATAAATACTCATATATAATAGATCTCAGCAACTGTTGCACTAATACACTTAGTACCAATGTCATCATGTTTCAAGGAATTATAAATTTTGTCTCTGAAGAAACTAAATCATAACATATAGAAAATGCAACAGGAATGCTAAAAATAAGTTGCTGAGCCTTATCACATTATTTGAAGAATTAGGCAACAGCATAAATTGGCATACGTTTGATGATGTCTATGTCTTCCAGAGGTATTCTCATCAACAGCCTGTGTTTGTTCCCCTCTAGTTGTTGAATTAAGTTGCTTGGCAGGATCCTAAAACAAATTCATTACAGAAAGCATAAATAACAAATAAATTTGACTATAGTAGGGTTTTAAGCATAGTAAGAGTTAAAAATTTTTTTAATTGTTATAGGATTAAAACATGTTATGTCTTCTGAAGCAGACTGTTTGTAGGTACTTATGATACTTTACACTCTATTAAAAGAAAACAAAAAAAGAAAAAATCCTGATTACTATTGTTTCTCTCAATTTAAATGAAAAAAAATTATTTCATTAACTAAATGTTATATATGTTACAATTGTTCCCATTTGACCACATTGTTTATAAAAAGATAGTTAAAAATAGTATCAAATACATTTTAAGTAAATGATTATATAATTAAACACTTAATAAGAATGGTAATAATGAAAGTCATCGTAAATCCCGAATTTTAAACATTTTGATGCTTATAAAATTTAAGAAAATTTGTTTGTCATGTTAACATCTGAAAATATTTATCATGACACTTTGGAATGAATTGACACTTATACTACATATACAGTTGCATGTTACAAAGTTTGATAATATTGCTTCATTACTAAAATTTAGAAAATAATTAAAGCATTGGGTAATAATGTTAAGTGCAGAAAAATGTACCACCTGTCACAGCATAATATGAAATAATGGTAAAAAACAAATTTATAAGAATTTTTTTGGCTAGACCATTTGTAGAAAAGGATGGATGTATGCACAAGTGTTGCTTACCAATGCATGTGTATGACTGCTCCCATCACCAGAAATCAGAGACACTAGTAAAGACCGTGACTAATCGAATAATATAAGAACTGGCATAGCCAGTGTCATGGAATATACCAGTAGCACAAGATGGTTACAGCCACATGGGAATCTATAAGTGTAATACCTCTTTGTTCTCTGTATCGGGATCTTTGTTGTACTAAGGCAGTTAAGTCTACACAGCAGATCAGCTGGTATGTATCATGAGATGAATCACATATAAAATTTACATGGTGTTGAGACTAGGAGTTGAAGGTTCTGCATCATGGTTTGCTGAAAGTAATGAGGTCTGATGAAACATATTTTGCGTAAAAGTTTGGAGTTTTGATTCGAGGAGCCTATTTGCAGGATAGAAGGAATTCATATCCCTTGTTTCATTTTGTAGTTTATGAATTCAAATCCAGGATAGTATTGCATGAAAAACCTGTATGTAATTATGACCCTCCCTTTCCCCATCTTTTATTTTTGCTGCAAACAAAATGAAAATTTTCTTATTTAATTTTCTATCCACCTTTAGTAAAACAGTGTTTTCATTTTCTTTTGATTGATCATCTATGAGGAAAAGATTGATTCTACTTAAATTATTGAGAATAATTACCATATTGTGACATACTCACGTGGATGGTTTCCGGATTGCTCCACTGCGGCGTTTGACAGTAGTGACAATCAGCATATCATTGAAAAGAAACAATCCTCTCTCTCCACTAGCTTCCCCAGCTACTGTAACTAATTCAAAGCGCAGAAATGTCCGATCAGGTGACACAAAATTTGATGATCCTTCAATAACGGTCTCAAGCTCTCGCAGAGTTGCCTGCTGTTGTTCTGCCTCAACACTTTCTCTTTCTGTACAGTTAATTCTGACTGCCAGAACATGAATCTCATGCTGTGCTGATAGTAACAGATTGTAATCTGGATGTGTCTGTTCTGTATGCTTAATAAGGGTCTGAAAGAAATATGAAATATTTATGCATGAAAGAATGAAAAAAGTAATAGAAGGACAAAAAGAAAAAATTTCAGAGAAAATAATTTACCAGTACATTTATCTTCAGTACTACTGTTTGCTATTATGTACAAATCATGTAAGTTGGAACTGCACAAATTTACTCTAAACACTAAAAAAAGTAATAATAATACCACAGATTTTCAGGTTATGACAAGTAAATGTTTCTTGCTCTAAGGTGTTGGCTGTCATTCTGCAGTTGTATTTAAAGTTACTTTGCTGTAATGTATTTGCTTCACAGAAAAGTGTGTCAATCATCATTAATTGTTAATCCACTGACATTCTTGAAATTGCTACTATTATTTGCAATTTCCAGCACTTCCTACATGTGTATAGACTACCATTGGTATTCCCTCCACAACCGGCTTTTGTCATCATATGTAATAGCATACTCTTTGTTGACCATGTGGTGAGCCATAGCTCATCTGTGGCTGTTTCTTTGCTTGTAGAGATAGAGGGATTACCAATGGCAGAATAGATTGGTAAAGGAGGCATTGTAAATGGCAAAAAACTGTTACAATTTTAATGATGACAGCAGACTGACACTACATGATACTTGGCATGTTTTGTTATGAAACATGTAAACAACAGTGCATTAAATCTAAAAAAGGCTGCAGCATGACAGTTGAAAGTTACGGTTGCTACCTTAACTGTAAAATTGAGGTATTGTTATAAACAAATACGGTTACAGAGCAAATAATATTATATTCTATAGCTAACACAAATTGTATAGTATAATTATTTCACCCAATCAGGTATTTCAAATACATTGAGCATTTACCTGAAGAAGCAATTCATAGCGTGGTATTCTTTGTACAGGCATAATGAGTAATGAGTCAAGTGCAAGCTTTCCCTTGTGTTCACGTGCCATTGTCTGAAAAAAGGAAAATAAATAAATGGTCTTGATTCTGGAGGGGGAAAAAAAGTTTACACACATTTTAATGAACTAATTTAATAATATATATGCTATGTAAATTGATTCATTGTATATATGCCCCATGCCCCTAATGACAACCAGACATTATAATTTAATTTTATCATGACAATACTTAAAAGAACCAAATACATTATTACAGCCAAAATAACAAATAAAAGAAACAAAGAATTTTGCAACAACACAGGTAAGTAGGATCCGTTTGTTTTGTGTGTCTATAGCAAGCATAACTCCACATATTAATTATCTCATTGATTTTTACCTCAACTAAAAAGGCCCAGAATTGTAGGTACTAATACTTGTTGATAGTTTTGGTGACATAAGGATCTTTACTGATAGCTGGGAGGGATTTGTCCATTCAGTTGCTATTGTTTACTGGCAACCTTTAGCACCCAAAATCAGCACCAGAAAGTAAAACTTTTGTACTATTCATTTTTACTGTCAACTTCCATGTATAGAAAGTCTGCACCTTTTCCTATACATGTGAGAAGTAATTCTTCAAAATAATAAATGTAAGGAGCACAACACGACTGTTGCAATTTATTAGAAATTCATGTCTGACCTAGATTTTAATTTTGGTTTTATGAATCTTTGACAATGTCTGCTGTAGCATGTAAATGTTTCAATTGAATTCACACTAACTCTTTTTTCTTTTGTTGGTGCACTTAATGGCTGTTGAAAATTTCAATTCTTATCTATAAAGATTGAAAAAATTTGTTCTGTAATTTTTAGCATACTTATTGAACAATTCACTTATAACAAAGATTTGCAAATACCTTAATAAGGGAATGAAGCTTTACACAAGTGGTAGAGCAGAACACAAGGGGATGAAACATCTTCTTCTTTCATTATCTTCATAATAAGGATCAATTATAACTGTGTGAGATGTCAAGTAACTGAAGTAATAACTGATCGTGAAGCAGTTCTGATGGGTATTAGAGGATTCAGTAAACCAGTGGTCAGAATTGATAGGGGAAATAGCTACAGTTATAAAAAGGCACAGATTTTGAAAGTGAAGAGATATTTCAGGGAAAGTTTCAGCAAATGGAAGGATGGTACAAGTAAAGTGGAGTCAAAGTGGGAAGAGTTCAAGGAGATGATAAAAATAGTTGGAGAAATGTTCATTCAATAACAGAAAATAAAAAGAAGTACAGAACCTCCATACTGTAATAGGGAGGCGAGGTGGTTAAAGAGGTTGGTGAGAAGGAAACATAATGGTTACGAGACTCCGGGCAAATGCCGGGATGCTTCCTTAAAAAGGCCATGGCCGAATTCCTTCCCATTCCTTGCTCCCATCCTTTCCCGTCTCTAAAGACCTCACTGTTGAGAGACGTAAAGCAGTTAAAAAAAAAAAAAAAAAAAAGTTACAAGATAGCAAGGCAGTAGGGAATACTTGAAACAAATAAACATTGAATTAATAACAGCAAAGAATGTGGCTAACAATGGGTTTATGAAGTCTATTACTGATGCAGGGGAACCACTGATTGATGCATCCAGAAATTTCTATGGCTACCAGTATGTTAGAAAAATGATGGGAAGAGAGTGTGTTGAGACAATTATAAATAATGACGAAGAAGAAGTTACTGAGGCTTTGAAAAAGGCAGAGATTTTAAGTAACTGGTATAGTGAGGCCATTAGGGACTATGATTCAGGAATGGGTGGATGTAAATCAGAGAACGAGCTTATCCACACAATTAAAAATGAGCATACTAAAAAACTTACAATTCATCATGAGGATATTATGAAGGAACTAAGAATAATGAAAAAGCATAAAAGGGTTGGTATGGATCATACAATAATGGATTTTTAAAGACAGCAGAATGTGACATTGTACCTTATCTTGAAACATTATTTGAATTGAGTTTGGATACGTGCTGCAAACCAGAGGACTGGAAAAGTGCGATAGTAGTACCAGTACATAAAGGATGGGTGACAAGTAGGATTGAAAATTATAGGCCTATCAGTTTGACATCAGTGGCAGGTAAATTAATTGAGGGATTTATATGTAACCACATCAGCAATGTATGTGAGGAATGTACATGTTTTCCAAGTCGACAACATTAGGCAATATTATTCTTTCAAATCTTTGTTATGCAAGATATTTTGAATGAAATGGACAAGAGAGGCCAAATGGATAGGGTAGCACTCATAGATCTGTCAAATGCTTTTGACAGAGTGAGCTATAAAATGGCTGTAAATAAGGTATAAACTATTGGAGTGTATGAAAAAGTGATTTCCAGGCTAGAAGAATTCTTAAAACGTAGAAAGCAAAATGGCAGGGTAAGAAATGCAGTATCAAAAGAAGTGAAAGTGAAAATGGGAGTGCCAATGGATAGTGTATTGCCACAATTGCTGTTCATTATTCTTATGAATGATTGTGTTGATGGTTTACTATCAGTAGTTATGTTGTTTGCAGATGGCAAATGTTATATAATACGATCACAATGGTAGAGGACTGTGAACAGTTGCAGAATGATCTGGACAGGATATATAGCTGGGTAGGTCAACAAGGGATAAAGATAAATGCAAAGAAGAGACAGCTAATTAGGTACACACATCAAAATAAAGGTTAATTATGGAATTGCTTTTTGAGGACTTGAAATGGAAATACCTTGGCATAGCATTTGATAACAAACTAAACTAAGCAGGATACATTGGACAGGTAGTAAGAAGAGGTTTCAGAATCATTGTTGGAGAGAGTGAAGAGAGGATGTACCAGAGAAGCAAGGGAATTGAGTTTCTAAACTTTGGTCAGACCATTGCTTGAATATGGTGATGTAGTATAGGACCCACATTTTTGGTAACAAATACAGGAGCTGGAGAGTATGCAAAGAAGGGCTGTTAGATTTGTCTCTGGAAATTACTGCAGAACACAATCAGTAAATGATATGATAAAGGAGCAGGAATGGGATTCATTGGAAGACACGAGGATGGTGAAGAGAACCACGGTAGTGTTCAAGGCATATTTTGGTGATGAGGTGGAAAGATATTGGTGTACGAATTAGGAGTAGTGCATGGAAGGAAAAAGATGGCCATGACCACAACTCAACTTCAGGCACAAGACTGTGAGAAGATTTTCTTTTATATGTAATTCGATCAGGGAATGATGAATAATTTACCAAAAATGCTGAAAGAATTTAAAGCTGAAATTTGTAGAAGGCAAAGGAGGAGAGAAGAGTGAAGGGAGAAAATTGGCGTGTAGGGAAATTGCCACTGGAAAGTATGCTACATGGCAATTAAATTTAATTAAAAAATTAACATCACAATTAATTTCTTATTAATCTTCTCACCAATGTCAGGAGAGAATGGTATATATTTTTAGACATAACAAAACACCATTACCTATTGGCAATAGCATCATATTAAATTAAAAGCTATCTGTATCCCATTTTACAGTGAACTTATTAGGAGGCTTAGCTCATTGTTATTTTATAAAAATTTAGATTAAATAAACTACATATTTAAATAATGTTTGAGATCTTATCAATTATTCAGGCTGAATACCGGAGGGATGTCATGCCAAAAAAATAAGATCAACACTGATACACGGTATTTCAGTGCTTAATGAAATTAGAAAGTATATCAAACACATAACAAGACTCAGTTTAGCATTTGCATTGATTCATGTTGCAGATTTTATCACAGGTACCCAAATGAGGCTTGCCTCATGTCACATTTACTCTAGTAAATAATTAAGGAATTGAATGAAATACTGTGTATTCATGTACACCCAACTTTCAGCTATTGTATGTGTTGGATTAACTTCCTCTGGCCTTCTTCGAATTCATCTGGCCTTATACAATTTTTTGTATTCCATTGTTTTTTGTAAAACTATGCACTTGAGATATAATTCGTTTAGCATTTTACATTCAAGAGAAATGAGAGACCTACCTCAAGGAACTTTGCAAAAGCTGGTTTTGCCTGACATGTAGCTTTGACTGCATCTTTTGCTGATTTCCAATTGTTTATGAATGATGTATACATATCAATCACATGTTGCTTTGTGAACTGAAAAAGGCATGAAAAGCTAGAATTAATAAAGCAGTGACTTAAAAGATATTAAAACTTTAAGAGTTAAATTACAGTCCAACACAAATGAATGAATGAAATTTTACTAAATACCGGGTGCTTCAAAAAAATGTATACACACTTTAAACTATTGTTGTTTTCCCGCTCTACAAGGCTAGTGTTATATTTCTTCGCCAGGTGCCAGCATAATCGTCCCTCTATGTTATATTATCAGTTGGAATTTGTAATATCAACATGGGGGACGTACGTTTGAGTTTTGAAAAACGTAAGCAGGTTATTAAGTGGTACTGGAAGTTTGAGAATGTAAATGAAGTTCAAAGACAGTGGAGAAGGGAGTATGATACAGAACCACCTTCAAGATTAACAATTACACGCATACGAGACAAGTTCGAAGTTCATGGAACAGTGTGTGATGTGCATAAAGGTCATTCAGGTCGGCCTCGAACAGCTACAAGTGATGAGTCATCAATGGCAGTCTTGGAACTGTTTCAACGCTCTCCTAACAAATCTTCAAGGCAAGGGGCACGTGAAAGTGATGTAAGTGCTAGCAGCGTGCTACGCATTCTGAAGAGAGGCAAGTATCGTGTTTACATTCCAAGGCTGGTGCAACAGCTAAGTGACGACGATCCAGATAGAAGGTTGCAATTTTGTGAATGGATTCAGGAGATGGTGATACATGAACCGGGATTTATGGGTAGCATCATTTGGTCGGATGAAGCCCAATTCAAACTTAATGGAACTGTCAATAGGCACAATTGTGTTTACTGGGGTGAAGAAAATCCTCACATTACAATTGAAAAAGCTGTAAATTTGCCAGGTGTAAATGTGTGGTGCGGTTTGTCTTCAAGGGGACTCATTGGACCTTTTCGATTTGAAGGCACTGTAACTGGTATTAATTACCTAACAATGCTTGCTGATTCCATATTTCCTGCCATTCGTGCATTATACGGTAATGATGATTTTTATTTTCAACAAGATGGTGCTCCGCCGCACTATCACAGGGACGTACGAGCTTACCTGGATCAAAATTTGTCGGGCCGGTGGATAGGACGCAGGGGGCCAATCGAGTTTCCAGCACGCTCTCCAGACCTTACACCACTGGATTTCTTCTTGTGGGGCACAGTAAAAGATGAGGTGTACAAACGTAAACCACGTAACCTAGACATTCTTTGGAATGAGATTCAAGCAGTGTGTAGAGAAATCTCATTGGACGTTTTGATACGATGTACAGAATCTGTGGTGACTCGTACTCAGAATTGTATTGATGCTGCAGGTCACCAATTTGAACAGTATTAACATTTGTTGTTTATGTTTGATTTACATTGGACTTTTAGCTTTCTATTTTCCTGAAATTTAACTTTGTAGAACGGTAAATAAATTTTCTATGGAAGTTCAAAGTGTGTATACATTTTTTTGAAGCACCCTGTATTACTGGTATTGTTACATGGAGAGAATATGGACAGTTGTGATATAACCAAGTTTCACACTAAATAGATCTCTCTAAGGCTTAAAATTGGGGCCGATACTAGCACAAGGGCAGAAGTAATTCACTAAATGGCTCAGATCTGGTGATTATTGGTAGTCTTCAGTTGAAGTTTGAGGAGCCGATAGACAATGAAAGTGAATTTTACAAAATGAGGAGGAAGTTACCAAGCTAGTATGTATGTGGGTAAGGCTAAAAGTTTAAATTTATTGCCAGAGTAAGTGTGCATGATTGTGAGTAGTGTTTTCCCCCTGTTTTATCTGTGTTTTCAGACTATGGTGTTCAAGTAATTATGAGCCTATCAGCCCTAGCAGTTCATGAGTCACTGGCATACATCTTGATGATTGTGGGGAACTGCCTAAACGCCACAATAATTATGGGTCCAGGATCAAGTACTGGTCCCATTGCACCTACCCAATCCAGAGTAGTGGCACCTTAACAAATGCAGCTACACTATAGGTAATTTTGTTTTTTTAATATACTACTATAAGTTACAGCTGTTCATCAAAGTTATTGCAAAACTAAGGCAGGGTTCTGATTGACTGCAAATTTCCTTCCTCATCCTCCTTCTCCAGCCTTATTTGGTTATCTGTTCATGAGGTGAGGATGTGATAACCATACAGTTAGTGAAATTTATGTGTGGAGCATAGGGTCCTACAGAAAATTTAAATACAAGGTTTCAATGGTATCTGTAATGCCCCTCATTTTGGCAGCCTTTTTGGTAATGAGTAATATAATACAAGAAAAATGAAAAAACAAACAACAGAGCCAATTAAATTTAAAATTGAAGAGGTCATTCTGGACTAACAGTTTGGAGCATAGTTAGAACTGCTATTCATCTGGATTCACAGTTGTATCAACTTCAAACACAACCAACTGGCTTCCATTGAGATCAAAAGTGATGTTTTTCACCTAGTCTTCTTAGAACTGTTATGTGCCAGTCCTCATCAATAGCTGTTTTTACCATTACTGCTAGGACAACAACTCTCCATCCTCTCTTCACAGTGAAAAATAATTTTTAAACTCTCTGAAGATGCTCTGCATACCTGAAAATTTCTCTCGAGCTGAACATAAAAATGACATCTGTATACTTTGCTGACTAATAATTGACCTCTCACTCCTTAACGCATTCATAGCGCTGCTCCCACTGTCTAAGATATTCCACCAAACATGGAATCATGTATTGTTTATACACCTCTTATTGGCCTTCTCCATTTTCTCCTCGTCTCTCTCTGAGAATCACTCAAAATTCAGGGCTTACTTATATCCTTGAAAATTTTAATTGGCTCTCTTCAATTTCTGGGAGTGTCTTGCTGAGTTTTCAAATTAAATTCTCTGTAACACTGGACAAGTTGAAAGGTTGAGTCTGAATATAACCCCTGGGACACAGCTCCTAGTGTAGCCTTTGGCATTGGCTCCGGAAAGTCCCGAACTCCCCACTGTGCTTCCTGTCTATTAAGTGAGAATTCACCACTTTGAAGAGGACTAGTTCTCACTGTGGGCAACTAGCTGTATATAGAAACTTTGCACATATTACAAGAATGTTATCTTGGAATCATTCGAGAATATATCAGTATGTAATTGCATTAACTGCAGTTTCCATTCTCTTGGAATGGTGCCGCATCCAAGTATTAATTACTGACTTTACTGCCGAACTTCTTTGGTCTTGCTAATGGGAGAACTGCACTTAGATGCGTTCTATATGCACTACTAAACACAGCTGTATTATGCTTAGTAGTGTATGTAGCATTGTGCTTATTGGTGTATGTAGAACACATCTAAGCACAGTTCACCCAAGAAGGCAAAAGAAGTTCTGCTGAAAAGTCAGTAATTAATACTAGGAGATGGAAACTATTTATTCCAGCTGTGGAAGCATTTGAATGCAATAATTCTTTTTACCGTACTTATTTTTATTAAAATAATTGTTATATCTGTGGAGATGCACTTGCAATACATGCACTTTCCATAAATATTGTTATTAAAATACTTATCCTAATTATGGACCACTGCAATATGAAGGAACTAGTTTTATCTATAGAATTCCATTCCACAGAGTAAGATTTAATATTTGTGGAGGCATTTAAAAACATAAGAATAAGACTTCTGAGTTATCAGAATTTTATGTACAGTAGGTTCAAGAACTATACTAACAAGTTTAATATGCTTATCAGTATCATCAAAAAATTTGTTTAAGCCACAAATATGCCATTTGAACTGCATTCAAAATGGTGATTACTTATCAATATTGGCAGGAAATGATTAATTATTAATGGCTTCAGTAACTACTTTTTTTAGGAGAAACTTACAGCTTCAACAAACACATCTCCAACTGTTTGCTGCTGATCCCATTCATCTAATTTCTTTTGTAGTTCAGCCAAGAATAACTCATGGTGAGACAAAATGGATGGTATCTGAAACAGTTAAAAAGTAATACTTCAAAATCGTGGGATGTTTACAATGAATATGAAACTGCAAAAAATAAATGCCAAATCTAAGCAGATATTTTGCCATAAGTCACATATTCAGAAAAAAAAATCAATATCAGGAACAAAAATAAAATGCATCTCCGGTATTGTTTCAAAAAAATTTAAATTATAATTCCAGAAATGGCATTGCAAAATTCTGCAAAGTAGGTAATAAGCATATTACCTGGTAAAATATTTCATCCACCAAAGCAGCATCGACCAAGCCTGCATTCTCAGGACTTTTCAGCTGCTTCAAATATTTCTGTAACAAAATTTTAAAATAACAGAAACAAAAGGAAAATATTTTTAATTTCACATAAACATGCACATGCTTAAAACACACTCATTAGGGGTGATGGTATTTGAGGTTTACTACCGCTCACTGCTGATAAAGTCAAAATCATCACCACAATTTATTATGTATTGAAAATGGGAATTCTAGTAATTCAGTAGTAGTACATAGTCACTGGAGGCAGATAAGGACTGGGGACAAGGTACGAGAAGGAATCTGGTCATGGTCTTTTGAAAGAAACTTACTGACATTTGCATGGAGTAAGAAATCATAGATAAATGAAATCTGGAAGGCCGAACGGGGATTCGAACCTGCCCCCTCCCAATCATTTCAGAAGTTACAACTGGAACTCTCCGATTTTTCTGTTAATCACAGAAAATACTGTTATTTTCTATTTTAAAGTATTTACACCAGCTTAAAACCTGTCTATGCCATTTTAGTTGTCTTCAGTTGTAACACAAATCAGCAAAGTGATTTATAACAGCCAGATGTATAATCTGAGAAAAGTGTGTACCGTAATAAACAATTACGGCACTGATTCTACTGTCTGAAAGCGTCGTGATCACTCCCTTAAAACCGACACACAAATGGTGTTTAAGCTGTCTCGAGAAGATCGCTGATAATTGTCAACTTCCTGCAAGATTCACTTTGTCCCCCTAGGACTTTACAGCTTATTGACGTCGAGGTCAACAGAACCAGGAGAAGATTTGAGTCAACGAATTCGGCTATTGTCTTTTGAAGGGACTGGAGAGATTTATCGAAATCACAGAAAACCGAAACCTGGATGGCCGACCGGGGATCGAATCCACGTCCTCGCAAATAACAGGTACGAGTTAATCGCTCAGTATGTGATCTGTAGATTGAGTATAAAATTAATATAAAAGGAAAAGTCTCGCGTTGACTTCTCTGGTGTCTAAGCGACCGTGTCAGTCTATGAGGTCTGTTCCAAAAGTAATGCGTCCCATTTTTTTTTTTTTTTTTTTGAAGTGAAAACTTCTTTAGGCACATTAGGCGATTTTTAGATGGGTATAATGTCATGAGTTCGCGTCACTGATATGCTACAACGTGTTGCAAGTATGATGTGAGCGTTTCTGATGGATAAACTCTCATTAATTCGCGTTACCAACATGCTGTACTATGTAACAGATATCTGTAGCTATAAGTATGATGTGCTTGGACAGCAGTGGAAGTATAGATTAAACTTGACTATAATAAATACGCCCAATGGCGCACGCGCGCGCGCAGTGGCCTGTGTACACATATACACATATATACACAAATACATTGTATATACCTGACTGTAAGATATACAGGGTGTCATTGGGAATGAGACGTGGATCTTCGTCATTGTTTTTGACACAAAAGGGGATAGTGCACAGGGAGTTCATACCTCCATGACAGAGTGCATCAGAGACTGAACAACAGGATCACCCACGTCCGTAAGGATATCAGTGCTTCGTGGAAGATTCACCATGACAACGTGACGGCCCACACCACCTTCGTTGTTCATCTACATCTACATCTACTTATATACTCTGCAATTCACAAAATTGTGGGTGGCAGAGGGTGCTCAGTACCAAAGCTAATCTCTTTGCTGTGCATTCCAATCCCTAATGTTGCGAGGGAAAAAAGAATTCGTATAAGAATCAGTCCGGCACCTTATTTCTATAATTTTATCTTTCCTGTCCTTCCGACTCAAATAGGTTGGTGGAAGAAGTATTTCACTACACTCAAAAGTGAAAGTGGGAGTACGCATGTTTACCAATAAGTTTAAATGAAACGTGTGTCGTCTATCTACCAGAGACTCCCAACCTAATCTACTAATCAGTTCTGTGACGCTTTTCATAAGGACTGTAGCAAGCGGTCACAAATCGAGCGGCTCTTCTCTGTACTTTCTCTATACTTTTGATCAACCCCTTACGAAACGGGTCCCAAATGGCACAACAATAATCCAAATGTGGACGCACAAGAGATTTGTTTGTTCAATACAATTTTTCAAGATTCGACCTATGAATCGCAGCCTAGAATTTGCTCTACCTACTAACGAATTAATGTGTATGTCCCATTTCATGTTCCTTTGTACTGTTACTCCCAAATATTTCATAGAATCGACCATATCAATAACTGTATTGTTTAACTCGTATTTCTGAACAATTGGATTCTTTTTGTTAGTTATGCTCATTGTCTTGCACTTTTTACAATTTAGAGTAAGTTGCCACTCAGCGCACCAAGCCAAAATAACATACAGATCACGCTGAATTTCTAAGCAATCGGCCAAATTTCTTACTTCCCTATAAATAACCGCATCATCAGCAAACAATCTAAATAGGCTTTTCACTTTGTCTCCGAGATCGTTTATAAAAAATAAGAAAAGAAGTGGTCCTATTACACTTCCTTGAGGTACACCCGATGTAACATCTAGATTAGAAGAACTTTCTCCTTCAACGACAACATACTGCGACCGAACAGTTAGAAAATCCTTTATCCATTCACAAAGCTGATCCAATATACCGTACGCTCGAAGCTTCGCTAAAAGGCGGTTGTGTGGCACAGAGTCAAAGGCTTTCTGGAAATCTAAAAAAATTGCATCTACTTGTGAACCTGCATCGATAACTTTCATTATGTCGTGTGTAAATAGGGCCAGCTGTGTTTCACATGATCTTTTCTTCCGAAATCCGTGTTGAATTGTTGTAAGCAAATTATTATCATCTAGAAAATTCATAATGTTCGAGCATATAATATGCTCCATAACTCTACTACATACAGATGTTATAGATATGGGACGATAATTTCCAGGATCACTTCGATCACCTTTTTTGAAAATCGGAGTTACTTGTGCGATTTTCAGTCTGAATGTACTTTTCGCTCTTCTAATGATTTACTGAATATATCAGACAAAAATGGCCCGATTTCCGCCGCATACTCTGAAAATACTCTTACTGGAATTCCATCCGGGCCCGGTGCTTTCCCCCACTTCAGGAGCTCTAATTGCTTAATGATACCTGCAGTATCTATTCGTAATGATTCCATCACCGACTCGCATCGGTGTGGCAACACTGCCACAGCCGCCCTATAGTCCCGACCTTGCTGTGGTGGACTTCTTTTTGTTCCTATGGCTGAAAAATGTTATGAAAGTAAAGCATTTCAAGACTTTTCACAACATCAAAGCAAGTACAACTATGGCTCTAAAGGATTTCTCTGCTGAGGACTTCCTGGAAGCGTATTAGGCAGAAGAATCATACTTTGAAGGTTTTTAAGTTTCTGTACCTATCTGACCAATAAATCTGTTTTACTTTTTGCAATACTTTTGGTACATAACTTGCATGTGTGGATGAATGTGATGGTGTGTTAGTTCAGTATACTGCGTTGCGCATAAGAAGAGGGTGAGACCAGGTGCCGGAACATTCATACCTTTTCTTGCGAAACAGGCCAACATGGCCGTTAGCGTCCCTATATGACGGACGAATCACTATCAACATTAATATAATGCTCTCTGGTGGTTCGCCAAGTGAAAAAGGTTTTTACACACCATATTTCGGCGATCTAAATCACTGTTGCCATCTTCTGGTGAGCTTCTTATGCACCATCAACAGTTTCGTATATCCTTACTCTATGCCTACTGTAGAGAGGTTTCGAACTTAACCTTGGTATTCAAACTGGTGAGTAGCAATTCTTCATCAGCTATTCTCCCACCCTGCTGGCCGAGTCCTGGATGACGAAAATTTCTTTCACCACCGGGACTCGAACTAGCTAACCTCGTGTCATAGTGCATTTGCTACCTGGACCAACCAGGTTTCCGTAAATAATAATTACATGAAAACTCTTCAATGTGACTTGCTGTTTTAGGCGGTTTTCCGCAGTCACCTAGGAGAATTCTGGGACGGTCCCCAATCTCAACCTGATAAACTACCCTTTTCACAAACAGAAATGTACATACCATAAAAAAAGACATAAGTTACATGAATCGCAGACAGATGGCAACACGTAAGCTTCTCTCCATTGCTCCAGGTAGTTCTAGCTGCCCAGTGGAAACACTGGACAAATTCTTAGTCACAAGCCATAGTGATAATCAAGGTGTAAGGCTAAAGTGTTAGTGGGATTTGGATAAACATTTATCACCTCAACTATAACCGTGTTTGTTATGCGCCTTTGGATATTAGATTGTTCTTAATTTTACGGCCGCCAATATCTTGATTCCCTAAAATGGAAAAGGTAGGTTGATCAAGTAAATAAAAATCATTGCTACTAATTTAAAGTTGAAAGCTTCACTGCATTCTTCAGAAAAAATTTACAAGTCCGAACAATCTATAGGCAATCGGAAAATCCTCACTAAAATAGTTGACCGCAAGTTATGATAAGTAATCAGACCAGACCAAAACCTGTTGCTGAATGTAAGTCACACTAAAAAATATTTTAAACAGTTCTGCCGCCCTACCAAATCTTAAGATGGCAGCCCCAAACCACCCATCACACGCTTCTCTTCCCGCCTTCCAGCGCCAAGCGCTCCACAAGCCGACAACCTTTCTGCTCCAGTGGTTTCCAGCGACAGGCGACAATTCGTTCCTGTCGTTCGTACAAGGGAGCGTCCATTAATTGCGTGAGGTTAAATAGGGGCGGGGGGTCACGCGAAATCTCACGAAACCTCACCAAGGGGTAGGGGGGAGGGTCAACAGAAATCACGTGAAGTTTTGAAATTCTTGCAAAATGGTAGAAGCTAAAAAAAAGTCTACAAATGAGGCGCAAGTCGAATTTAGGGGGGGGGATTTTGGTCCAAAAACCGACTTTAGGGGGGGAGGGTATAACTGCTCTCAGGTCTCAGAAAGTTGTAAGGTCGATTGGTAGAGGGGGGGGGTCTCCGTCAAAATCTCATGTCATTTTAGAAGGGGGGTCCGACCAAATCTAACCAAGTCTCACCAGAGGGGGGGGGGGAGACCGGGATTCCGGTAAAACACCTCACGTCATTAAGTAAGCTCGATCAGTCGGACAGCCACGCGACCTCCCTGCGCTTTCATTTCATCATAGTTTTTACTTTTTTGACTCCAAATACTCCTATTGATCTGAAATTTTAGTAGTAGTTAGATTAATTGAAAAGTGTTAATTACGATCCTTATAAAAATTTTCGTAGCTTTAAAAATCTGGCTGTAATAAATTATTTTCTGCTTAGCTGGAAAAATGCTTCTAACTTTCACAATTTAGCTGCTACGAAGCTAAAACCGCTTTTATTTCATTTCAGATTGATTGCTCTTTCATTTGGTACTAAGAACGCCGTGTTTAGTATTTTCTAACAGTTTCACGCCAAGTGTTGTGCAATCAGGAATTTCGACCACAATAATAACTTTCTGATCTCTGCTAAACCTATTCTATATGATTCTACGTGTTCTGAAATAACCGTTGAGCGAATCTCAAGTCACTACCTGTCTTTCCCGATTTACTATGAATTTCTGAAGTAAACGCTATCTCCGGCTTGTTCAGACATGTCAAAACTGTAAAAATCTCTACTTTGTTCCATCTCGATCAAAATATATATCTTAGCGATACTTACTGAGAACTGTTTCCACCATATTATAATGTGTTCTCAATATAGTTTCCTCAACTGAATTTACATATATTTCTAAACTGGTTAATTTTAATCTGTACCCATGTGTTAAAATTTTTTACATACTGCTTGAAAATCAACGTTTACACTTTAGTTAGCTTTTTCAAACTTTTGTATGTTGGTGTAAGCCAAGATTACGGTTTTTTCCTAGTATAAACTAACTTTTCATTTATCAAAATATGACTTCTAGAATTTAAAGTATGCAACTGCGTCTTAAAAGTTTCATACCGGGTTTTAACTTTCAATGTACTCAAACTTTTGAGCAGGATTCTCTAGCTACATAATTTCTATCGTCTTTTTACTAGTTATTATACCTCTAGAAATGAAAGAAATATTAACTATCATGAAATTATTCTGAAACTAAATCTATATATGCTGATCTTATTCTCAGTCAATCTATAACTATGTAGTTTGATTTCCAACTTGAATTTATTAAGCAAATGGCTCTAAAAATGATGTACCATGTTATTTAATTTAGCCCGCTGTTCTGTAAACAAATTTCGTTACGCAGTTTGCAAAATTTTAGGTAAGCTTACAAAGGCGTTGCAAGAGCCGATAGTGTCAATTTGGAAATAATAGTAAATGACATGAATCTTAGTTGCCGGTCCTAATGATTTCAATACCAACACGCTCTATTTCATTAACGTCAAACTTCTTGAATACCTATGCAACTACTTCCCAAATGTCTTGTTTAATATGTACCATATGTGGTTGATAACGTGTTAAATTATTTCGCAACTAAGTTTCATGTCTCTGGTTTGTTGTAAAAAAATGCGCGTCTCTCTTTTAGGACAGTCATAGGAACAGGTGGAAGACTTTAAAACTGAATTATCTGCGAGAGTCGATAAAAATACCTAAGCGAACGGTGTTCAAACTCCTGACAGTACAAAACACAGTAGACATTATTTAGGCTAACATCTATAGTTATAGGTACTTTAAATTTTCTAAAAAATAGATTCCGTCATTTCATATTTTGTTTTTTTTTACCCAGAGATACAATTTTTTTTATAGAATTTAATTTCACAGCTTTGAAAAGTGCGAAATTGGAAGGTGGTCGGAAAGTTTGCGGTTTTAAAGAAAATCTTAATAAATATCGTGTGAGGGGAGCAAAGAACTATACTTAAACTGCGATTAACAGATTTAAGGAAACTTTCGTAAACTGATATCTGAATTCTGACCCAGTCTTTCAAAATATTATTCAGTCATGTAGCTTTCATTGATCATAAAAGGAATGCAACCACTACTGGCTTGCTTTTCGATGATGTTTACTGAAGCAAAACAAATTATTTGTAATATAGTTTTAAAGGCATTTGTATAGAAATGAATTCTTTCAATCAGTATTATTGAAAATCAAACTTATAGGCGAATATGTTGAGAATTCAACCAGTATCTAGAACAGTATTAAATATTTTGTTCTGTTTTTGTCCCTGGTGAAAAATTTTTCTGCTCTTACGTAACGTCTCTAATTAGCGCGTCGGTAGCAAGTCTCAACTGAGATCCACTTAATTTTATTCACAAACATAAAAAAACCTTTCGCGTTGTTCTCGTTTCCAGGAAATCCTATGCAAGCCAGAAGAAATACATTATATTTAAAAGCAGTGGGAATAATTATTAACTATTTGTTTTAGGTTTCAGCATCTTTCAAGGGAAAAAAAAAAATCGATTTAAGTGCAAAATCGATTTGAATTCTGAAGCATCAATTAGTAAATTTGTACATTGATTTGCATTATACAACATATAGAACTGATACCCTACAGCCAGTTTACCTTTGCAGATAAAATATGTCATAGTTTCATTATTTAAGTTCTGTTTTAAGATTCTCCTTGGCTTCACTGGTGATCTGCCCCTTACTTTAGACAATGATACGTAGGTCTAATAGTGATGTGACCTATTTTTTTTTCATCTTTCTTTCTTAAACTACTGGGATGCACTGCATAAACATCGAGAATACGGGCTAACCTTTATCGAGAAGCATTCTAAAGTTTTGATTCTGAACCATCAGCGTGAAGTTTGTGAGGTGATCGTTGCGTGAAAGTTGTGTATCACATCTATCCATGCAGTGTAAACGAAACTCCTGGTCGACAATGCACCCAACTCCACCCAAGTATTTTCATTGAAGGCAGACGGGGGTGACTATGTAATCTGAGTCCCTTTCACCTAATCTCGCATCACATCACTGTAGTTTCCTTCTCTTCTCTTCCTCGAGACGAAGATGAAGCTTCGGGCTAAGGGAATTTATAAAACGTGTGAGATCATTCTAGGAATGCAACAGGGTCTCGACGAAATAGCAGGATTTTCATTTTGACGTATCACGACATGTAAAAAAACTCTGGCTCAAATGTGTTGTTCTCCAGATTAACTGCATGAGAGAACTCATGCTCAGTACACCAAATTAACACTTTATTCTATTTAATTCATTGTAACACACGTTTTATTGCGCCTTGTTCTTTTCTTTCATTCAGCTAGACTAATTTTTTTATGCACACTTATTACGGTCATTATGTCATTGTTTTACTTTGTTAGGTATGTTTATTATCATTATTTTAAAATATTTTTAAATATGATTTCATACGAAGAAATAGCACTACATTAGATTCACCCAGTACACGCAGTAAATATAATAGCTGAATGATACTGAACAACATTTGTTAAGAAACAAGTGGAGGATTCATTCAAAACATTAAGTATGCAAATAAGCATTCTTAATTACGTCATACATTAACCAAAATCAGAAGTCAATTTTTATTTAAGATTAAATGTTTAGTAACAAAACTTTTTCAGTTTCATGAGTACCATAGCCACTTATTAATTTTTTGTTTGTTTCAATTACTTCAGGTAGTTCTTGAACACTTAAGTAGTTGTGCTATACAGTGAAGTTCCGAAAGTCATGGGATAGGAAGATGCAAGTATCGAGATGGAAGAAAAGTATAAATGTGCCGTGCAGTGTCGGGACTATCATTTGTTGTCTCGTGAGTCATGTGACAGGTTTTGTGAAGTGTTTAAGGTGACACGACATGAATTAACAGACTCTGAACGCGGAATGGTAGTTGGTGCTAGAGTTATGAGGGATTCCATTCAGAAAATTGTTCGTGAATTCAACATTCCTCTACCCACCATGAGTGTGCCGTGAATATGTGGTTTCCGACATAACGCAGTGGTCAACCAAGTCTAACTTAATGACCGAGATCAGCGAGGTCTGCGTCATGGTGTCAGTGTTGACAGACAGGCAAGGAACAGCAATACTCCGTGTGGGACGACCGACAGACGCGTCCGTGCGGACAGTGGAGCAAAAATTTGGTGGCAGCAGATCGACGGGAGTACCTCAGCTAAATAAATACCATCGCGTGCAGCGCCTCTCATGGACTCGTGAACATGTCGGTCGGGCCATAGATGACTGGAAAGATACTTCGTGGTCAGATGATTCACGATTCCAATTATACTATGTTCCCTCTCATCTGGCGCGTCAAGGTCATATGCCCCTCGCTCCGCAACTCACCTCACCACCCCCTCCAGATGCCTTCCCCTCTGAGCAGAGCACTGCCTACAGACATTGTCATTTGTCGCAGTATTGTCGTATTTATTCCGATACACCGTTATAAAACGCTGTAATTGAAATGGCGTAAGATAGGTGTTACATTAGGTGACAGTAAAAAAAAAAAAATATTCTTGATTTGTATAATTTTTTTAAGACGCTAGAAAACTCTGAAGAGAAAGCTAATATTCTGTTTAGGTAAGCGCAAAAAATGACGGCAGAGGTGTGTGACGTATTGTTGCGAACAGTGCAGCGAGTATTTAAACAACGTGTTTCGAGAATTAACTGCCACTGGGAAACACATCTAAAAACTGGATTTAATCCTCGAAATGTCTTGCGCGACTTTTAAAACTGATAATAATTACTGGAAGCAGTAAGTTTTATTCATTGATAGGTAAATAATTTTTATCTTTATTAACATATGAAATTGTAGTTGGTAAACACGCAATTCCTATGACATACGATTCACTCATTTCCGTCACGACAGATAGTTAAAATTCTTGATTTTACTGAAGAAATCATCAAATTAGACGTAACATATCGTACCTCCTACGTTATGAAAATGTTTGCGAATGCGCGGCAGCTGTTTCCCCCACGCCTGTAGGGCCTGGGGCAGCGGAGTGGGGATAGAGCAGAGTGGCCTTGACCCGCCTTTCCTATCTGAACTTAGTATAGTAAGAGATGACGGTAGGACTCGAGTGTGGCGCAGAATCCACGTGGCCATGGACTCAGTGTGTTAGGAAAGCACTGTGCAAGATGGTAGTGGCTCCATCCTGTTATGGGCTGTATTTTCGTGGAATGGATTGGGACACCTTGTCAAACTGAATCGAGCATTAACTGGGAATGTTTATGTTCAGCTTCTTGGAGACCATTTGCAGCCATTCGTGGCCTTAATGTTCCCAAACAGCCATGGACGTTTCCAGGACGACAATGCTCCATGTCATCGGACAAAATTCGTTCACGATTGGTTTGAGGAACATTCTGGACAATTCCAGCGAATGATTTGGCTATCTAGATTGTCAGACATGAATCCAATCGAACATATCTGGGAGATTATCGAAAGTTTAGTTAATGCACGTCCTTCGCCGGCAACACTTGCGCTATTGTGAACGGCTGAAGTGGAAGCATGGCTGAATGTTTCATCAGGGAACTTCAGACATCTTTTTGAGTCAATTTCACGGTGGGTTGTTGCACTTTTCCTGACAAAAGGGTGTCCCACACGATGTTAGAAGGTATTCCATGACTTGTGGCACTTCAGTGTAATCTTGTCTAGTATGTGATAACGAAATAAGGAGTGATACACTCCAACTTCACAATTAAAATTACCATCTACTCTATCTAAACGTGTTCCTCTACGAGATGTAAAGCAAGATTGATGTAGCCGGTATTCTCCATGTTATTTCGTTCATATTTACTGTAGTTCAGGAGAAAGTCTCTGTTGTAATCTCCAAACATGAGAGTAGACATATAATCCGGATTTAATTAGTTCTCAGGAAACTACTATGGTCTCTGTGAGGCTGTGACATACGGATGGACGTAAATGTTGAGATTTCATAAACAGAGCTCTTAAACTCGACAATATCTTATTGTTGGCATGGGTATTTATTAGTTCGCCATTGTTACAATGGCACAGCAGATAACTAATGCAGAACCTAAATAAAAACCTCCATACCCTCAAAACGTGAGGACAATATATTGATCACCACATTACTAGGCTCCACTAAATCCAACGCGTGTGTTATGCAACCCCGTCACAACAATATGCTACACACCATACAATGGGCACATGGCAAAGATGTTTAACAACGGAAAAATCTGTATTCGTACGTATCTGTGCGACCTCTCATTTTTCGTTTTACAGGTTCAATTACCTAGTGTCAGGGTTCCTGTGACCGCGTCTACAGCATCTCTCATGGCCGCTAGCTTAATTGGATGAGCGTAAGTGTCGCCATCTGCCTGCGAACCACGTAAGCAATGTTTCGTATACGAAGTGATTTTATTTGTGTATAAAATATAGTTTTTGAGGCGTGATTCTGGAATCATCTCAGCAATCGGCTATTAGTGATTACGGCAATTGTGATGAGGACCGCTGGTAATCTGAACCTTGGCCCGTTGTTGCGCTCTTTAGGCGTACTCCCAAGTTTCACGGGTGGCCGGCTACGTTATCTTAGGGGCTAGCACGCTGGTCTGACATTGCTGTTGCCGCCAGTAGGAATTCTGCATCGGGATTGGGATCTTTTAAGTAATGTATTCGCCCTGTGTTTTCTGAACTTAGTCGAAGTGATATGCCACCAAAAGTGTTTCGCAAATACACTGAGAGAATAATACGAGGTCTTTTTTAAAAGTAGTGTATGTTTCAATGAAAATGTGTGTTTATATTTCCAAATTCACATGATCATCTATAAATAATTCCGTTGGAAGGCTACACAGCAGCTGGAGCCTTTGCTCCCACTCCTGGAAGTGGGTGAGCTGTATCGCTGGCCCCTCACTGGTTTCTGCATGACACCTACTGTTCCAAAGTGCTATCACTCAAGGGAATTTCAACTTATTGATATAGAAAGAAAGAAAATCACAAGGAGACAAATCAGAGGAGTATGGGTGCCACAGAAATGACTTTTTGTGTTAAAAAATGTGTGACAGAGAGTGCTGTCTGACATGGTGTACTGTCGTAGTGTTTCTCTCTCCCCATTGATTGATCTAACGCGATGAACTCTTCTCCTCTTGATAGAAATGCTGGTTGATGATTTGTCCCAGAGGCACAAAATCCTTGCAAAATAATACCTTAAAAGTCGGAAAGGCAAATCAGTATGGTTTTGAGCTTAGATTTGTTCATCCTTGCTTTCTTCGGATATGGTGAGGAGGGGATTTGCCAGTGCCGACTGTCGCTTCATCTGTAGGTCGTACTCGAAGATCCATGATTCTTCTTCTGTAATCACGCTACGGAAAAAATCACCTTCCGTTTCATTGTGCTCCAGAATATCTAAACATGTAGATGCCCGATGTTCTTTTTGCTCAGGTGTGAAGTTTTTGGACACCATTTTTCCATATTTTCCGCGTACCGAAATCTTTGGTGAAAATGTTATGTGCAATTTGAATGTTAAAATATAATTCACTGCTGATCTCCCGGATAGTTATCCGTCGGTCAAACCTCCCGACTTCGCACTTTCTTCAAATTTTTGCAGTCTTTAAAGTGGAAGGTCTTCCGGATCGGCGTGCATCTTCAACGTTTTACGGCTCCCTGAAAGGTCCTGCTGCCATCTGAAAACTTGAGTTGTGGTCCAGACGTACTCGCCTTACCCCCGCAACAACGTTTCTAACGTTTGTGTAGCATTATCACGCAGTTTTATACAGAATTTGATTGAAAAACATTGATCTAATTTTGTTTGCTGGGTTTCCATGACGCATTACAAAAATACACTACACGTCCTAAGAATCGTGTAGCAAAGGCATGGAGTTCAAACTTGTACTGAATGTAGAACAGATGTTTACCTAAGGAGAGAATATAGTTGGAGGTTCGGAGTGTTGCCACATAGTGCGCTACGCGTGCAGTCTTATTACCTTTCAAACAGAGCTCACAAACAATAATACTAGATCTGGCTGTACGGCCTTGTAGCTAAATTCTCAGGAAATGGCTCCTGTCTTCTATGTTTTTATTTCAGCCTTTTCACACAGTACACTATTGTATATATACCATGCACCGTATCATTATCATAACAGTGTACATACTAACTTCAAAATAAGCTGTAACCTTTGTGATTTCGTAGCAAAGATTAAAAATACTGTCACGCACTACACGGTCGATGTTCAAATTAGATGCATAAGCGGAATTTTTCTCATAGCTAAACGTTCATCCGGCCGCTACAGAATCGGTATGGAGTATTTTTTGAAGGAGAAAGCGGCAGAAGCGTGGTACTGAATACAACCACCTCTCTGTTAATTCCATATCTTGGATGGTAGTCTTTGGGCCAGCATCAGCTTTTACCACATCAGTAACAGTTACACTTCTAATATTTCTAAACTGCAGCTGCTTCTACTTTGCGCTTAGTATTACGTTTAATTCGAGTGGTACTACCATTTTTCTTTAGAAAAAATGGAAAAATTTGTTTTCGGAAAGTTTTCCGGGAATATTCTGGGAACTGAAGAAAACAAGAGATGACACTAATAAAAATTGTCATGTTTATCCGAGATTTGGAACAGGGGCCAGCACGAGAAACGCAGGAATACCGTAAATACAGCAAACGCTATACCAAAATCATTGTGATTGTTCCTAGAAGAAAAAACCCACAGTTCTGATGTTTCGTAGCGTTTTGTAGGATTAAGTATCTATACAGGGTAAGTCAGAACTGGGAAGTGTAAAACTGGAAATACGCTGGAGAATCAAAACAATTCTATGAAAACGTTTCCATGTAAATGGATAATAAATACCACAAAATTTCTGGAAATGCTTGTTTTCCAAGTCGTAACTTCCGTACTACAAAAACAAAATAAATTAACGCCTCTGTAGCTGTGATCACATGTTAGGCTTCAAGTTCTCAGTATCCTCCAGAAAAACAAGCTTATGAAAGGTCTGTGGAAGAGGAAGGAATTCAAAGCCACTAACAAGGGATAGATCAGAAATGTGTTACACCGAATCTTATGAATTTTTGTTCACGAACACAGAAATATGACTTCCACAAGGCCGCACGCTACGACTTTCCGTATTTTTAGTCTAGTTTTAGGTAACGAATACTTACAGCTTTCTGGATTGGATGCTTTCGCAGTGAATGAGAAAACGTCTAATTTTCATTACGACATACATAGTCCAGAAACGAGGAGTTTTCGAAAAATTTATTTTAATCAATATTTTAACTTTCGGTACTGGTAGCTACAAGATTTAAACACTTCCCAAACTGCGTTGGCGCACCCACCGCGCCCATACAAATTACTTCCGGAAGGTATATTTATTATCTATTGAACAAGATTTGATCAAAATTTGTGAGATACGTTTCTCATGTTCCCCCCGTAAAAAACTGGTGCATACTTTAGAAGCGTTCCTCTGGGAACCTCTGAAATTCCGTGGTGTGTGAGTGTGTGGGTGGACCGTTGGCCAAGTTTACGCAGCCTTCTTGATTGAATCCACTGTATTTCTATACGACGGACGATTTAAAAAGTTTCATTATATTCGTCTCCGATGTATGATGACAAAATTACACGGAACTGGACACAGAAACCGGTTTCGAGAGTTTATAGAACTCGCCTGGATTTTGGAAACTCTTTGGAGAGTCTATCAGACGGCAGTTGGTGCCTTGATCCGGTTTGACACATGAAATTTTGGACATGTGCTATTACAGTGATGAGTTTTGTGTTCCTACTGAAACTTTAAAGCTCTAAACTTCGAAAATTTCATATCTAAGTTGACAGGCGCATCATTCAATCAGCGAACATACCTTAAGTCGGGATGAGAGTTATTGAAAATAAGTATGTTTCATCTACATATATACTCTGCAATTCACAAAATTGTGGGTGGCAGAGGGTGCTCAGCACCAAAGCTAATCTCTTTCCTGTTCATTCCAATCCCTAATGGTACGAGGGGAAAAGGAATTCACATAAGAATTATTCCGGCACCTTATTTCTCTAATTTTATCTTTCCTGTCCTTCCGACTTAAATAGGTTGGTGGAAGAAGTATTTCACTACACTCGTGAGCGAAAGTGGGAGTACACATGTTTACCAATAAGTTTAAACGAAACGTGCGTCGTCTATCTACCAGAGGCTCCCAATCTAGTCTACTAATCAGTTCTGTGACGCTTTCATAAGGACTATAGCAAGCGATCACGAATCGAGCGGCTCTTCTCTGTACTTTCTCTGTACTCTCAATCAGCCCCTTACAAAATGGATCCCAAATGGCACAACAATAATCCAAATGTGGACGCACAAGAGATTTGTACGCTATCTCCTTTGTATGTTCATTACAATTTTTCAAGATTAGACCTATGAATCGCAGCCTAGAATTTGCTCTACCTACTAACGAATTAATGTCCCATTTCATGTTCCTTTGTACTGTTACGCCCAAATATTTCATAGAATCGACCATATCAATAACTGTTTAACTCATATTTCTGAACAATTGGATTCTTTTTGTTAGTTATGCTCATTGTCTTGCACTTTTTACAATTTAGAGTAAGTTGCCACTCAGCGCACCAAGCCAACATAACATCCAGATCGCGCTGAATTTCTAAGCAATCAGCAAAATTTCTTACTTCCCTATAAATAACCGCATCATCAGCAAACAATCTAAAAGGCTTTTCACTTTGTCTCCGAGATCGTTTACAAAAATTAAGAAAAGAAGTGGTCCTATTACACTTCCTTGAGGTACACCGGATATAACATCTAGATTAGAAGAACTTTCTCCTTCAACGACAACATACTGCGACCGACGGGTTAGAAAATCCTTTATCCATTCACAAAGCTGATCCGATATACCGTATGCTCGAAGCTTCGCTAAAAGGCTGTTGTGTGGCACAGAGTGAAAGGCTTTCTGGAAATCTAAAATGTTTGTTGTAATGTATGGTTTTACAAATATTAATTATTTAAAAATCTATATAGGTACTGTAATGTTTAAAATAACATTTTATTGTTACGATAATAGGTTTTGGCAAAATGTTCCGCTCACTTCCTTTTTAAAATAACCGAGCAGTAATGTAACAATCACCTATTTTCCCAATGGATCTTTTTATTTTATTTCGTTGATATATAGGTCATTAGAGCCGGGAGAGGATGGAGTAACAAACGGGAAGGAATTTGACCATGACCATTTGTAGGAACCATCCCGGTATTCACCTAGAGTTGTTCTGCAAAACCATGGAAAACCGAAATTTGGATTGCCGGACGGTGGTTTGAGCCCGCGTCCTTTGGAAAGCCAGGCTCAAGCGATAACAAAAAGTAACTTAAAGGCAGTGTTAAAATCTAGGAAATTCCTTTCTTAATTGATAAATAGTACATATATTTAAATGTAGTTAATGCTATTAATACTAATAACTAACTGACCGTTGTCATCCAGGTTATATTACCAATAAGTTACTATCAACCGCAATCTAGCACAGTAGAAGTCTAAGTAGTGATCCAGTTCAAAGATCTACACATGAGATTAGAGGAGGTCCTACTTTGAGGATAATTCCAATTCGTAGTAAGCCAATGCTACTCAACAATCAAAATCTTTAGCAAAATGTAACTACTATTCTAAAAAGTTACCAGGATTAATTCTACATCTACATTTATACTCTGAAATTCATAAAATTGTTTATGGCAGAGGGCGCTTTGCACCAAAATTTATCTCCTCTAACAGCATGAGGAAAGGATGAAGACATATAGGCATCAGTGAGGCACCTTATTTGCCTGATTTTCTCTCTCCTGCCATTTTTTTTTTTTTTAATCTGCTTAACGTCTCTCTAACAGCGAGGTCTTTAGAGACGGGAAAGGATCGGGGGCAAGGAATGGGAAGGAATTCGGTCATGGCCTTTTGAAGGAAGCATCCCGGCATTTGCTTGGAGTAATTTGGGAAACCATGGAAAACCCAAATCTGGATGCCCGGACGGGGATTCGAACCACCATCCTCCCGAATTCGAGGCCAGAACTCCTGCCATTGCGATCAAAATATGTTAGTTAGAGAAGTACTTCTCGTCAGTCATAAATGAAGGTTCGAGTTCGCATGTTTGCTAGTACATTCAGTAGGAAACTATGTCACCGGTCTGCCAGAAAATCCCTTCCCAACTTCAGCACTGAGATGATGACGCATTCGTGCCGGGTATGTGGTCTGGTGGTCCAGGGATGAAGTTGTCTGACTGCGGACCGAAAGGTCCCCGGTTCGAATCCCGGTCTAAATGTCATTACCCCGTCCTTCATCTCTGGCGAAGCTTGCCTCATGTTTGTGATGTACACCTCAACGCTTCCGTGCTTCGGATTCCACAGGAAAGGTCTACAGCAAACGACCGACTCTTCTCTGTACTTTCTCGATACTAGTAATCAGTCCTTTACGATGAGGCTCCTATACAGAACAGCAGTACTCCAGAAGAGGAAGCACGAGATTCATGTACACCATATCATTTGTATTCAAAATTCGACTTGTTAATCGCAGTGTAGATTTCGCTTTACATGCTTCATGTTGCTTTGTACTGTCACGCCAGTACAGTTAAGGGATTCAGCCTCGTCAAGAGTTATATAGCTTACATTTTACTCATGCTCCATGGAATTCGTTATGTGCATTACCTTGCATGTTTAGCAATATAGTTTAAATTTCCATTGATCGCACCATGCCAAAATTACATCAAGATCGCAGTGAATTTCTAAACAATCGACAGAATTTTTTGCTTCACAATACATAACTGCATCATCAGGGAACAATATCAACTTGCTATTAACGCTCTATCCAAGACCATTTACAAAAATTAAGAACAGAAATGGTCCAATTGTGGGACGTCCGATGTAACATCCAGATTAATAGAGGTTTCACCATCAACGGCAAGGTACTGGTGCTTATATACGTCTATGTGGCAAATGTAATTACAATTGTTCCTGAAATCTGTTCGATTTATGTTAAGCTATCGATGAGAAGGTTCAAATCAAAGATGCCAAAATGGGAGTTATAAAGCTGTTGCTGAAAATCGAAATTTAGTGTCCTAGAGGAAAAAGAAAAGTACTTTTCGAGAGCAAAATTATTGGCATATTTGCAAATACCTACTTCAATGTTTTATAGTGCTTCGTATTCAAAGTGAGAAAAAACTTATAATTTCGTCACATCGGACCATACACCCCCTTTTTTCATTGACTCATTGTTACTAAGCCCTTGCATAATTTGCGATGATATTTCACAGTAAGACAAACCACAAAACAGACTAGTACACAAATACACAATTTTTAACGCTACTTTCCCCTTACATGTAACAGAAGTTTTAAATGTTTTTCGTACGTCGTAATACCATTGAATAGGTATCCAAAATAAAAACTTTTTTTGGAGATATTTTTGTTTATTTCTGTATTTCACGAGATATGAGCACCAAAAGTCGTGTCCACTCCCCTCCCCCTCTAATTTTCAAACCATTCTACTGACAAATTTGAATAAATTTTAAATGATAAGAACTTTTAACGATTATTGTTTTGGATACTTTATCAAGATTTATAGATTATTCTGATACCAAAAAATATTAGTACAATAAAAATTATGGCACAGGTAAAACATAAATGTATCAATAGTACCTGATATAAAAAGACGAGTAAGTAGGTAAGGTACTCATATTCCCCCCCCCCCCAAAAAAAAAACCTGTGCTAAGCATGATTTCGTCTGCAGTACAAATTGAATCTTGGTTGTTGTTGTTTGACGTTCTTGTGAATGCTTATTTACTTATTTTTTGTTCAAATCTTCCACAAGTTTCTTTAAAAAATGTTTGCCAATATCATTCATCTATTATCAACACCTTACGTATTGAGTAATTGGAATGTAGTGCTTTATGCCCGTATGAAAGGACCAAGCTGGGTGGGTGAGCTATAACGCTCTGGCCTCGCATTCTGTAGGACGCGGGTTCGAATCCCCATCGGGCCATCGAGATTTGGGTTTTCCATGGTTTCGCCAGATCACTCCATGAGAATTCCGGGATGCTTTCTTCAAAAAGACCATCGCAGAAATCCTTCCCGTTCCTCGTATCCAATCATTTCCCGCCTCTAACGACCTCGACGTCAACGATTACGATCAACTGTGACGAATTTTGTCGAAATCGGTAGAAGGGCGATTAATTATGGACAGAACAATGGATATAGCTCCCAAAGAGATGACGCCAAAATTTGATATGCGAGAAAATCAATTTTTATAGCAATGCTACAATTACGCTGGTGCAAAAATGGCGAGTAAAAGGATGTGTGAGGTTAAAACCGCATGAAACCTTACGCTAGATTTTCACGGCGCTTATACCTTGTCCTGAAATTGAAAGCATACTGACGCGATGCACGTGTATTTTAATTTATAATGCAATCAAAAACAACTTCAACTTTCTTTATTGAGAAAACATACTCCGACGAGTGCGTTCCTAGAAATCGTGAACTTCATGGGAGTGGTTTTCTAGCAGCAGTGATGTATTGGTGAAACCCAATATGAAGCGAGGCGCTTGCAAGCACAGGATGTGAATGAAGCCTTACAGTGTAATAAACTAGGTCTCGGTACGATTGGAACTCACATTCAACGTACACCTCAAATATTGCAAGAACGAAAACCAATTTCAAGTATAAATTAAACAGCCGGAACGAATTAGTTTAATAATATATTGAGAGATATACAGTATAACATGATAACGTTTAGGCACGAGATGAATGGCTACAAATAAGATTCCAATACACCATTTCACCTCGCATTAGCTTCATTTGGGTTACTGAAATTTGTTTTAGTGAACTTACATAAAAGTGTTCTATTTTAACATCACTTGGCTTTAGAACAATGGATGCAAGATCTGAAATTCGGACTTTATCAATAAATACGCTAGTTTATGATTTATATTATAAAGCTGCAATGATTTATAAAACTAAAAAATTTGGGATTTAGTCGATTCTCCAGCATTTGGTATACATGAGTTAAATCTAAATTGTTATAATAAAATATTTATTCTCATGGATGTTTCGTTCATGTGTTATGGAGCTTCATCAGTGCCTATAACTTGCGAGTGACCAATTTGTCTTCTTCCTACGTCTCCCCGCTGTTACGCAGGGAAAGCATTTACTATCAAAGTAAATCATATACATTGAAGTGCAAAGTTACGTTACCCAGTTGAGGGTAGCTCCACGGAAAAAATGTTTACGTGCCGCGCAATGTCGTGGCTGTCATTTGTATTGTCGTGATTCGTATGACAGGTATTCTGACGTGATTTTATATATATATATACTTACGGCTTTTACGCCTCGTTGACGTCGAGTTCATTAGAGGCGGATGGAACTGGGGACAAGGAACGGGAAGGAATTCGGCCATTGTCTTTTGAAGGAAGCATTTCGGCCTTCACATCCAGAGTTTGGCTTTGAATTGTATGCCAAATTCAAACGGACATGGCCGAATTCCTTCCCTTCATTCTTTCCCGTCTCTAATGACCTCGATGTCGATACGACACACACACACACACACATATATATATATATTACCTTCTCCTCCTGTGCCAAACATACTCAATCTACTGCAGTTTTTAAAACCAAAGATAAAATTTATATCCGCGTACTCCTGGATGTAAGGAGTAAGCGTTACCGTCAAGTCACCAGGCTTGATATATAATAAACTAAATTTTTAAATATTTATTAAAATTTGCCATCAATAATTGACATAAAAATTTGCTCAGTGCACTTACGAGAACCAAGACTTGTAGTGATTCCACATATGACCTTTCAGTCTCCAGTATCTCAACTGCAACATGGGTTCTCGTGTCCTGAAACAAAAAAGAGAATCACTGTGTTAAATATCAGATTTTATAAATAAAGGAGATAAATGTGTCATCTGGTGCACTGAAAGAGATATGGATACACACTACTATTGATAAATGCAACACGATGAATGAATGGTTTGAAAGGTGACAGGCATAGCTTCTCTGACCCTGAACCATTGATTAAACACAATGGGTGCTGATTGCCAGTATGTATTTTCGGTACAGCGCGCATTAGCCATGACGTATCGAGAGTTTTAGAGTTGTGATGGTGTGGGGTGCTGTTCAGCGCCTATCGAGTAAAGTCAGTCTTGAAAGGGAAGCTGGAACCATGTATCGGAGCACTGTTGCTGTTATTTTATTGCTCTATTGCAAGTGATTTCAAACCTTCCTCGCATTGCAACAGATATCTCTTTTTTTCTGTCGTCCACGTTAATAACAGTTGCCACACGATGAAGGTTAGGATGCTGCCTGCTACACTCCAGCCACGTGTCAAGTTTTAGATAGTATTCCGTACTCAATTAGGAGAATCATAGAAGCACATTATTTCATGCCGCTAAAGCCGGTATCGTGAATGAACGCTCTGACGCAGATTGATTTTCTCATTTAAAAGAAATATCAGTGTACATGAGAACTTCATGAGATCAAAGAATGTTTTGCCATACAAAGATATTTGCTTAATATGATAGAATAGTTTCGGCTATTTCTGCAATTTG
Source organism: Vandiemenella viatica (assembly GCA_031002005.1). NCBI lineage: Eukaryota > Metazoa > Arthropoda > Insecta > Orthoptera > Morabidae > Vandiemenella > Vandiemenella viatica. The sequence goes on from CM061921.1 coordinate 281,810,803, forward strand.
TCGCAATGGTAATTATCTCCCGACATTGACTACGCTCATGAAACCATCGTCAATGATTGCAACAAGGCTCATTTGAGTTTTAGTTTTACAGCTTGTCGACGTCGGTAATTAAATCAGAGAGAGTATTTGTGTCAAGGAACACGGAGGAATTCTGTAATAACTTCTATGTATATATATTTGAAGGACTCATCCCAGCATTCGGATGTAGTGATTTCGGAAACCAGGTGAAAATGAAATCTGGATGGCCGGGCCAGGGGTCGAGTCCACATTCTCCCGAATACCAGGGCCCAGCTTTAAACGCCGCAAATCAAGGTTCTAAATCCAAATAATGCTTCGCACCTCAAAGTCAGCAGGATATGGAACCGATACGCTTATTGTAATAGCACGTTACACTTATAGTGTAAATAGGTCCGCGACTACACCTGGCAAATATCTACTTCACACTGAATACAGCCAACGAATGACCAACACCAGGCACAAATCTGTACTAGAGTCGTGCACACGCTATCTAAACTCGCTCGGTTTGTCGCTGCCAGCGAGACCTCTGCCGGCCAAATACAGTGCAGAGGACGTAAGCTCGAGCCTGACAGTAGGCTCGGTCTGTGCTGCGTGGGGACGAAACCACGCTGGTACTCGATCGGTACAATCGGAACAGCGACGAACTGCATCGCAGTCCTAAAATTGCTAAATCGAGGAATGAAGCAATTGAAATATTAAAGAGAGGAGAGTATACGTGTTTTTTTATTATTTTCTATGTGTTTTTATATCATTTTATAAGATTGTATACTTTCACTTTTGGAAAATTCGGATATTTATAGACCGGGTACAATTCTATGTAGATGAATAAACAAAATAGGTAGATTGCACCACATTTCAACATGTTCAGGCATTTGAAAAAACGTGGAACAATCTTTTTCCTGAACGTACGAATTATCTTTTGGTTATTAACAATCATTTATTAGAGTGATATCAGCTATGTCATTAAAGTGAGTTCAATGTAGTGCATTAATATTAACAAATTCTTACAAGTCATCACATATATTTCTAACCTAAACCTAAAGAAAGAGATAAGATGTTCTCACTCCTACCGTTCGTCTTGTCTATGGTGTTTGCATATCAATTTCAACAGTGCGAGGATTCATTTGGAATCTATTAAAGTCATATCTTATTCTTATGAAATGTCTAATTTAAAAAAATCTGTCAGCGAGAGTTCAGCATATGTAATCGTATGTTTTCCCGGCGAATCTGATGCTTGAAGATCCCTCGGGCATGCGGCCGGATCAATTGATCGTGGATGAAGGAATTTTCGACGGCGTAACCTGCCATCATCTTCAGGTTGCGTCTGCTGGCCGGCTTGAGGAGCGCAGTCCAACATACGCAACCTGAAGATGATGGCACGTTACGCCGTCGAAAATTCCTTCATCCACGATCAATTGATCCGGCCGCATGCCCGAGAGATCTTCAAGCAAGAGTTGAGCAATTTTAAATTAGAATAACCGAGCGTCTGATCATTTATTTATTAATTTATGTGGAAGATGTCAAAATTCGGCGAAACGAATTCAATTGTTTGAATATCCATTGTTGACGAACTTTGTATGCTGGACTTTACATGGAAACCATTAATTAAAACAGCGGCTCTGAATTCTATAATGTTCTACATTGAGACAGAGAAATTTCTATATGTTCGGTTACGTGACTGATGAAGAAAAAAACCTTAAAATTTTCTTTTACTACTCTACCTCTGAAAGATTGATGATAATGCAGAACGTTCGTTTTAACTGCCTTACTTTTTTTGTATAACTCTGTTCTTGGTGTCTAGATTGCCTTGGTTTTGGAATAATAGAGATATCGCGTTCGTTAACGAGTTCCTAAAAAAATATGTACCTTCAAGAAGCTCTAATCTACTTTGAATATTTTACTGCCACGGTAGATAAATTTTCTTGAGCTTCAGTCAACAATGAGCAGTTGTTTAGCATTTTCATGATTATTATAATTTACATCAACAATAAAAATAAATTGTCCGTTAAATATTATAAGTATTCTTGTAAAACAACACATTTAGATAAATAAGGAAACAAAATAAAAGCTTAGTCTCTTAAGGAGTATACTGTAGGCTTTTACTCACTTTAGTTTCAGAAATTCTTCGAGAACCACTGCAGATATTGCACAAAAACTCTCATTCCAACAGTACAATACATATAGTGTTCTTTTACCGGAAAAGTAAATGGGGGAGTAATTTAACATTCCAATTATAAAGGAAAATTTTTAATATATAAATATATATATATATATATATATATAAAGGGGTTATTAGATAACTAGGGGAATTGCCACCGGAGTGTTAGCTGCATCGCAATTAAAATTAATAATAGTAAATAAACAGATATGAAGTGTCATTCAGTGTGTTAGACATGTTTTAAACATTTTATGTATAAAAAAAAGTATTTTGTTTGACAATATATATTATTTCCTTAAAAGGATAAAATGGGGATAAAGTAAATTGTTAACTTCAACTATTTAAAACTATTCCAATTCGTATCGGGGTGTTACGGATCATTGGCAGCGGTTTCATTAGATACGGGGAACGACTGTTGTCACGGAACGAGAAGGTAATCGGCAACCCCTTCTAAAGAAGAACGTAACCGGAAGTCACCGCGAGTTATTCCAGCAGGAAACAATGTAAAACTGAAATCTGGAGGGATGAAACTCAAATCGAATCCTGGTTCACCCGAATACCAAACCAAAATTTTATCGCTCACCCACCAGACTAGGTTGTGTACAATTCTGTTGAAACAAAACAAGACGAAAACTAAAACACGGTTATTTATAACCAAAGTTTGCATATAATGTAGTACTTAATCGCACAAGGTGCTCATTTTCTCTTGTTGGTACATAAATTTTCGTAGTTAAATAAGAAAGAGACCTGAAAATGTTCAGCTATTACATTTGATTATTTTGTACTACATGAATTGGTTCTTCTGAAGAACACGATATCCGCGTTAGTACTTTGTACAGCGTAATTCATGGTGTCACAAATATGAAAGACACTGTTTGTATTCATTATTCAAATTAATTAAAATACAATTTTAATTAAACGAAAAGCTGATTTATTTAGTTGTTCAGAAGATATGTTGACACGATTTCCGGAAAAATCGAATTAACATAGTAGTAATTGGGAATAACGACAACACAATGCTTGTAGTGTTGACTGCAGCATTTAGTTATTTTTATCTCGAATCAAACAACTAGTGCCTGAAGGAATCGTACTGCTATATGTTGCTCATCATTCTATTCCAAAATGTTAAATAAATTTACAAATTATCTGAAAGAACTTAAATTCTTTATAGGAAATGATAGTCATTGGATTGTATTTTGTTATTATTTAAATTCATTTGAGGCCTAGATAAATTCATCAAGTAACGTTAAAATTATAAACGGGATATTTCATATAAGGTTGGACTACATTCTATATAAACTCTTGTAGCATGCATTCAGTAAAATGCCTTACGTAATGCGATTTCATGCTTCCTCATTCTGTCGAATCACTGCTAGGAAACAGTGATTGGTGCCTCAAAAATAGACAGCGTAATTTAATATCATCGTACGCTAAATTGTGAACGGTCCAAAGATTCGGCTTAAATTTACCGATAAACTAATAAAAGCTTTACTGCAATTAATGACATACAACAGCGAAATAATTAATGCTGTCAGAAAATAAAAGAGAGATAAGCTATACAGTTGTGTATACCCGCGTTGAAGAATTAACCTTTGTAACTGAGAGGTAGCGGAACTGTGTCAGATTTGCGTAACGGCGTGCATTACGCAAACTACAGCGACCATGGCACTGGGTCTCCAGCTTACGCAATGTCTCATTCAGAGTTTCCTGTATTTACCATCCAAGAATTTACATATATTCCACTGTCAACGAAATTGCTGACCGTAACGTCAGAGGAATTTGAATACCATTCAGTTTGTTTCATCTCATAGTATAGCTGTAGCTTAATTATCTGTGTCCACAAGGATTCCAAGCGTTTCGTAACAGTGGTGAAACAATCAGCATTTTCCTCTTGTTCCAATCAACTCACAGAACAAGATTACAGGCTGGTGTAAACTACTTCTGGATGCAATAACAACCACGTGAATAATTCTGCAGTACAGGACTTAAACATAAATGTCTCTCTGATGAGACACAAGGAAAGCCTGGTTCCTACCGCACAGAAAAAGAAAGATATTCCGCAAGAAGTTCATGAAGACAGCAATAGGAATGAAATAAGTTATTTCCCCACAACACTTCATGTTTGTTCGGTGTTTCAGGCAAGGGTCATGTTAAGTTCTCCTCAGTCCATTACGGTGATTTTTTGTCAATTTTAAAAATAAGGCCGGAAATGATTCACGATATTTCACAAACAAGAAGCGTTTAGTAAATTATGGCTGTCATCTGGGAGGTGCTTAACAACATAAAATGATCATATAACAATAGAAAAATTGTTGGTAAATCGGCACCAGGGAATAAGTGCCATCCCAATAATTAGTAATGACAAAAACTTTAACACTTTAACCTTAAAAAAAATGCAAGGATTTTTCTTGTTATACTTAAATACATCAATTTGCAATTCACATATTTTCTTTATAATTCAGAAATTATAAAACGATTTAGGTTAATGTGAAATCTCTAAGATTCAAACTAAGGCGATTTAATGCGTAGAAAATGTTTGCTGGCGGGTTTGCTATCCCATTATCGTCATTTCATTTGTGAGCGCTCAACAACGTAAAAAAAAAAAAAGGTATCGGTGCTTATTTGTGCAGAAAGTAATGAACGACGGATAGTTAGTTGTATTGGTCACCATTAGCAAACTCTCATTTTTTTCTTTTTCCTAAACTCTGCGGCAATATCTCGTTTCTACCTGTTGCCGTAACTATTGAGAAGTTATTATTGTGACGAAATCATATCTGTAACGAGAACTGGTGTGTAGAGGCAACACAACGGTGTTGATATTAATATCGACCGGCCAGTAAGTGGATTGGCCCCGACGCAGCACTTGTTCCACATATTAATACCTATAAATGTTCCATAAAAGCAGCTTCTGGATAATTCTACTCTCATTCACGAAAGGTCAGCGTAAAACAAAATTAGCAAGTCGTTTTATAAACTGCAACATGTCAATAGTCAACAATGCGAAGCACACCATCGAAGAATAACTCATTTACAGTTTGATGTTAGGAACACATGCGAGCATTAAAATACAGCAATCATTCAACTTTCGCCCAACACCTCTTAGACAATAACCATTTTCCCACAAACATAAATACAGACATGAAAATCCTAACAACAAACAACACAAAACACAATATTTTAACTCTTCAAGAAAATTATTAAATTCAAAAAGCAATAGTCTCAGGAAAACACGTACTTAATGACCATGTAAACTTAACCAACCAAACCTTATTCAAGTTAATAAACATCGAAAATGACGCAAAACAGCATCAAACATACAAAACTTCACCACAACAGTAATTTAACAACACGTTGCGTCTCCACCATCCACCACACATGCACATTTTGGCTAAAACAAAGCAAAACACACACAAATACAAAATTCAAACTCGCCGCTCACATTTCCGACAGAGCACCGCCGGGGAAAACAGCAGCGGCACGCACACGAAATCGAAAGTTTGACAATGTCGTGCATTAAAAACTATGCTTCAAAATTCACTACTAGTGGAGTCATAAGAGCAAAACTATACCAAAATTCTATTATTAAGTGCAATGGTGTAAACAGCATGTTGGTTGAGGTCACAGGCGAACAACAACCACACCTCAAAACGCAAATGTAAATGTAAGTTGCAATATAAAGCCTATCTTAGCATACCTATATAAACAAAACGTTCTGCTTGATCATCCAAAACTGATATAAAAATATAAGTAATATTATGCTTCGATATAAGAATAATTTCGTTAAATGTAAAAAATTATTGTATTCAAAAGTTAATAACTAATCACAAAAACTGTAAGCTGAAGATACCTCGACGAGAGGTGAAACGCGTCCGTGATATAAATAATGTCCAACGACAGTTGTATTGGCGTATTTATTAAATAATAATTATTAGTTTCATTTAATTATTTTTTATTTACGTTCAAAACCAGAGTTAAATTAAACATCCAAAGAAAAGAATTGAGTATATTTTAGATAAAAACGAGACTGTTAGGTGAGCGGTTAACGATTGGGCGTAATATTCGGAAAGAGCCATGAGTGATCTCCGATCCAACCACGCAGATTTAGGTTTTCGATGATTTCCCTAAATCACGGCTGGTGAATATGCGAGGGATCCTTCCTAAATGCTATGCGCGCAGTCTTCTCTCTGCTTTAGTGACACACAACGATCCCAGTTTACGTTAAAAAATCAGAGTAAGCTCTGTAAGAGCCCAAGTTAGGTTAAAGGCTTGTAAACATTACTGGGCCTATAGGGGATCTACACTTTTCAAATCAGACACCTGTCCACTGAATAAGTTTAATTATTTCAGAAATTTCACTTGAATCGAACAAGAGATTTTAACTGTAACTAATTTCTAAAAATAGGTGAATTTCCAGGAAATTCGTTTTTGCCAATGATTTTCTTCCACCGCTATGGGTTGTTACATTATACCCTGCCGACGGTTTCTACAATGACTTTTCTTCCTCTTTCTAGCGTTTTTCCGCTTTCATGCAGGATCCGCTTTGACCATCGAATCACTATTTCAAAAAGTGAGTTACATGATAAATAAGTTGGATCACTATGGATTGTATTGTTTATTACAGGAAGGGGAGTCTACGTTTTGGCGGTGAGTAATTTTTTTTTTTTTTCGAAAAGTGGCGGCGAGTATATAGTGAAGCGCAAATGTCATCTGCCTGTGGACATGGTTGCATATGTTTTGTACATCAGAAACCAAGAGCAGATGGCATTTTTCTGGAATTCATATTACACCTCTTAAGAAACGGTCGGAACTAACGGATACAGTTTACTCTAGCATCCTGATTATCAGTTTGTAACCGAAATAAAAGCACTCGCTACAGTTAAGCCAAACAAGCCAGCGGAGCTACCGACCAGAATCGCAACCGGCATCTGCTACGAGATTCCGGTTAGTGTAAAAGAGACTATATCGAACTATAGACAGCGCATTTGTTCAGAATGACTGGTATTAGAGAAAGGCGCAACCGTTGCGCGAAAGTTTTATCACAAACGTCTTTCAAGCAAAAAGGACTTAAAACATTTGTGGCCCTTAACTACTACCTGTGACATAGTATGGACTGATAGTCAAATTCTTAAGTTAAAAAAAGTTCCGCCGTGTAAAAAACTTTCAATCTAGTTGTACATTATGCTGCGAAACCGATTATTCAGAGCATATATAAGCGGCCTACACTATAAAAATTGTACTAACACAAGGATCTACCATGGCATCACTGTTGTTTAATTTATAAACAAGTGATTTGCCGCAAACTGTCTCAAAATTTTCTTCGCCTCTGTCGCTGCCATAGCGATTCACAGTCAAATCTCGAAGGAGAATAAATCCTCATAGAAGATCTGAAGAAACTTTCCTACTACTTCAGTATGGGAAGACGTCACCCAGACCCATCTAAAACAGATGTAAAAGCTTTCCTTCTTAACAACCAACAGGCAAGAAAATTTTACCAAAAGTATTAAAACATAACCACACCACAAACACCTGGGTTTAATTACTTTTTTTTTTTTTTTACTGCTTAACGTCTCTTAACAGCGAGGTCTTTAGAGACGGGAAAGGATGGGGTGGCAAGGAATGGGAAGGAATTTGACCATGGCCTTTTGAAGGAGGCATCCCGGCATTTGCCTGGAGTGATTTGGGAAACCATGGAAAACCCAAATCTGGATGCCCGGACGGGGATTCGAACCACTGTCTTCCCGAATACGAGGCCAGAACGCTAACCGTTACACTACCACGCTCGGTTTTAATTATCGATCGCTTCGGAATGTTTCTTGTAGGTGAGGAAAACACGGGAGATTAACTGTAGATCAGGTATGAAATAATTTAAAAATTTCTTGAGAAACCTCTAGTGCTCAATTGTTTATTCTATTGCGGAATACTGTGTGTTAGAAGCAGCCATGTGAAAGACGACACCGAACCGATTTTTTTTTTTGTAACAGTTTAACGTCCCTTTTTAACAACGTGGTCTTTAGAGACGGGAAAGGATGGGGGCAAGGAATGGGAAGGAATTCGGCCATGGCCTTTTGAAGGAAGCATCCCGGCATTCACCTGGAGTGATTTGGGGAAACCATGGAAAACCCAAATCTGGATGCCCGGACGGGGATTCGAACCGCCGTCCTCCCGAATGCGAGGCCAGAACGCTATCCGTTACACCACCACGCTCGGTCCACCGAACCGAACGGAGTCTCAAGGATCACAACTGGCACATATAACGTCTAACTTATCTTAGGTAAATCTCAGAAGAGAACAAGCAGCTTCACGATAATGGGAAAAGCACAACTCCAACAAATTCCAAGACTCAATTATTGCGAAAAGCACGAAATCACTTTTAAATCAATAAAAAAAAGTTTTATGGCATAGATTTTGTTTTTTTAATGGCATTCGGCTACTGGGCCATACAGCCAGCTCAATGTGATTTGTTGCTATCAAGTATTGACACAAGGACACTACAACACGGACAAGACATTCACAGACACAACACTAAACATCCATGCCCTCGGCCGGACTCGAACCGGCGACCTTCGGTACGCGGAGTGGCATAGATATTATCAAGAAATCTGTCATTTAATATCGCTGAAAAGTTGTAAGGTAGAACTAGTTCTCGATCAAATACAATCCACGTGCCCGATCCCACCAATCGACTGACTACAATTAAGTGGTGCAGACCAAAGCGGGTCATGATCGGTGCAGGGCAATGCTTCACAGGTGGGGGATATTGGACTGCGGAGCTCCACATCAATTACGAGGGACGAAATCGCCGGTTTGAGAGTGGGTGAAGTGAAGTGGCATATGCGCTGCCAGTGCATGAAGTGAAGGGGCTAGCACGGTCACCGGCTTCACGAATAGGTAGTTTTAATCACAATAGTAAAGCTGGTTGTATTGCTTATTAGCCACTGACTTGGATGAATGTGTTAGTTGTTGAGCTGTTTCAGTTTGCGGTAACATACTGTGTACTGCAGTATGGTAACGTGTTATAAATGGCATGTCACTGTTTATCAAGGTCAGTATACGAACGATGTTAAGTAAAATGTATTAGCTTATTTTTACTATATATTAAAGATAACCTGCCGGAGAATATATTAGTAACTAACTGAATCATCTTGTGACTTTTCATTCTCTACACATCTCCTAATGTGTCACACACTTATTAAGACAAGTACCCCTACTGTCGACGACACGTTAATAATTTATTTTTCCCTTTTCGAAACATCTGGCCATACTATCTAATAACTATGCATTCTTAAGTCTTTTCTGCATCATGAATATTTCTGTTTCATTATATATAACTGTTTCCTGTAAACTGTAAGTACAAACATATATCTTTAAAAAATGACCCTCTCCATTTGTACCTATAGTCGACGCTTTGAATTAGAGAGGCTCCTAAAGTCAATTTATTTTGCTTCTTTAAAACAATTATAATCCTAGATGGGGTTTCATGGGTCCCACAGAACGTGGATCCATGGGAAATACTGTAAACTCAGAAAAGCAACTCTACACTCCCTTAATTTTTTTTTTTTTTTAAAGAACTTAGCAAGTGATGGATTTCACTACCTACCAACGAAATGATAAACGTAAGTACAAGATCCCAAATATGACATCGTACATATGGAACGGGTTAACGGAAGTCATCTTAGGGGATGTGGATGTGGGATGCGGAGGTTCAGTGTTTGACCACCATGGGAGCGGAAGTTTAGCGGAAGTTGAGGCGGATAAATAAATTTATAATTATTTATAATGTAATATTTTATTAAAGACAAACTTGAAATCAACGTAAGTGTCATAAATTCTACATTTTGCGTAAGTATAATCTATTTCCAAATAATTCTGCCATAAAGCCTATTGATTTCTTTTTTGCCTCATCTTTCAACAACAAAGAAACGTGGTATGATTTAACAAGTAAACTAAACTGTTTACCTGATTACGCATGCGCCAACAAAACAATGTTTGTCATATAAACCTTGCGGAGTTCGTGCTTCAAAAAATTCATGCGACAAAAATAAGGCCAGGCCACAGCACGTCAGCATGCCCGCCAGTCCCCACCCACTTTTCAACCGCTCTAACGGCGCAACTTGCAGGACCTACAATGATCCGATATTCAGATTTAGGGCTCTTGTTGGGCCGTGAAAGGTGTAGCAGGACTATATGTAAGACTCCCAGACCAGCCAACCCGGGTCCCTACCTCCCAAAATCAAGTTCCTACTTGAAAGTTTGTCGCTTAGGTAACAACACCGTTCCAATCATTATTACTCTTACTGTAGCACCCTAAGAAAAAAACAACCACGGTGTTATTAACTCAGCGACAATGGGTCAAATTTGGTGTAAAGAGAAAAGAATAAGCTATATAACACATATATTGCAATGTAAATATATGTGTCCATTAACCTCCGCTTTAAAAGTTGCGGATGCGGTAACGTAGGTACGATTCATGCGGAAGTTCCGCACTTGCGGATTCGGAGGCGGAGCTCAGTTGCTACAACCGTAGTATGGAAGACCGACACCACGTATCAATTACAGATGCCTAGCGCCGAGCGGTTGTGTATAAGAAAATTTATTCTTATAAACGGCACGAAGGCACGTTCAGCTTGTGACAGAACCTCGGTGTTTGGTGAGGAACATAAGTTTGACACCCTTGTTGATTTAAAGAACACCCAGCAATTTAGATATCTATATTCGACACAGAGGCTATACATGATATATCCTTCTCTACTATTACTATTAGTCCGCGATTCACTAAAAGTGTGTGGCGGAGGGTGCATTGCACCTATCCGGGAAGGTAATGGTTTGGAATAGATATACGGGATATGGCAGGAGGCGCCCATGGCCTATTGTGAGGAACCATCCCAGCATTCGCGTGGAGCGATCTAGGGAAACCATGGAAAACCCAGATCAGGACGGCTAAGCTATGAATGCTCACGCTTATTTATTTCATCGTGATCACATTTGCATATTCACTTTAAGTAGAAAGTAAATCAAACTTAGATTAACTGATAGTTAAAGTTCTTCCCGAAGCTATGATTTCGCTAACAAGATACGCGTTTCTGACTATGGTAAGCCCATTCTCTATAACTGTTCACCGCCGACAGACGAGACCGTCACAGAACACGTGACCCTTTCAGATTGAAAAATAATCCTGAAAATGGTTTTCTGGATCATCAGATTTCCTTGAATTTGAACTTGATCCAATTTCATGTCGACTATAGGTGCACTGACTACGGTAGGTACTGTTACCTTACGTTACGATGCTGCAGCTATCCGATTTCACAGTCTGCATTATAGTGCGGCCGTCCTGAAAACTGGCACAGATTCAAAACTCAGGCCAGGCGTACCGAGCAACCTTATTACAGGTGTTAGGCGATTTTTAAATGGTTATCTCAAAAACTACACAGTTACCCAATAAATTAACACTTAACACACAAAAAACTATTCCCGGACAGATGGCTACAGTTACATTTCCTGCTTAGTGTAAGAAGTAACTGGAGGATGCAAGCGGGAAACCATTCCGATATTCATTCCCAAGGACACAACCAGAAAAAATACTTTCCAAGTGCTTGCTACAGAAGAGAAAAAAAATAGACACGTGGAGGAAGAAAGGTCATCAGATCTATGGCCCCACGTACTTGCCATTCTGTTTGTGGTAAAACTTATGATACGTCCCCCACCCCCCACCAAAAAAACAGTGCATGGTTTTAATAATAAACACTGGCAAGTTAGGTTGGTGCCTAGTTTTCAATGAACAGCTGTCGATTCATTCTGAACTTGATTATGCTGTAAGTCCACCAGTACGCACTCAGCGGTCACCTGTTGCACGAGGGGGCGAAGCAAACAAGTGTTATATCGATCCTCGTCTCTCACGTCAACAGTATCTAAATAAAATATCTGCTATTGCACTAATTTAGCATTAAGTAAGTGCAACAAATGAAACAGTAATCAGGTGGTGTGCAATTATTACCGAAATATCAAGTTTACCGCATTCGAAGTAGCAGCTTTAGTGTGTTGTAATCAGCTGAGAATAATTCGTTAAAAGGCAATGAAGATTCGCTAAGTAGTACGAATCCTTATTTCACTCGCAATTCTTAATAGTGGAGGAACATAAGGATCGAAATGGGGTGCCTATCCATTCCCTAGAATTCGTATACACAAATTCAGTCATACAGAGGAAGCTTTGGCAGAGACCGAGGTCAAGAGACTGACGTGGAAGTTAAATATAAGTCATACCTTCATCCATTTCTGGTTTTCATTCTAAATGAATTTACTTCCTGTTTACGCTATGCAGTATACTGTTCTGACAGTTTCGTTTAATCTCGTAAACTCAAGAATAAAACATCTGATTTCAATTCTGCTAACGAAAAACGTGCTGTTATGAAGGGTGTTTAACACTGATCAAACGAAGGTTAGCGTTCGTGCCCGGCATTCTGGAGGATGCGGGTTCGATCGCCGATATGGTTATCCTGATTTCACTCCATAAGAATTGTGTAATTGAACGGAGTCTTTCGTGGCAGCTAAATTCAACTGGTATGTTTTCCACTTGCCTTTCCCAGTGATTGATGTGTACACGTATGCCTGTGTTACTGTTTGTGTGGATGACTGAAGAGTATCTGTCTCTGTAATCAAATGATGAAAGAAGGGATATGGTGAAACGCGCTATCGCTCATTCTGGTCTACTCTTCAGAAAGATTTCAAAAGGCGAACAAGTTTAATGTTTCCATCGAATGGACGAATGTCCATCAACAATGTCGAGTCAGCGAGGGCATACAGTGACTTGGACCCAATATGGTGGGTGAGCGTTAACGCATTCGGGAGTACGCAGATTCAAATCCCACCTCTAATGACTTCGATGAGGCGTAAACCATAAGCATGGACAGTTCTGATGTTTCAGTATTGTATTTTTATCATTCATTTAATTAATGACTGGTATAATTAAGTTTGTAATAACGATTCTGGTTCATTTCGTCGAAATGAAATTCCAGGATCATCTGGAGAAACAAAGGCTGCAAAACTTGCAACTAAGTACTGGATTTAGGACACTAGATATCTGCAGTTCCACGTATGAAAAATTTTTATACTCAGAAAAATACTTGGAAGTATTTGTTTTGGAATGAGTGCTTCGAAATATGCTACAAGTTCATGTAGTAAGTTTTCCCACAACGGAGGTAATAGAACTAAAGGAATCTCCTTAGCAATAAACTGTTGTAACGTGATGCACTGTCGCCACGTTCCAATGTGCATTTTTATTATATAAATAATAATATAATAGTAATTTACATAAATCTTGGGCGACCACCTAAATAGATTTTTGTTGTAATTTCCTAAAGTACGCAAGATTCCAAGTGAGGACTGTAATGCAATGGTGAACATTCAGTGTATCTTGTTAAAGCGAATATTAAAGAATTATTGAGCTGTGTAGGCTTGAAGCTAATCGTGGTCTTCCCGAACCATGGCGACAGGAAGTCGCGGATTTACGGTATTGCCGGACGACACACTCTGCTCCCAGGGGGTGGGCGGTCAACAAGGTCACTCACCTGGCGGGAAATGCCTGCCGCCCGAACACAGAGTCGTCCCCGAACGCAGCCGAATATGTCCGACCTCTGTGAGTTACGCAAGGCAAATTAGATATTGGGGATATCACGTGACATTAGGTGCCAACCTGAAGATCCAATCCAAATGAGCATATAACTTAAAATCCTGGGAATTTTCTGTTAAATGTGATCTTCGAGACTGCAAGGGGGTGGAGCCAGAAGTTTTCCTCGTGTACCGAATAGCGAGGAGCTGGACATTCTACATTCTACATCTCCCGAAATCATGAACGATCAGGTTCAGTTAAGGGAACAAAGAGGAATATTGGCTGCAGGGGAGGGGGACGTAATTTCTGAAGTTCCGACCCACTCATATATTTCGCAGTCTACTTTGTCGCCACAGGAAGATATGGAAAATTTTCCGTCCCCGGTCGGTGAGATGACACACATTCAGAACAGACCCAACAAATATCACAAATTCCTGTAGAATCACCACCCCAACACCACACATGCTAAACATGTTGATGGCTGCAATAGAGCAAGCTAGCCAGAAAAATAGCCAACAATTTCTGCAATTAAAGCAGGAAATTAATTCACAAAAACAGGAATTAAGCCTGCAAATTAATTCACAAAAGGAGGAAAATAAGAGACATTCAGATTTGCTTAGCCAACAATTTCATTCACAAAGGGAATAATATAAAAGAAATGCTGAGTTGCTTAAGCAGAGTGTTGATGCACGTTTTATAAAATCTGCTGTGGGATTTCTGACGGCTCAGTCTGTAAAGGCCTCTAATCTGATTTTTATTTTTTAACTGGAGCTTTATGACTCATGGATGACGTGGAAATTAAAGTATTGGAGACAGGGGAGGAGACGCCAATCGGGCTTGGAACCATCGCGGCATTAATACGGAGTGATTTCAGCAAGCCACGGATAACCGAAATCTTAGGGGCCGGAAAGGGTCTCGAACCCGTTTACTGTCGTATATTACCTGGCTCGGTGCCTTAAACTAGCATTTTGTTTCTTTATGCGTGTGTGGAGTATGGTGTGAATCTCCATTGGCTCAGATTACATGTTAAATTTTAGGTTCCGGAGAGAACTAAGGGGCGGTCCTTACATTAACTATATACTCGCGTGATACTGCCGCCCGATATTAAACCTTAAATACTGTCGCATAAAATATATGCAATGTTATTGATTCGTAAATTAAATGTTAATAAATAACGCCATTGCAACTGCTTTTCTATGGTTTAATGCCGCACGCGTTTCGCCTCTAATCGATGCATCATCAGCGACGAATTTTTTATTTTGTAGTTCCTGAAGAAGCCTGTTGGGAATGCCTGGCAGGACTGAATCAATCCAATGTTGCTGCAGGTGATTGATCTGTCGTTAAATAATCCGTCGCTGATGATGCCTCGATGAGAGGTGGAACACGTACGGCATTAAACCATAAAAAACCAGTTACATTGGCGTTATTACATTAAATAAAATATTTTTCGTGCAATGTGCGCTATAGATAACTGCTGATAGTGAATTGAGTTGGCAGGGCCCTATCGCAGGACGTTTCAGTGAACAAACCGAACGTCTCGCTCTATAAGATATTGACAATGTGCTTGGCGAAACGTGCTGTGTGAACACTTTGCTACCAATGTTTTTAGAGATTATTATATCTTCGATCAACACGTGGGTTGTCTCTGCTCTTACGCAAAGGATAAGTGCTGTTTACCTCTGCTTTTAGCTGGACGTGTTTCCCAAGAAACGTTCAGCGAATCACAAACTCAGTTTACAGACAATATCGGTTTATATATTCTCTCATCTTTCTGTTACCTGTTACGCAATCGGAATAAAATGTTGGCAGATCACTGTATCACGTTACTTCCACTTAATACAATTCAGTGTTTTGTCTACAAACACATAATTTGCCTTCCAGAACAAACTACTGAAAGATTTATCTTATTTTTAAAATATTCCATCAAAGGTATGCCAGGGTGTTAATTTTAATGAAAAACCGGCTTTGAAATTGCAACCATTTACAATTTAATATAGATTGTTTACCAAGGAAGAGATCACAATGGTTCACTTTCTTCTTTTCACTGGCGTCAATATGATGTAAGACAACGGTTGAAAGTAACTGCAGCATTGATTCGCTTATCAACAACTGCAGAAGACCACGCATGGGGCATAGGAGTTTTAAGTTACATTTTCCATAACCGCACTAATGATTATCATCTGTTGTTAAGTCACTGACTCTATATACCAAAAATAAAATGCTTATCTTCTTTTTTTTAAAAAAAAAAGAAAAGAAAAAAGACCTTACATTATGGAATTGAATGCATAAACCATATAGAATCCAGATAATAATTGAGCCAGTCCTTTACACAAAATTATTCAACATAGTATTTTACAGTGATGTATTCCTTAGCAAACCAAACACCTTTTGTATTTTTATTCTGTTACGGTAATAATACCAGGTTTTTTTTTCTTTTTTTTGCTGTCTTCAGTCTTTCGACTGGTTTGATGCAATCCTCCATCCTTTCCTATCCTGTGCTAACCTCTTCATTTCTACATACCCCTTACAGCCCACGTCCTCAATTAGCTGCTTCATATATTCTAATCTCTGTCTTCCTCTACAGTTCTTACCTTCCACTGTTCCCTCCACCAGCAAATTAACTAATCCAGCATGTCTCAAAATATGACCTACCAGCCTGTCTCTTCTTTCAGCAAGCTTCTCCCACAAACTTCTTTTCTCACCCATCATTTCCAAAACTCGTTCATTTCTTACTTTGTCTGTCCACTTAATTTTCAGCATTCTTCTGTAGCACCACATTTCGAATGCTTAAATTTTCTTTATTTCCTGTATTCCTAAAGTCCATGTTAAGAGTTTTAAAAAGTTCTTTCTAATTCCTAGATCAATATTTGAAACTAAAAGGTTTCTCTTTTTCATGAAGGCTCTTTTTGCTAGTGCTATTCTGCTTTTAATATCATTCTTGCTTCGGCCATCGGTTGTAATTTTACTTCCCAAGTAACAGAATTCACTTACTTCTCTTATTGCATCCGATGCTATTTTTATATTTAATCTACTAGTATTGGTATCAATACCAAGTAAACCAGTCAAATTAGGCCGACTTCGGCAGATCACCGTTATGCTGAACGTTGACCGATGTTCAATATAGGGTTTATCGTTTTGAGGCGGTTTAAGTACTGAACTGCGTGCGAACAGTTACTATCCGAAATTCCCGCCTCGGAAACCACACACGAACGTGTTAACACGTAACATTGTAAAAAAGGAATACCGATCCTCGAGGCTTAAGCCGCGTATCCCCGGTAATGGGGTTGCAACATGCCTCCCTGCGATAGAGTGACTGTCGGTATTTAAAGGAGCTGGCTCGGCAAAGCGACAGTTTACTAAGGTGAACAATGAAAAGTGACTCCTTTCAATACAGTTGTACGGTGCCAAAGATTTTAATATAAACTGTGTATTATTTATTAAACTATCTTAGTCCACAATCCAAAGGTTGGTTGGATCCTCCCGAAGGAGGCATACATTACCTGTTGTCTCATATAGGGTGACAATAATTGAACTAAATGAAATGAAACCATCAATGCTTCTGAACAGTTTGCGTGATGAAGATCAAATTTCACGGTTGACCGCAGGGCATGATGGGAATTTGATGCGAATATGGTTTGATTTAGCGACGAAGCCCACTTTCATTTGGATGGGTTCGTCAATAAGCAAAATTACCGAGCGGGGCGGTGTAACGGTTAGCGTTCTCGCCTCGCATTCGGGAGGACGGCGGTTCGAATCCCCGTCCGGGCATCCAGATTTGGGTTTTCCATGGTTTCCCAAATCACTCCAGGCAAATGCCGGGATGCTTCCTTCAAAAGGCCATGTCCGAATTCCTTCCCATTCCTTGCCCCCCATCCTTTCCCGTCTCTAAAGACCTCGATGTTAAAAATAGACGTAAAGCAGTTACAAAAAAGCAAAATTGGCGCATTTGGGGAACTGAGAATCCGCATTTCGCGATCAAGAAGTCTCTCCACCCTCAACTGGTGACTGTGTGCTGTGCAATGTCCAGTCACGGAATAATCGGTCCGATATTCGTCGACGGCACGGTGACTACTGTACGATGTCTTGGAAAATGGTTTCATCCTCATTATCCAAAGTGAGCCTGATTTCGACAAGAGGTGGTTCATGCGATGTGGAGCTCGAACCCACTGGATCAAGAAAGTGTTTGATGTCCTGGAGGAGCACTTTGGGGACCGCGTTCTGGCTCTGGGGTACCCAGAGGCCACTGGAATGGGACTCGCTTGGCCGCCATATTCTCCGGATCCGAACACATATTACTTATTTTTCTGGGGCAACATTAAAGACAATGTGTACATAAATAACCCAGAAATAATTTCTGAGCTGTAAACTGCCATTCAGGTCATCGACAGCATCGATGTTCCGACACTTCAGCGGGTTATGCAGAATTTTGCTATTTTTCTGCACCACATCACAGCCAATGATGGCAGCCATATTGAAGATGTCATAATCTAAATCCGAATAGCTGTAGTGATGTTTACATGTTGAGTAAAGTTTGTGCACTTAGTTGTTTTTAAATAATTTACGTTTTATTTAATATAGTTCAATAATTGTCACCCTGTATGTAGGACGGCCAGTTCCTTTCCTCTGGGACCTACAGTTTAACATGGAATTCGAACCGCGGAAAGTTCTGGCGTAGCTCATATGATCAAACACAATTCTCATAAATTCCTGACCCCACCAGGATTATTATTAATTACCTTTACACAATTTTTAGAGCTCCACCTAATGCTTCACAAACATGCGGAGTTATTCTTAAAATTGATTGATTTGACACTCTAAAAAGATATTTCAGGCTAGTATACGAGTCTTCAATTACTAGAAATCTTAAATTTACAGCTAGTCTTCCAGGCTCTCGAAATTGAGCTCGAACTCTATTGTTGTCATTCCTCTAAAAAAAATTTATTGTATTTATATATTAAGTCTTCAATAAGTCTCACACCATATTAAAATGTTTCTCAATCTTTTTCAACAGTAAAACATCACAGACCACAGTTTGAAATAACTGTGAATTACATACTGCTAATATACAATTTCTTCTTCTTCTTTAGGTTTCTTGTGTACAGTGTTAAGTATAAAAATGAAAGCGGCAGCTGTAAGTTTGCTTAGGTAAAATTAATCGTATCTATAGTGTTTGCTGCGTTATGGTGGCTCGATCGTGCTGCCACGCATGGCTGCCGCGCTTGTGCCAAAAACGGCTTGCGCGGCAAATGAAAAGATTTGCCGCGCATGATCGATACGCACCTTTATGCTGCGTATCCACTACGCGCGGCAAACCCTTGAACATAGGCTCTCGCGGCAGCTGCTGGGTCGCGAGCCAAATCGCACACTGACACCGCCGCTGCGAGCCATTCTCTGTTGGTAATTAGGCACGTGTAAAGCCATAAGTAAAAAATAATAAAACAAAAAATTGTCGAAAATGATTGTTTTGACACTCGAGAAAGGTATTACAGGTTAATATACGAGTCTCCAATTGCTAGAAATCTTGATGTTACTGCGTTTTACAGTAACTGGAATCGCCTCCCGAAATTGATTGTGCACTTTATTCACAATTCGCTCAATTAAGAACTCTACCGTTTTAATTCTCGTAAAATTTGTTTATTGTATCCTCGATGGCTTCATATCTCACGTCTTCCATAAGTTTTACACCATACTGCACTCTATTAAATTACAATTTCTTTATCCATCAACGCACTTTTCGTTTATATTTCTAGTTTACAATGTGATGCATCACAGTGAAAGTGACAGCTACTCGCGCACGTGGACCGTCCACAGTGGCTTCACGAAAACATCGTGCTTGGATAGTTTGCCGCGCCCCGCCGCGGCGCTAGTCAACAGAATTGGCTCGCGCGGCAAATAACTGTTTGGCGCACTCGGACATGACTCGCCCGGCAGCAGGGCATAGTCAATACTCAGCTTAACGCTCCTCCCTTGTATATGATCACCAATATGGCGCTGAAGCTGAAATGGTATAATGCTTCATATTGCAATTACATATATATCATTGAAAATTAGTTCTCACAACCAGTGTTGGAGGTGGCCAGTCTCCCGATGGGCGGCCTTCTCGGTCACTTTGGCTGCCAGAGAGAATGAGAACGTGCGCTATTCCGGGAGATTTGGAATTCGGATTACCGCACCGATACCAATGCTGGAAAATGCTTTCTTAGATGGTAGAGTAGTAGATAGTAGTAATAGTTTAGTAACAGTAGTAGTGGTAGACGTACGAAGTGACAAAGTGAAATATTAAAAATTTTAACCATAAAGTTGACAGGAAACTGCAGACACTATACAAAACTAGAAAACTATAATAAATCAATGATGACAAAATGCAGCAAGTTTAGAAAGTTATAATATATGTTAACAGCGGAACAATCGTATGTAACGTGCCAACAAGAAAAGACTGTACAGATATTGCCACAGCCATACATAACAAAAATTGAAATTATTTGTTGAAATATCAAATGTAAAACTGTTGTGTTAAATTAAGGCCTATTTTAGTTTCTAGATACTAGGCTGTAAAAATGTGTGCTAAATAAAAAATAAAATAAAAAAAATAAAAAAAAATGCTTCATATACTATAAGTCAAGATTCCTGTCTGGGCTCAAAAAGAGACCACGTTATTGAATTGAGCGATAGAAGAAACCAAGCAATTAATACAAAACTTGATGCTTATAGCAGGCGTCAGGTTTGTAAAATTGCATTTAATTTGCTGGTTTGGCGCTGCGCGAATGATGCTGAAGCTGCCAACGTTTAGGCACTCTACTCAGTAGCGGATTTAATAATTTTCCGAACCGGGGCAAAGACTGTGAGATTACCGCCACTTTGAACATTATTTTGCCGCATCCATTATCGCCACCCCCTGTGTTTTGTAGGGAGTAAGGCTACAGTATGGTCTGATCCCGAGTGCATTCATCACCTGAAGAGTACTGTCAGATGGAACGGATGGAGAACGTGCAGTTTGCGGACGTATGCGACCTTCACATTATCATCTACAGACGCAAGCACGAAACATAACAGCACAGCTGCTCGCGCCTGGAAGGTAAAACGTTGATGCATTTTTTCTACCTGGAAATGCGGCTACTTCACAGTCCGGGGGACAAGTAAACGGTAAATAGATTCCCACTCTCCATTGCAAACGGGCTATCCGCCTTTAAATGACTTCCTCATGGACCACGGGATAAAGGTAATGATTCATACTTTGTTTGTCGTGTATATTAATTGGTCAAAGTAAATGCTGTGTTTTGTTTGATTAAAATTTTTCATTTCGAATACCATTTTCACTCACAGGTTAAGTTTGGTGATTTATGAAACCAATCAGAAATTTATTTTATTTAACTAATATTAGCACAAGTTATCTCAGTGAGTAAGAAGAAGGTATGTTACAACGCATACCGTGCCGTTGCACGTGGTTGAAAAACAGTTTGCTTTAGATGAATTCTTTATTTTAGTAATGGAATGTTATATGTAGAAGGTGCGTTGAGTAGTATAAATAATTAACTTTTTGTGTGGATGAAACTGAAGACACAGATAGCAGTTTTATTTAAGACGACAAAAAGAGAAATATCAGTACATGAAAATAAGTTTAAAATTCTGAGGAAAATTCCAAACTACATTTTTAATTACAAGTGAAATTGTTAAGAAATACTTAAACTGCAGAAATTAAGCACCTGCTTTAATTTTTTTTTTTTTTTACTTACGGTTTTACGCCTCGTTGATGTCGAGGTCATTAGAGGCGGTATGGGACTGGAGACAAGGAACGGGAAGGGATTCGCCTTGGCCTTTTTGAAGGAAGCATCCCGGTATTCGCCTGGAGTGATTTGGCTAAACCATGAAAAATCCAAATCTGGATGCCCGGACGGGGATTCGAACCCGCGAGGCCAGAGCGTTAACCGCTCACCCACCACTCTCGGTGCTCGGTGATTTTTGATTTTTGTTTGTTTGGGCTTTACGCCTTGTCGACATTGAGGTTATTGAAGGGGGGAGATGATTAGGGACAAGGAACGGGAAGGAATTTGGCAATTGCTTTTTGTGGGAACCATTCCGTCATTCACCTCGAGTTATCTCAGAAAACCAGGGAAAATAGAAATCAGAATGGCCGGACAGGGATCTGAACCCAAGACCTCCCGAATGCCAGATCCGAGCCTATTTTAATTAAATAGGCAGTATTGTACGGTCGTTGGTTGCCTTTGTAGGATACGTACTAGGCCCTGTTGCAGAGAAATGACGGGAAATTCCTTATCTTCGTGATTTCAAGTGCTGCTGAATGTATTTAGATAACTGTGATGGATGTTGTAAACACACTGTGTTGTTTTTGTTGGGTAGATGGAGGACGGAGAGGGTAAAAGTCTGTGCTGGGCTATTCAGGCCTACTATTCCGAAAGACACAACGGGAGGCCATGTTTTACGTCCTGCCATCTGACGGCCAAATCTCCATCAGCAGTGTCCGTATTCAACAGTCCTGACACACTGCAGACACGTTTGGGATTTAATCCAACCTGGTGATTAATAATTGTGCATCACTACTTCTCCTTCGCGTGCCGAAGGTCGCCGTTTCGAATCCGGCCGCGGGCATGGATGTGTGAATGTCCTGT
Source organism: Vandiemenella viatica (assembly GCA_031002005.1). Classification (NCBI taxonomy): domain Eukaryota; kingdom Metazoa; phylum Arthropoda; class Insecta; order Orthoptera; family Morabidae; genus Vandiemenella; species Vandiemenella viatica. The sequence goes on from CM061921.1 coordinate 281,833,208, forward strand.
CCGTCCTGTCGTTTCCGTACGTAGAAGATACAATATATAAACACTGGATGACGACTGATTCACTGGAAGCTATAATATAATCACATTGAGCTGGCTGTATGGCCTCACCTGCCAAAAGCCATTAAAAATAAAATAATAATACTTCTCCTTCCCTGCCGGCCAAGCTCCGACGGTGAAAATTTCTTCCCCAACCGGGACTCAAACTAGCTAATCCCTTGTCACGTGACGGGCACCATCGTGGTGTCACAACGTTCTGATTCAACAGGGAGGGAAACCATGTAGTATGTTACTTAAAAATATTAATTTAAACATCCTCATAGCTGTTTTTAAACAGTTTGTTGTGTTAATCTGTGTTTTTGGAACAATTTCTAAAATTAGTCTCAGAAACACGAGTCTCAGAAAGATAGTGACAGGACATTAGCACAATGCTCACATTGTTACACGACAGTTACTTCCCTCCTTTAGTTTAATCGTCAGCAGGACGTTAAAATTGAGCAAAAACAAAATCGTGTTACATCACCACCGAAGAAGAAGAAAGCAACACAATTCAGAGTGAAGGAGGATTAGTTCTTTAGTATTGTGATATCACTGTGTTGCTCGCAAACGTGGAGTTCGAAATCAAATCCGAAACGTGACAGCCTGGTCAAAGTGCTATTATTAATCGGAAGCCAATAGGCAGAAAATTACACGCCCAGCTATTGCTGCAGAACTGGAACGGAAATAAGCCTTTTGAGGAAAAAAGCTTGATTCCCTTATTATGTACTAGCGATGGCACTTTACATAGAAGCTACGCGATATACACTGTATTTAAAGCCAGAGTTGTTACTGTTGTAACAAAATAATTATTTTAATGTTATCTTAAAGCATAAAGCCACATGTATAAAGATAAATTCCTGAAATTTTTGTCCTCTACAGAAACACTTGAAGTGATTTTGCGGAGTGTGCAGAGTTGTGGAGGGTTCTAGCATAGTTATCAGTCAAGATACCTAAGGAGATTTTATTCTATGATGTGTGATTGGGGCACTTGTAAAATATTGCGTTCTTCTTTTTTCAGATGATGTTCGTTTCATGTTATCCATACAACTTGTTCATAAAATTCACTAAATTCATTACTGAAGTTTAGTTAGAATTACAAGAAAATATGTATTTAGTTACCAATCAAATTTTAAAGATTGTATTTCCGTTTTAAGATCGATCAATTAGGCCTTTTAATTCTACGCCTCTAACGACTTTTTTTAATGTTAAGTGTCAAATATTTGACGCTGACGTAGGCATAAATATCCAAATAGCAGATATTAGTTTCATGACAACTTATCAGGTCTATCGTGGCTTGTTCGCAGATTTATTTTCTTTTTTTTACTTATGGCTTTACGCTTCGTCGATGTCGAGGTCGTTAAAGGAGGGATGGGATTGGGGACAAGGAACGGGGAGGAATTTGGCCATGGTCTTTTATCTGAAGCATCCCGGCACTCACATGAAGTGATTTGGAGAAACCATGGAAAACTCAAATCTGAATGCTAGGGCGGAGATTCGAACCCGCGTCCATCTGAAAGCGAGGCCAGAGCATTACCGCCAACCCACCACGCTCGGTTGTTCGCACATAATATAACTTTAATATATCCCAACAAGACTAATGAGACTAGAGATATGTCGTCGGGGAGGAGTTAATGCAGATCACTTAGCACATTCACAATTTGTTTTCCGCTCACAAAGATTATCAACTACTAGTAGTTAACCTGAGTGACAAGGGAGCGTCCATAAACCACGTAGCTCAATTTTGGCCTCCTGTGAAGCTCCCCCGCCACGTAGCCCGACGTGGCTTATGCCTCTACCCCCCTCCCCCCCACGTAGCATGTGGCTTTTTTCCCTTTTGATTCCAGAAGAGATTTTTTACCGTTTTCTCTTCTCAGACTATTGTAAATTACATACGGTGATAATTAATGAAGGAAATGAATTTCACATGTTGTCGTGTGTTCTGTTCCTCGTTTTAATTGTGAAAAATGATATGTATGGAAAGCTACGTGGCCTGGCTAACCCCCCCCCCCCTCCCACGTAGCGCAGGGTAGCCTTCCAGCCGACCCCTCCCCCCTCCTAGACAGAGCCACGTAGTTTATGCACGCTCCCCAAATAGTAAATTCAGTTAGGATTTTCATTTGCAATCGTTCTTCCCATCAGATTCACCCTTTGTCGGACAAACACAATTTTCTCCTGATTCGTAAGGCTTGGGGTAGCTTCTGTTTGCACATGGCTCCCTGCGATTTTTGAATCACCCAAAAACTGAGAGTACTACTGAAATTGATAAAGCTGTTGTATTCCAGCACTGAAGAGTTCTCTCTGGATTGTTTCTAACATTACTGGGGAAGGTTAAACACTATAAACAGAGTATCTGTAACGAGATCAGTTTTTTCTATCTCCAGATTAGTCACTGTAATTTGCCTAGCGAAAATTACGGTACTTTAGAAACAAACCAACTTGAGAACCTAGTAGTAGATGCACCTCGTTGCCGTGATTACTAAAGCGCAGATACTGCCTGACGGCCGACAAGAGATAAGCTAGTTCCAACCCAGGTGATGGGGGGTGGGGGGTGGGAATCGTCATTCAGTCACTTAGCCAACAGGGCGGGACAAGTGGTGCCGCACAACTCCTGACTACAAGATCATATACAATACCCCAAACAAAGTTTGCAGTGAGTGCACACGGAACTGTTGACAGTGATTCGCCAGTCGGATATGAAAGTTCAACGTAACGATCTTTCAAGTACCTGTCGGAAGAGTGGGCCTTTCATCCTTGTACACAATGAAGACAAAACACTACACACTACGCTTAAAACGCAATGATCTTCAGATATACAACAACACTACACAAGTAAGACAGGAACAGGCCACCAGAGACCTGCATCATTTGCCTTAGTATGGTTCCTACGAGAGTTTGAAAACGGGAGGCCGCAACCTGCAATGAATTTTGGTACGGGGGCCGCATACTATTGAAGCCCAGCCCCGTAAAACGGCTAAGCAGTTTTTGATATGATATGGGTTTAAGGTAACGGTCAAATGATTCGTAGTCAAACCGGTTATCCACTAAGTTAATACGACATTTGAAAACGTTTAAAGTTTTATAATGCATAAAACATTATTCCCAGATCAAATATTCAATCTTTTCTCAAAACATTATTAATTTACGAATATCAATAATAACATAATGTAATCTCCAGTCTTACATAATGTAATTTGCTTTTTAATAATCTATAGATCCTAGTTTGTCCCAAAGTCAACAGTTTTTAACTTGATTTTCTATAAAAGTATTTAGTTTTAAGCTCAACCTTTTCACGGGACCCAGTTCAGAGTGGTACTCGACCACCGCAAGCGGTAGGAAGCACATTTTATCTCATATCATCATAGATAGAAAAACCAAAAACTATTTGCATCTCACATGAAGTGTAGACAATTTCTTGTTGGAATTGAATCCTTTCACGTCTATGTTCATAATAAGAAGAATGATTTTTGTACGAAATGAAGATGCATTATAATGCCATTACGGAACAGTTAATTTAGAGGTTGGTTTATCTATGCTAAGTAAAGAAGACGGCGGTCTTCTTTTCCAGTAAAACAGTCTAGCCATTTCGTCAGAGCTTTTTACGGTCAATTTCTTTCCAACCATTATTTCCTATTCTAGTCAGTTTGCACGGAATTTACATGTGCTTTCTGTCCACATTACGAGTTCATTCAATTCTGGGCAGGACAGCCTGGAAATAAAACAACGCATCGGGATAGAGCAGAAAGCGAGCGAGAAAGAACGGCTTGCTCAGCGAACCGAAAAAGCACCACTACGGAATACAGATGCGAACATTCCTCAGTCTGCAGTAGTCAAGTGCCTACCGAGGTAGCGTAATGGTTCCACACCGAACAATTACAATGGTTATAAGTTCGTCTGTTTGTCTTCTATCTGTAAGGAATAGTAAGTGACAAAGAAAATAAGATAAACGATTTGGGATATTTTAAAATTTTCAGTGATTGCAGTAAAAAAAATCTGAAACGATTATGTTTGCAGGATGTAAATAAATGCAGTATCCAAGATGTCAAGAAAATTTAAAATAATGACTGTTACTTGCTCATTCAAGGAAAAAAAATATGGTAAATTTAATTTTAACAAAAAATTTGTAGCCTAGCGGTTGCATTAAAAAAGACCTAACACACAGGAAAATACAGATCACAATAGCCTCGTTAAGTTCCTTTTTTTCGTCGGTCTTGTTCCTTTATGTAAGTAAATGTTGTTGTATACGTGGAGATGACTTTCGAAAGTATAGTGTGTTGTTTCTAATGTGTGATGGAGTAAGGAAGAGATGATACCTGGTACCGGCCATCTAGTACAGTGTCGTATGTCCTTACTCAATATGCACTGCGGAGAGGTTTGGGATTTAACGAAGCACCTTGGTGCTCAATCTGGTGATCAGAAGTCATGTTTCACCCATGTCTTACCCCGAACAGAACCACCAAGACTCGAACTATCAGCGTGCCAGACGCATGAATCAGCGGGGCGAGACAAATAACGGCCAAGAATTATTATTTCCGCAAAAATAAACCTATTCACCAGTGAAAGAAAAAGGAACGATATATTATGTACTTTCCTGTTCATCTGATCAAACGGCTTTGACAAAACAAAAATGTACCAAGAATTATAACCGTTATACATTATATATCTTACGGTAATACATTTGTTGTCAGTTTTAATGTTTACAGCATCAATTTTCTCTCCAACCAGTTGAAAAGGGTGCTTCAACAGCTACAACATATTTACATACCAACCTTTTTCGTCATTGTTTTGTGAATGGTAGAATGAGAGTAGTAAAAGAATGCAACACACGTCCTCAATTATCTGCTCATATATTCTAATTTCTGCCTTCTTCTTTAGTTTTTGCCTTCGGCTGTACCCTCGACTAAAAAAACTAACAAATCCCGTATATCTTAAAATATGACCAACCATCCTGTCACTTCTTTTTGTAAGACTCTTCCACAAACTTCTATTCTCACCCATCATTTCCAAAACACGCCCATTTCACACTTTATTGTCCACTTAATTTTCAGCATCCTTCAATAGCACCACACTTCAAATGCTTCAATTTTCCTTCTTTCTGTTACTCCCCAAGTCCATGTATCGCTACCGTAAACCGCTTTCCTTCACACAGCGAGCATAAAAAAACTTCTTTCTGAGTCCTAAACCAATATTTGACACTATAAGATTTCTTTTATTCATGAAGCCTCTTTTTGCTAATGCTATTCTGCTTTTGACATAATTCCTGCTTCGACCATCAATTGTAATTTTACTTCCTAATCAAAAGAAACAGGGCACCCTCTTGCCCTTCGGGATGGAAACGGCTCCTAAAGGTGGATGAATCAGAAATGATCAACGGCATGAGGATGAAAAAGGCAACGGGAAACCACTGCATTTAAAAACCCGAAGGGTATCCCGAGGCTATCTAATCCTCTCACATTACATATATCATGATGGCTTGTTCCTGGGTAAAATATTCCGAACCGAGCGGGGCGGTGTAACGGTTAGCGTTCTCGCCTCGCATTCGGCAGGACGGCGGTTCGAATCCCCGTCCGGGCATCCAGATTTGGGTTTTCCATGGTTTCCCCAAATCACTCCAGGCAAATGCCGGGATGCTTCCTTCAAAAAGGCCATGGCCGAATTCCTTCCCATTCCTTGCCCCCATCCTTGCCCCCCATCCTTTCCCGTCTCTAAAGACCTCGATGTTAAAAAGAGACGTAAAGCAGTTACAAAAAAAAAAAAAAAAAATATTCCGAAGGTAAAATAGTCCCACAATTGGATCTTCGAGTGGGAACTGCTCAGGGAGACACAGTCTACGAGTCGCAGCATTGAACGTTAGAATTCTGAATAGGGCAGGTATATTAGAAAACTTAAAAAGGGAGATGGAACAACTTCAGTTAGATGTTGTTGGGATTATGTAGATTATATGGCAGGACGCACAGGATTTCTGGTATGGGGAACACAGGATAATTAGCAAACAAGCTGTTAATGGATTCATTGGTGTTGGATTTGTAATGAATAAGAGAGTAGGGAAACGGGTGAGTTATTATAAACAGTTTAGTGACAGTATTATATTGACGAGATTAGAAACTAAGCCCGCCACAACCACGTAAGTACAAGTGTATATGCCAACGTCAAAGGAGGATGATGAAGCAATAGAGAAAATATGCGCTTAAATTGAAGAATTAATCCAATATGTGAAGGGGGAGGAAAATCTAATAACCATGGGTGATTGGAACGCGGTAATGGGAGAAGACAATATTGTAGGAAGGTTTGGTCTAGCAGAAAGAAATGAGTGAGGAAACAGGTTGTTAGAATTTTGTGAAAGATAAAAACTAGTCGCGGCGAATACACTATTTAAGAATCATGCTAGAAGGATGTTCACCTGTAAACGTCCAGGGGATACAGGCAAATATCAGCTAGATTATATCATAGTCAAACAGAGATTCAGGAAACAAGTTCTAGACTGTAAAGCATACCCAGGAGCAGACACAGACTCTGGCCATAATGTGATAATTATGAAGTGCAGGCTGAAATTCAGGAGAATAAAGAAGCAATACAAGCAGAACAGACTGGGAGTGAATAAACTTACTGTAAATAATCTATCACGAGAGAAACGTTTGCAGAAATGGTAGACGTGGGTCTAAGAAGTAACTCTGAAAGGAGCTCAACTGAGGAAGAATGGAATGCATTAAGGAACTAAATAATGACAGTAAGTAAAGAAACGTTAGGCTTTAGGGAACAAGCCGCCCGAAAATATTGGACCACAAAGAACTTTTGGAGTTGATGGATCGGAGGAGAAGGCACAAAAATGCTAAGGATGAAGCAGGATGAGAGCAATACAGTCAATTTAGAAATAAGAAAGCAGGAAATTTAAAGAATCAAAAGAAATACGGCTGCAAAAAAAATGTAAAGTATAATTGGCATATAGGAAGATCAAACAGAAATTTGGAGAAATGAAGAAAAGAGGTATAAGCATTAAAACTGCCGATGGGAAACCTCTTCTAAGCTTAGAAGATAGAGATAACCGATGGAAGGTATACATAGAGAAACTGTACGATGGAGATGATTTGAACAACAGTGTATTGGAAAAAGAAGTTGATAGCGACATTGATGGTTTGGGTGATCCTGTTTACAGAATTTTATAGAGCTTTTAATGTTTTTGATTCAAATAAGGCAATTGGAATTGATGAGATTCCTGCAGAACTTCTGAAATCAATATGAAAATAAGGAACACAAAGATTGTTCAAACTTATATCAAAAAGTTATGAAACAGGAGATATTCCCACTGATTTTAATAAAAGTGTCATCATCACACTTCTGAAGAAAACACAAGCTGACAGATGTGTGAATTATAGCACAATAAGTCTAACATCACAAGCTTCAAAGTTACTGACCCGAATAATATACAGAGGAATGAAAACTGTAGTAGAAGGCATAGTAGGTGAAGATCAGTTTGGAGTTAGGAAAAACCGCGGTACATGAGAAGCGATTCTGGCGTTAAGACTGGCGGATCAAGAAAAACAAAGATACTTTTACGGCATTTGTTGATTTAGAAAAAGCTTTTGATAATGTTAAGTGGAACAAAATGATCAAAATTTTAAAGAAGTCGGATCCAAAATACCGAGATAAAAGAATACTTTATAATCTTTATAAGAATGAAGTAGCTATAATAAAAGCAGAGGATCATGAGAGACAACTAGGGATTGCAATCCGGCAAAGCGGGATCCCGCAATCCCGCGGGATCCCACATCATTAGACAGTCTCGCGGATCCCGCACAAAATTAAGCGGATCCGCAATCAGCAATATCCAGCGGAAACGCGTGTCAGTCTGCGTGACTCGCTGCCCCACTCGGTCTCTATCGGATGTATTGCGTTGTTTGCCTGTACCAGAGCAGTTGGCATTTGACTCGTGTGAACAAACGTTTGTTTTTGTCAACCTTCGTCATTCGTAAGTAAATAAATACACTTTTACGTATTCATCAAAACTTACGTTTGTTTCGAGTACACATTTCTGTAATTTGAGTTATGGTGCGTATTTAATACGATTTTCTAACTATGTAATCATATTATCCTTTGACTCAGGGGCGGATCCAGGATTTTGCTTTGGGAGGGGCTTGAGCGGACTTTGGTTTGCGGGGGAGGGCTTGGCTTGAGTGGATTTTGATTGGGGGGGGGGCTTGCCTTTAGTGGATTTTGGATTGGGGGGGGTTCGAGTCGGGAAAAAGGTAATATTTATAGTCCCTTCGGGCCTCGATTCCGTATAGCTAAAAAAAAAAAGGTCGCCAAAATTACAATGTCGGGGTGGGCTTAAATACTTTTGGGGGGGGGCTTGAGCCTCCTAGCCCCCCCCCCCCCTGGATCCGCCCATGCTTTGACTTATTGTTGTTTTGAACGCTGCCTCAATGCGTTTCTTTGACGAAAGCCGCCTGCTTACATGTGACGCTCAGGCTATCGATTAATACCTCTTCTCCTTGTTATTATATCGACTAAAGGTAAAAAAAGTTATACTGAAATGTTCACGGGTGTATCGACGAATTGTGTTGTAGGAACACCATACTTCGACGGCTGCCTCCGCCGTCTTCCTCACGTGTGTAATTTCGTGTGTTTGCAATGAAATCCGGAGATACAACCTATGAGGACTTCACTGCAATCATTCGCCGAGAAAGTTCTCTTTCTTACTAAAAAATAATAATTTCCACTCTAAAAACGTCGTTACGCCACATAAGTAAATCTGAAATACGTTACAGTTTACGTGTTGGTGAGTAGTTTCTTTTAATAACATTGAATCCAACTGTAATATCAATCAAGGAATCAGGAGATATAATAATGAATGACGGAAAAAACAGGCCAAGTCTCGTACTTGTGCAGTGATAAAAAGTTATGAGATCTTGTTCTGAGCCAAATCTACACCTGACCTCGCGTTCTGGAGGACGGTGGTTCGAATCCTCGTCCGGGCATCCAGATTTGAGTTTTCCATGGTTTCCCAAATCACTCCAGGCAAATGCCGAGATGCTTCTTTCAAAAGGCCTTCGCCGAATTCCTTCCCATTCCTTGCCCCTCATCCTTTTCCGTATCTAAAGACCTCGCTGTTAGAGAGACGTTGAGCAGATAAAAAAAGTCTACACTTTACAGAGTATATTCACTTCACTTTGTGAAATGGAATGCTTTGCTCGGTGTTATGGAACGTTTATTTAGAATTTTTTTTTTAAAAAACTCTGGTAACTTGGCCATTAAGCAAACCATATTTTTGTGATGTATTTTAAGGCACATAATATGACCTAAGACTCAATATTTTAAATTTTTATTATTTATTTAAAAATTGTTTTAGATTAAAAAACAAAAATGTAAAACCTCGAAATACACTTCAGACACACTAAAAAGTTTTAATGTAATTTTGCCAATAAAATATTGTGAACTGTTAATTTTTATCATTTAACATTAAAAATTATTTATTAATATAAATATTATTTAATTTATTAACGTTTTAAGTAACTATGTTTTAAATATATGCGTTAAAAAACTGTTTGTAACAATCCCGCACGGATCCCGCGGGATTGAAAACACTGCGGGATTGCAATCCTTAGAGACAACAAGGGTTTGAGACAAGGCTATAACCTATCATCATTAATATTCTATTTGTTTGTAGAAGAAGCATTAAAGGAAGTTAAAGAAAAATTTGAATGTGGCATAAATGTTCAATGAGAAAAAAATCAGTATGCTACGATTTGCTGATGACATTATCTTATTAGCAGAACCGGTGGAGGTTATTTAGAAGTTACTGAATATTTTGAACAAACTGCTGAAGGATGATTTTGGACTAAATTTAAACCGAAGCAATATAAAAATGATGAAATGTAGCAGAAATGATACCTATGATAGTTTAAATATAAAAATAGGGTCGGATGCGTTAGACGAAGTTAGCGAATTGGATACTTGAGAAGTAAAATTACAACCGATGGATGAAGCAGGAATTATGTGAAAAGCAGAATAGCATTATCGAAAAGAGTCTTCATGAAAAAGAGAAATCTTTTAGTTTAAAATATTGATCTAGGTCTCAGAAAGAACTTTTTATAACGCTTTGTGTGGAGCACAGCACTTTATGATAGCGACCCATGGACTTTAGGAATAGCAGAAAGAAGAAAAATTGACGAATTTGAAATGTGGTGCTATAGACGGAAGCTGAAAATTAAGTGGACGGATAAAGTAGGAAATGAAAGAGTTTTGGAAATGATGGGTAAGGAAAGAATTTTGTGGAAGAGTCTTACAGAAAGAAGAGACAGGCTGGTAGGTCATATTTTGAGACATGCAGGATTGGTTAACTTGCTAGTGGAGGGAACAGTCGAAGGTAAGAACTGCAAAGGAAGACAGATATTAGAATATTTGAAGCAGATAATTGAGGACGTGGGTTGTAAGGGGTATGTTGAGATGGAAAGGTTAGCGCAAGATAAGAAGGGATGGAGGATTGCATCAATCCAGTCGAGAGACTGATGCCAGTAAAAGTGAAGTAGCAGAATTCACTTACTTCATCTATCGCATCCGATGCAATGTTTATATTTAATCCACTATTATTGCAATAATTTCTGCTGCATGTCATCACTTTTATCTTCCTTTTGTTTATATTTAGTCCAAAATCTTCCTTCACTATATTGTTCATGCCATTCAGTAATTTCTCAATATACACAGTCTGTTCTGCTTTTCAGCAAATCATAGCATTCAGATTTTTCTCCTTGAACACTTATGCTACATTTAAATTTCTCTTTTACATCCTTTAATGCTTCCTCTACATACAAGTTGATTATTAATGGGAATAGACTACAAACTTGTCTCACACCCTTTTTAACTGATGCATGTCTCTCATGACTCTATACTTTGATAGTAGCCACTTCATTGTTATGTAGATTATAAAGTATTTTTCTATCTCGATATTTTAGTTATGACTTCTTTAAAATTTTGAACATCTTGTCCCACCTAAAATTTCCAAAAGCTATTTTTATATAAGCACACACCATAAAAGTGTCTTTGGTTTCCTTGATCCGCCCCCCGAGTACTAATCTTAAAGCAGGATTGCTTGTATTATACATCGGTTTTTCCTAAATCCAATCTGATCTTCACCTACTATCTCATCTACTGCCCTTTCCACTCATCTGCAATTTTGAAGCATGTGATGTTAAACTTAGAGCGCGATGAATGTCACATTTGTCAGCTTGTACTTTTTTTTTTTTTTGGAAATGTGAAAATGATACTGTTACTGAAATCAGTTGGAATCTCTCGTGTTTCATAAATTTTTGATAGCAGTTTGAATAATCTTTGGATTCCTCCTTCTCTTTGGGATTTAAGAAGTTCTGCAGGTATCTCGTGTATTCCAACCGCCTCATTTGATTTAAAATCATTTAAAACTCTATCAGATTCTGTCCTCAAAACAGGATCTCCTGAGTTGAGCAGTAAGAATTCCAAAAATAGAAAATTCTGGTGTTACTAGCAAAATCGGGCTGTCCTTTATTTTCTTCTAAAACAAAACAAAAATGCGATAAACCAAATATCTTGAAACGATGATTCACTAGCAACAACCCCATCTGGGGTGTCCATTTATATTGCATTAAAAAAATTCCTTTTGTCTGGGGCTATACCTGTTGCATGAGTGGAAATATAGGTAAGGTATGGCCGAACCATGTAAGGGGTATTTTTTTTTTTTTTTTAATAACTGAGTCAATTATGCATTCTTATAATCTTAAATCGTCGAAAAATTCTCCTTTTGATTATTGTTTTTCTTTGAACGTGTAAAAGAATATTTACTGCTCAAATATAAATACTTTAATCGTGTTAAGTTTTCATTCACAGCGAATGAAAAGGTAGGAGTGCTTCACTAGATTTATTTATTACAGAGAAAGAGTAAACTCTACTTGACAGTACAACTGAGCTTGCCTGCTTATAAGTATTCATTACGGCAGTTTCATTTAGCTGCTTTCTGTATATCTTGATATTATGAAGTATACTCAGTTCACGCTTTATAAATGAAGTCCCCTCTCGTTATCTTTCCTCGACGGCTGAACAGCATCAACCACGCCCTCAGTCTATAGGCCAACCAAGTCAAGCACACACACATTTATACTGAGCAAGGAACCCTTTGATTCCTAACATATTAACTATACAAACTAACGCTAGACATATAAAACAAATTACATAGGAATTATATGCTCTTTATATGAACCTCACAACCATGCAACTTATTTACCAGCATTTCTATTTATTTAATTATTCCAAAGGAAAAACCATTTTATATTTAAATATTACACGTTAACTATAAACTAAACATAATGATTACTATTTGAGATCATACAAGTATAGTGAAAACAAGAAATGGCAGAAAGGAAAAGAATAAAATTACAGAAAAAGCAAATAATTACATAAGAGATAACTATTAGGCACTCAAAAACTAATAATAATACTGAATGTACGGTTACGGAAAAAAATAAAATCAAATAGTTTATACTAAGAACCAGTTTACTCCATACGAGTTCTCGCTTTAAAACAGTGACTCTGTAATTGAAAAAGTCAAGCTGAGAGGGGGTTGTTTTACCTAGTCTCTCTATGCGTTCTAGTGTGCTGTAAACAGATGTCGTCTTTTGGATTTTGGTATTCTTTCTTCACAATAACATTCTTTTACAACTTACATCCTACCATTAAACAATGACTAAAAAGCTAGTTAATTAAACTTGTTCGTAACTGAGTACTTTCTTTTATATGTCAAATAAACATCATTTGGTTGTTTAGAGTATATTGTCGGTACTATTATATGTTTGTATTTCTGCAATTAGTTTGTATTTGCGCATGTTATAACGTGATACACCAATAGAATTAAAAGCAACGCTGCCCGATGATGAATTCAAGCCGGCGACTGTTGTGTGTTGTCAGTTAACATTCCCCTTGACGATTAAGGAAAGATACCTCCAAGACGACAGTTGCGTTGACTCAATTCCAGAACTGCGCTCATTGTTACTTTGATTGTCCGCATCTGCAATGACATTACGCTGTATGAGCACTCTCGGTTTGCATTATGTTACTGTTAGTTGGGAAATATAACAGACAACATTTCCATGCGGCTAGGTTTGGAGGGGAATTTTGCAATCTCAACACCAGTGGAAAGTTCATACTTATACACTGGTTTGAGCCCTCCTCGTTAGCTCTCCTCTCCCGGCTTTAATAACCTCGATGTTAACGAACGGTAAAGCCAAGATTTTTAAAAAAACCTTCAAAAGGCGAATTCGTATATAAGTTGGCATTTCTGCTGCCCATCACTTCCGAAACAGAACTTGGTATTAATAAAGACGAAAGGCACACTAATTGTTTCTTTTGCTTAAGGCTTTACCTCTTGCCAAATCAAGATTAGAGGCGCGGCAGGACTAGGAGCAAGGAACAGAAAGGAAATCGACCATGGCTTTTTGAAGGAACCATACCGTCATTCGCTGGAATGATTTCGGAAAAAAGCGGAAAACCAAAATCTGCATGGTTGGACGGGAATTTGAATCAGCGTCCTCCCGAATGCGAGGCAAGAGCGTTACCTCACACCCACCACGCTCGGTGAAACAAAAACATTTGACGAGTCCAAATTCAAGATTTATTTAACACAGCACATAAGGTTTCTTTTGTTTTACTATACGTGCTTTTGCCTTGTTAACTGCGTTGTCGTTAGAGTCGGAATAGGATTGCTTTCTCTTTTTTGTTTGCTTATGACTTTACACCTCATCGATGTCGAGGCCGTTAGAGACGCGAAAGAAATGGGGACAAGGAACGTGAAGGAATTCGGCCATGGCCTATTGAAGGAAGCATCCCGGGATTCGCCTGGAGTGATTTGGGGAAACCATGGAAAACCCAAATCTGGATGCCCGAATGGGGATTTGAACCCGCGTCCTCCCTATTGAAAGGACAGAGAAAGGGGAGGATATCTGACATGATTTTTATTCAGAAACTATCCCATCATTCGCCTAAAATGATATTGGGAACCGTAACCTAGATGGCAAGCCTGGGAATCGAGCCTAAGACCAGAATGTTACTGCGAGCCCAACAGGAGGTTATATATTGCACATTTTGATCCATATAGCACATCAAATTAAGGTATGGTTTCTACCTGCACGCTTGATAAACATCATCAGCTACAGATAATGAGAAACATTGGCCAGACTCTAGGACAACGCAATTTGATATTCGCGTAATAGGTTAAATAAGTTAGAGACAAAAAATACCACAGAATGAACTTAGTGATCAATATTCTGCCAGCGGGGATCTGTTTTCCCCAGCCAATCACGTTCATTTGATTCCAGTGTTTAATGGAGAACTGAGTGCACTTTGCAGGTTATTCCTGACATTAATTTTAGCATAAATTAGCTTTGAAATAATGGATTGCGGTTAAACGTGTTACAAGGTACTAATGTAATTGTATGCATTTGTAACCTTCTGTAACAATTAAAACCTATGCGACAACAGAAGTTTGTTGTACACTGCAATGTGAAGGGCTTTTGTGCTTTAGTTACAGCAGCTAAAGAATGTTTGAATAATCAAAGGCTTTAGCAATGGAACTGAAGGTCGCCATAATAAAATGAGAAAAAAGTATGAAAAATATTCTTTAGAGTTAAGAAACCAACAAGAAAAGCACGACAGAGCGATTGCGATACATTATCTCAAAGTTAGAAAGTTTTTTTTTTTTTAAGGAATGAGAGACATAGGATCATAGTTATTTTTGTTCGGTAATGTTGAGAATATCTTTGGAGGCCAAAGTAGCATTCATATTTTCATGATAGTAAACCTCCACTAAGTCAAACTTTTGTTACGTGAGCGGAAGAGTGAATGTGTTTTTAATCAGGCTTTCACAGTTCGTCAACGTTGAGGTCATTACAGCCGGGAGAGGATTGGAAAGGGAAGGAATTCGGTCACGGCCTTTTGAATGAACCGTCCAGGCATTCACCTAGAGTGACCTCAAGAAACCGAGAAATTCGAAATCCATTTGACCGGACCCGCATCCTGCTGAATGCCAGCTTTGGATGTTAACACTTATACACGACTAGCGTAACCTGGTACACAACATGAATGTTTAGGAATTCTTACCTGCGCGAAAAATAATCATCCTTCGTCAACTCTATTGGCACACCATCTGATCCAAATGCTTTCACTAAACTCAAACTCAGAACTAGAAAACTGTAAATGAGATATCGATGGACAAAGAAAAATTTTCAGCGATATGATTATTATATATTTAAACATTCCCCTAAACACCTGTGAAAACTTTTCTCGTGATCCTATTGCATAGAGGACAACTGGTTACGTGGGAGTCAAATATTTTGAAAAAATACCGGCGAAGAAAACAGGGACTAAGAACATCTTTCCATGCTGTAAGATCTTGATGATTGTATAGGAGGACATGTGTAACAAGCATTGGTATTTTCAGCCACCTGAGGTATCATTTTAAAGTTTCACTATGGTAGACTCGTTTATAAGTGATTATCTGATGAATATCTTCCCTGCCGGAGGCGCAACAGTTAAGTTATCCTTTATCTGCCAACTCGAAGAGCCAGCGAATAACTTTCAGTGGACAAAGTGTAGCCTCTCCCAAACCCTTGCACCTGTGTAAGTTATGCAGCTCAGAATACAATCAGACTTCTTCGAGGATATCAGCATCATTAAAAAAAGGTTGTTTTTTGATAAAATTTGATCAGACTTGGTGGATAATTATGACTGATAAGATATTTCAAACTCAGCATTAGCAAAAAAAAAAAAAACACTCGCCAATTGAAACGGACCTTAACCTGCTGCCTTGCAGCGTATTTAAGGACTTCACTGCCGATTGTGATTCTACTGTGGTTACCTACTCAAAAGTTGGCCTCATAGAAAAGTTAACATGCATACAGTTTGTACTTATCAATATGTATGAGAAGTGGTTCACTTTTTCAAATCGGTCACGAAGGGTTTGCAAAACAGCTTACGCTTCTTCAACTGAACCATTTGAACTTTTTTTGTTGGTGTATGTTGCTCCTCCAAACTGCAGCTGTTATTTGTACCACCATCATCCCTGTGTTTGTGTGGGTTTCTATTAGGTTGGTCATCAGTAACTAAGTTACCTGACAATAATTAAGATATGGGTAATTATAATTTCTATTCATAGTAAGTTGCCATCTTAAATTTTGTAGATCGTTATGAAATTGGTTCTTTAAATTGCTTATTGTGAATCAGTAATGACTCATAAATTACAATATTTTATACAACTTATGAGAAGGTTGTCACAAGACCAGGTAATTTCTGAGGTCTTCAATAAAAATTCAGTGTTTTTTTCCGCCTCAAACTCCTTTGTGAAGTTTCACACGAAGATGTAAGAGATTCCCCAATGGGTCAGGAAACACGTGTACTTAACCTGTTTGGAGGCATGCGACGCTGCATGCGCCGTTGCATGCACCTAAAGGGATGCCTTCTGTACGAAAACAAGCAACGTGTAAAGTGCCTTATGGGGACAGTACCCGAGAATATCTATGTATGAGAATCATCGAAATCGACAAGTAGCAAGACTGTTTGTCCCCTGTGAGTCCAGTTATATCTTCAATAAGATTTCAGTATAGATTTGACCAGATCCAAAGGCTGTTTCAGAGTGTAACACGTCATTACGTGTTGTGCGATTCCTTAATGGCCTTAAATTATTAATCATTCAACAGCTTTGCGATAATTTGACGGGTGTCTTCTTGAGCTCGTTCCCAGGTATTCAATTCTTTTATTTATTTTCCCATATAAAACTTATCCCAGCGCTTAGAATCTAATTTGGACCTTTATTTCCATTATTTTACGTGCATATATATCTTATGAATTTAACGTAATCCAACATAATTTGATTTTAGTTCTAATGTCAGGCTACTTTACTACTACTACTACTTCTATAGAAATTAACATAGTGGGTATCACCACTACTACTACTAATGCTGTACCTAATAATATTGCTACTGGTTTTAACATTACTACTAATACCACTGTTACTACTAATAAAACTGTTACCACCACCAATTGTCACAACCGCACTTAAATTCCACCAGCGTTCATTTTTTTCTTGATGTTGATTGCGCTCTAAAGGTAGAGTCCACTGTAACCGCCAATGGAGTGAACCGCCCAGGCCATCAAGAGGTGGCCTCCGGGAATACCAAGACGGCCCCAGTTGTCGCTAAGAGGAAGGTCTCTCTGGAGCACACTGAATTTCCTACGACGATTGGTGTAGATCGTTGTAGAATACCCACCATCAATCCTGTGTTGTGAAAGTCAGACTTCTAATTTCATTGTTACCTCTACAGTTGGTTTCGGAATTAGCTTCCAGTGGTTGTCCAGTTGTGGTCGTGTTCTCTTATTCTGGTGTGGCCTTTGATTTCGCTTGGCATGTTTCCTTTCTATAAATTTCTCTTGTCAAAATTTTGAGGCTAGATCAGCTGCCTCGTCCAGCAAATGCCACAAATCTTTGTTGCGTAGTATGGCGAATATTGTTCTCCCTTGAAGCAGAGTTTATTGGTGAGCTCTCAGACTGGCTGTTATTCCACATTCCCATACCACGTGCTCCGGGGTACTCTCTTCACCACATTCGCAACTGCTTGAGTCTGCAATATTCGGACTTCGAAGGAAGCTATTGTATGGCCCATGACCAGTAATGTAGTGTACCAATCCGGGAGAGATTTCAGGGCACGTCCGCTTTAACCTCTCCACTACGGATGGAAATATGTCATAGGTTCTCCTACCTGTTTCACTGTCATCACTTTCTTGTTGCCATTCCGTCAATAGTAGCTTCAGAACGCGCATTTCAGAACAGAAGTTGCTTCGACACCTATAGTTTCTGCTATCTCGTCTCGTTTCCTTTTTCTGAGCCAGTATATGGCTCCCCGTTTTCTCACTTCAACGTTCAGTGGCCAGACACCAATGGCGTTGGATAATGACTCCGTTGCCACCGTTCGGTATGCTCCTGTTAACCTTAATAGTATTTCTCGTTGAACACGTCTGACTCTCTGTTTTGGTTTTGTTTTTCTTAAATGTTTGCCCACTAAGGAGGTTAAAATTAAGTCGTGCTATAGTCTTATCATCTGAACTGGAACAATGAATTTTCGTTGGCCGATGTTGATGATTTCATTCATGACAGCCACTGCTCTTGCTATTGTCTTCTCTAAGTGGGCTTCGAAGTTTATTCGTCCATCTAACTGAATACCTAAGTACCTGCACAGTGGCTTTCTTTGAACTAAGTTACCTTCGATTCTTGGCTTTCAAGTCAGCCTGCCTTTCACCAACATAAATGATGTCTTATGTGATGCTAAACTTAGCTTGACTTTACGGCACCATTGGCTGAGGCAATTAAGTACTTCAGTACTGTTGTTCTCAATTTCTGGTCTTATATTCTTTCCACAAGTAACAAAAGGTCATAAGCAAAAGCAGAACTAGCAGTTCTGGTATTCTTTGTAATAGTTCGATCACTGATTCCATCCCAAAATCCTAGAATGTGGGACCGTAAACCGATACTTGCGGGCATCCTTTAGTCATGGTATTCGTAATAAACGGGTTCTGATATCTCAAGGAAGCAGTTCTAAATCTGCAATAGTCCTTGAAGGTGTAAAAATATCTTCTTGTACAGCCAATCTTCCTCAGCAGGGTGGGCCACCATAGATTGTCAAATGCCCCCGAGATGTCCACAAAAATGCCTAGTACGTACTTCTTTCCACTGCTACTAACTACTTCCATTGACCGATTTATGGCATCCTCTGTTGACTTTACCGTTCGAAATCCATACTGACTGGCGTTTATTCCCTGGAGTTTTCGGTGGTTCTGTAATTTCTTACATAGGATCTTCTCTTGAACTTTGCTAAGCACATTTAATAAACATACCAGCCGGTAGGATTTGGGTAGAAAAGAATCTTTATTTTCTCCTCTCATCAGAATTATCACCTCACTTATTTTCCATATTCGCGGAACTCTACCATGATATAGCCATTTTTCAGGATTCTGCATAGGACGGAGGTTAGTCTTATGATTAATTCCTTGAGAACCTAGGCTGGAATTCCATTCCTGCCTGGAGCCTTTCTATTTTCCATTTTGTTTAACATGGTTGGTACTTCTTCTGGAATAATATTACTTCCTTCCACTTCACTTCAGCAGGGCTACCACCTATCACTTCATAGTGTAACATGTTCTTGTGTTTCTTCTTCCGATTTGTCATCCGGTAACAAAACTTTTAACTACTCCTCCACTGAGTCTTCCCAACTTGTGGTTATTTGTCCATCTCTTGACTGTGGATAGTATGGTGGGAGGTCTGATTTTACCTGCAGCTATTTTATACGCAATATCCCACGGATTGTTCATAAGATTTTCCTACACGAAGGCTTCCCAAAAATTTTGTTTCGTCTCTCCCATTGCGTCTTTGAAAATCTGCCTCTTCTGCCAGTAGTACACGAGGAGGATACTTCTATCTGCTGCCACCAGACTGCGTTGCTGCGTTCTTCTCGCTCGTCTCGGGTTAATCGTGGTTTCTTAAGTTCTTCTGTCCATATTTTGCCAATAGGATCTACTATCTTTTTCAGTGATATCGCCTGTTTCATGGCTTTTTGTATCGCAGATGTAAGCTCTTTTGTCCACATTGAAGTGTTAGGTTCAGTGTGGTGAACTGATTCCTTAGCTTTTCCCATGCAGCTTTCCTTATGTTCTATTATGTTTTAATGCTTACTTGGGCCTTACTGCCATCTGCATGAGTTCTGCAAGTTCATAAACAATCAAATTGTGATCACTCGTTGTAATGTTATCAAGCACTTTCCAGCTCCGAAACAGTTTTCTCGCATTTATGTTTGTAATTGATACATTAATATTTGTTCTTGCGCCAGCATTGTTGCTGAAAGTTATGGTTATGTGTTTGGTTCCAGAGCATTAGACCCAATTCGCTTATCAGTTCTTCTAGAAGCTGCCCTCTCATGTCAATCTTTTTACTATGCCAGAGAGCAGACTTTGCATTAACGTCCGCTGCAATCACTGCTAGACAATTTCACAGAGCTGGGTACGGATAGATCTCGTCACTTTACTGGAAATACATGCTTACCATTATTAGGCTTCCCCATATCTCAGCCCATACCATGTGTTCATCACATAGCTGCGTAAATTTAGTAACTGTTACTTGTTTATTCAAAACAATTATTGCTGTCATTGGGTTTTTGCCCTCCGTAATTATTCGTGATGTTACAGACATATGCAGGATTTTCCCTACCAGGAATACGGCTCTTGAAGAAAAATAATATCTGATCTCAACTCCTCAGCCAATCTTCTGATTTCATGTAGAATCATGACGCTTCCCTTAGTATTCAGCTGAGTAACTTTTAACATGGAAGTTACGGATGCTTTGTATGCCCATTTCTGTGGGTTCAAGGAAGTTTTGTATCAAACAGAATGCTCCTATTGGGTAATGACAAACTACTTGTATGTTTTACTATCGTGATTCTCTTGGTAGAGCTACGAATCCTCATGAGGAGTCCCCTGATGAATGCCACAGCATGATGGCTAAAACGTTACATTATAACATATTGACTTGCCTCCACCCGGAGAACCAAGGTAATATTTACGACTACCGTGGAAGCCTGCTCAATTAATTACTTGTATGTTACTTCGGGATCAAATATTTCTCCCCTTCTCTTTAAAATCTAGTGAACTAGGCTCAGGAGTTGAAATAGATCTGTTGGAGGATATAGCGATCTCAGTTGTAGCCTGTCAAATGCCAACGGTTGTGGTTCTAATAATAATTTGCGAATACCTGGGCTTACTTTTATGAAGTGATGAAAGGTGGGGTTTCAAGGGGTCCGGGCAGAAACCGCTTAACCGCTTACGAACTACTACTTCGATAGTTTCGTTTAAAATTTTTTGCTCATCTGTTAAATAATTTTTTCTAAAGAATTTTTGGTACGTCATATAGAAATATTGGTCTCCTGTTTCTTGGCAGCTCGCATTTAGCTTTTGATTTGGTTCTTTATGTTCCATTAATTTGTTCACATCCTCTTTAGTTTCAACGTCGATAATTACTGAGTTATTGGTACTCCTTATTTTATTAATTAATTTTGCCTTTTGCTAGTTTAATTACTTTGGCTATCTGTTCCACAATTATGTTTGGATTTCGCGAGATCTTGAACTGATGAAAAATGAACTTGCTTTCGTCATGTTATTTTATACTTTGCTAAGCTTTTTGCCTTGCTGGCCGCTGCAGCATAGCTTGGCCGAGGAGTTGCATTTATTTATTTATCCTCTGCACTTCTTTATCAAATTCTGGATGTTTTCCGCTATGTAAGAAACCGCCCAACTGGCAAGCTTATCTTTAATTTCGCGGAGCAGCGTTTCATTCAATTTTCTGCCCAAGTTCTCATTTAAGTATCTGACCAGACGTTCATATTATTCAACAGGTTTTGTTTGCACTTGAGGAAGCCTTAGCCACGGCATTGCGAGTGCCTTTTACTTATGTTGCACCTGTCGGACACCACTGAGCTGCCAACATGTTGACGTCGCCTGGCGTTGAATTGTGCGGCCAAGCCGATACTGCCGGAACCAATCGCAAACCAAATATTCTTATGATTACAAAAGCGCAGTCTAGCTGATACGCTAATAGCGATCACATCCGTGTTCCGGATCTTAGTCAGTCTGATAAACAGTAAAGTGAATTTACAGTCCATCAGTGCAGTGAAGTGTGTATAAAATTTGAACTGTCTAAAGATATACAAAACTAGGTTTCAATACTTAGCATCTACTGAGAGCCTGGGCCGTGCCCTAACATGGAAGAGCCTCCAGACACGGGGCAAATAATCAACGTGGCACTGCAGCCGTGTTATTTTCCAGAAACAGCCTCTACAGCCCCGCCGATGATGCACTTCCAACAAGGAATCCAGCCACAGCCATCTCATCTTCAGCCGCTCAACTTCCCAGGTAACGACGCTGCTTCTGCAAGTTGCCCCTCGATCACAGAATTGATGAACAATGTAGTTTCGGAAGAAAGAACTGCTAAACGGTCTCGCATAGAGGAAAACCCTACCGAGCTTCTAAACGAGGAAATGTCCACTGAAACTTTAAACAATCCAGTGAGTGTGTCCCAGGAGTTGGCTTCCATGTCATCAGCGTTGTTCTACCCAACTACTTCAGTCGCAGAATTATATCATCAATATGATAGCCGTGATCCAACCCAAACCACAGTAAACGAGGGTAGGGGTATGGATATCACAAGCATTCCCGCGGATCGTGAAGGAGTTCAAAGTATAATATCGAACAATCGGAACTCTAATAACCAAAATAGTATCCCTCAGGTGCCAAGCCCCCTTTAAATTCCAATAAAGACAGAAGTAAGAATAACCGATACAGCCGCACAGACACGGGTCCATACTTCGTCTTTGTGGAAAGTGTGGATAAAAATATTGGTAGACTTCACCCCCCTTCATACACATAACCCAGCACATAAGCATGACATCATCAATATCATAGCGGCCGGGAGAAATAGGTTAAAAATCGAAACCAATTCAGCAGCCTCTGCTAACTTGTTGGTTCAATCTACAGTTTCAAGGACAGAAACCTAGAAGCTTTCATTCCAAATTTTTTGATAAATAAACAAGGTATTATCAGGGATGTAGGCACTTCCCGGTCAGAAGAAGAAATCCTACAGGCATAGAAAGCCCCCTATCCAGTTGTCGCAGCTAAACGGTTTACCAAGAACTCATACCAAAATAATGATAGGAAAATACCGATACCAATATGCATGATCGGGGTGTAAGGGTTTGGGAGAGACTATACTAGTCTTTTCCAACCAAATGTCAACCTCTCCTTCACGTGGTGCACCCTGTTTGCACGGACGAGGCTCTGGCGACTGAAAGATTCCCGGTATAAGGAGTCACCCACTGCTTGCCAACGGCCTCTGAAAAGAGGGCGGAAGAGCGGGGAGCGGTTCAGGGCACCCTCTTGCCCTTGGGGTTGGAAATGGCCCCTAAAGGCGAATGAATCAGAAATGATCAACGGCATGGGGATGCAGAAGGCAACGGGAAACCACTGCATTAAAGACCCAAAGGGTATCCCGAGGACATGTAATCCTTTCAAATTACATATATCATGATGGCTTCTTCCTGGGTAAAATATTCCGGAGGTAAAATAGTCCCCCAATCGGATCTCCGGGTGGGGACTGCTCAGGGAGGAGTCATCAGAATGGATAGAAACATTCTACGAGTCGGAGCGTGGAATGTTAGAAGTCTGAATAGGGCAGGTAGGTTAGAAAACTTAAAAAGGGAGATGGAACAACTTAAGTTAGATGTTGTTGGGATTAGTGAGATTAAATGGAAGGACGCACAAGATTTCTGGTCTGGGGAACACAGGATAATTAGCACACAAGCTGTCAATGGAGTCACTGGTGTAGGATATGTAATGAACAAGAAAGTAGGGAAGCGGGTCAGTTATTATGAACAGTTTAGTGACAGGATTATTTTGATGAGGTTAGAAACTAAGCCCGTCCCAACCACATTAGTACAAGTATATATGCCCACGTCACAGGAAGATGACGAAGAAATAGAAAAAATATACGCTGAAATCGAAGAATTAATCCAATATGTGAAAGGGGAGGAAAATTTAATAATCATGGGTAATTGGAATGCAATAGTGGGAGAAGGAAAAGAGGGGAATACTGTAGGAAGTTTTGGTCTAGGAGAAAGAAATGAGCGAGGAAGCAGGTTGCTAGAATTTTGTGAAAGATATAAGCTAGTAGTGGCGAACACACTGTTTAAGAACCATGCAAGAAGAATATACACCTGGAAACGTCCTGGGGATACAGGCAGATATCAGCTAGATTATATCATGGTCAAACAGAGATTCAGGAATCAAGTTCTGGACTGTAAAGCGTACCCAGGAGCAGACATAGACTCGGACCATAATTTGATAGTAATGAAGTGCAGGCTGAAATTCAAGCGAATAAGGAAGCAGCATAAGCAGAACAGACTGGAAGTGAATAAACTGAAACAATCTAACACAAGAGAAAAATTTGCAGAAATGGTAGACTTAGGTCTAAGAAGTAACTGTGAAAGGAGCTCAACCGAGGACGAATGGAATGCATTAAAAACCGAAATAATGAAATCTGGCAAAGAAACATTAGGCTTTAGGGAACAAGCTGCCCGAAAACCTTGGATCACAGAAGAAATTTTGCAGCTGATCGATCAGAGGAGAAGGTACAAAAATGCTCAGGATGAAGCAGGAAAAGAGCAGTACAGGCAATTTAGAAATCAAATAAATAGGAAATGCAAAATAGCAAAAGAAAAATGGCTACAAGAAAAGTGTGAAGAAGTAAAAAAGGAAATGGTTGCAGGAAAAGCAGATGTTGCATATAGAAAGATCAAACAGAATTTTGGAGAAATGAAGAAAAGAGGTATGAACATTAAAGCTGCCGATGGGAAACCTCTTTTAAGGTCAGAAGATAGAGCTAACAGATGGAAGGAATACATTGAGAAACTGTATGTTGGGAGACGACTTGAACAATAGTGTTTTGGAAAAGGAAGGCGATGTCGACATGGATGACTTGGGAGATCCTGTTTTGAGGACAGAATTTAATAAAGCTCTGAATGACTTGAAAGCAAATAAGGCAGTTGGAATTGATGAGATCCCTGCAGAACTTCTTAAATCTCTAGGAGAGGAAGGAATCGAAAGATTATTCAAGCTGATATCAAAAAGTTATGAAACAGGAGAAATTCCAACTGATTTTAATAAAAATATCATCTTCACACTTCCAAAGAAACCACAAGCCGACAAATGTGAGAATTATCGCACAATTAGTCTGACATCACATGCTTCAAAATTACTGACCAGAATAATATACAGAAGGATGGAAAGGGTAGTAGAAGAGATAGTAGGTGAAGATCAGTTTGGGTTTAGGAAAAATCGCGGTACAAGGGAAGCAATTCTGTCTTTAAGATTAATACTTGAAGGGCGGATCAAGAAAAACAAAGATACTTTTATGGCATTTGTTGATTTAGAAAAAGCTTTTGATAATGTTAGGTGGGACAAGATGTTCAAAATTTTAAAGAAGTCAGGTCTAAAGTATCGAGATAGAAGAATACTCTATAAACTTTATAAGAATCAAGTGGCTGTAATAAAAGTAGAGAATCACGAAAGACATGCATCAGTTAAAAAGGGTGTGAGACAAGGTTGTAGTCTATCCCCGTTAATATTCAACTTCTACGTAGAAGAAGCAATGAAGAAAGTCAAAGAAAAATTTCCATGTGGCATAAGTTTTCAGGGAGAAAAAATCAGTATGCTACGATTTGCTGATGACATTGTCTTGTTAGCAGAGAGGGCTGAGGATATTGAGAAGTTATTGAATGGCATGAACAAAATACTGAAGGAAGATTTTGGACTGAATATAAATCAAAGTAAGACAAAAGTGATGAAATGTAGCAGAAATGATACAAATGCTAGCAGATTAAATATAAAAATAGGATCGGATGCAATAGGAGAAGTGAGTGAGTTCTGTTACTTGGGAAGCAAAATTACAACCCATGGCCGAAGCAGGAATGATGTTAAAAGCAGAATAGCACTAGCAAAAAGAGCCTTCATGAAAAAGAGAAATCTTTTAGTTTCAAATATTGATCTAGGTATCAGAAAGAACTTCTTAAAACTCTATGTGTGGAGCACAGCACTTTACGGCAGCGAAACATGGACTTTAGGAATACCGGAAAGAAAGAAACTTGAAGCATTTGAAATGTGGTGCTACAGAAGAATGCTGAAAATTAGGTGGACAGACAAAGTAAGAGTTTTGGAAATGATGGGTGAGAAAAGAAGTTTATGGAAGAAGCTTACAGGAAGAAGAGACAGGCTGGTAGGTCATATTTTGAGACATGCTGGATTGGTTAATTTGTTAGTGGAGGGGACAGTGGAAGGTAAGAACTGTAGAGGAAGACAGAGATTAGAATATATGAAGCAGATAATTGAGGACGTGGGCTGTAGGGGGTATGTAGAAATGAAGAGGTTAGCACAGGATAGGAAGGGATGGAGGATTGCATAAACCAGTCTAAAGACTGACAACAGCAAAAAAAAAAATGCATGATCACCTTTAGATCACAATCCCTGTCGGACAACATTGCAATCTTTGGGGCACGTTGCCCAGTCGAACCTCATGACCCACAAATTCTCGTCTGTGATAACTGTTTACGTTTTGGCAATCGTATAACTCAATGCCGCAGCTCTCCCCGCTGTAATAAGTGCGGAGGCCCACATACTATGGAGACGTGTGCCAGCACAGCAGATCCACAATGTGTGTATTGTCAGGGTCCTTATTTATCCAATGACAGAATATGTCCTGTGATCGTTCAACAACAAAAAGTACAAGAGACAGCGGCCCATAATAAAGCCTCTCCCATGCCGAATTGTTATCCCACCCATCGTCAGACATATTTACACGCAGCCAGCGCCGCTCCGCTCTATTACGACGAAAAGCAATTCCCCCCGCTCTCTCCAACTGCAGCCTCCCAGCCTCGACAAATGCATTCCAAAACTGTCCTATAACCCTATCCATCAAAATCAAGAGTCACGTCACAAAAGTAAAGCACTTGTAACAACTTTATGCCATGTAACGACTTTATGGCTGTAAGCATATCTATCGATAAATATATTAATAAGTCTGTTCAGATTGATTTAATAAACAAACAGTTATATTCAGTTTTTTGAGTAGCTTTAGATATACTTCAGGTTCGATATTGACCACAGTCGCCACGGGCAATTACCCGAAATAAAGTTATTCAACGGAGCTACGAGCATGCAAATGAAATATCACTCCGGAATGTAGTTAACACTCATTTATTCCGTAAACAGTTCACAAACTACTACAAAGCACCTTGGAAACCACCAAACGTATAATACTCATCGGACTTCGTGAATCTGAAGATTGTCAGGCTCGTTTAAGCAATGAACAAGACATTAATGATCGCCACAGCTTACCACACATGCAACTACAACACATTTCACTTTCCACAGTTCCTCCGTATTACCACTTTACACTGAAATTATCACTGCCATTAAGTCTGTAGTCACTCTTAATAAAGTTTCTGTAGCTGACTTACAGTTCATTAGTTCATCGAACATCCAGTTATTAGTCCGCGCGCTTACACCTCAATATAGTCTCGCGCCATCTTCTCTTCCACTCCTGATACTCCGCTCTGCCGCATAGATCGATATCTCGATCTATCGATTGTATCGTTACACACTCTCTTCAAAACCAACCGATATATAGGACTACTACCGTCGGCCGCAACAAGCAAAGGCCAGCAACCCCAAAAGCACAAAAACCCCATTACCCTCACGTTTATCAAAGCATGTATGCACCCCAACATATACCAATAACACCTATCACACAGAATCCTTACCCTCCTCAACCCTAGGATAAGGAAAAGTCCCACTCACCCGAACAAGTAGCACTCATAGAGAAGATATTGCAAATGATTCTGAAGATGATTCAAGAATTTCAAGCAGCTCCATCTGATACTTCCCAACTCGACCCACTTCGTCACCTTCTTACCGACCTAGTAGGAACCAATTAAAGAACTGAATACTCTCTCTACTTCCTATGTCGATAAAACTTTTGCAATGGAATGCTCGATCTGCTATTGCCAATAAAAACATCCTATCTAAGGAATTGCTCGACAACAACATAACAGTAGCAGCTATCAGTGAAACCTGGTTTAAGCCACATGCCCCTATCCATTTCAGGGGATGTAACATCATCAGGGAAGATAGAACAGACGGAAAGGGAGGCGCGACACTCTTGATAAAGGAAAAAATTTCTTTTCAAGAAATACAGATAAAATGGGGAGTAAAAGAAGTACAGGCTGTAGCCGCGGAAATAGAAACACCTATGGGTGCCTACTCTATATTATCACTATATCAACCACCACATGTGAGGATCAGCTGTAACGAATGGAACCATTTGTCGGCGTAAGGGGATGGAGTAGGCAGCGCCTTTTATTGCCCTTGTACTAGGTATCAAGGAGAGTATAAATTACCATTGAATAAATCCATATATACTGCAGAAGCCATCGCCATATTAAGAGCACTTGAGCACAGCTTGACATTGATTGAGACGAGTTTTTTAATAACCTCTGACTGCCTCAGCGTGCTGAACTCCATCCAAAGAAAATTTTTGGCCAAGAAAACCAATCAATTTATGGTTAAGATTGTAGAGACAGATTTAGAATTGTCCAGGGGAAACAGATCCATTAACTTCCTTTGGATAAAAGCACATGCAGGGGTTCCTGATAGTGAAACAGTGGATCAAATTGTAAAGACAGCCGCTAGAATAGGAGACACCTTAGATATCCAGCTTCCGTACACTGACTACCTCTTCAAAATAAAAACAATGGCTCTGAACAAATGGCAAACTGAATGGGACTCCAGTAAAAGTAGGAGGGGACAATATTATGGATCGATTCAACCTCAAATACCATCCCGCCCATGGTTCTCCAATTTTCCGGATCATAGAGGCGTCATTTCCACTATAATTAGAATGAGCTTTAACTATGGTTTATTCCCCCAACATTTACATCAGATACACATCTTAGATACTGATATTTGTGATTGCGTTAGAGCAGAAATAGGGGATATTAATCACGTAGTCTTTTCATGTCCCAAATATAAATCTCATCGACAAAATTTTTTAAAACAACTAGTCAACTATGGAATACCTCTCCCAACAAGCATCAGCTGTCTGTTGCACGGTAACAACGTGACCATATACAAGTTGTTAAGTAACTTTATAAAGTCAACTAATATAAAAATTTAGATGTGAAAACTAGTTATTGGTAAGGATTTTACTAATTAAAAAAAAAAAGCTATAAGGAACTAACAATAATGTATATTTCTCTGTATCATTTGTAATTATGTTTGTGCAATTGTATCTGTACATAATGTGTCAAACCTAGACTCTCACTCCACTTTAGGGGATAAACAAAAATGTTCCTTTCTGATTAATCAGTTTACTTTGTTCTATCCTTTATATTTTACTAATCATGTCAAGTCTTGCTCTCCTACCTATACGTAACATGTTTTTATATGGATGTACAAATGGATTATGGTTGTGTAGTGCCTAGCCGCTTAAATCCAAATAAAAATAAAAAATATAAAACTGATTACAAAAGCTTCCGCGGTCACTGTATGTATCATGGTTCTCCGGGTGGAGCCGTGTTGATTTATTAAAACCTGACGTTTCTTCCGTCATGCTGTGGCTTTCTTCAGATGACAGTCCTCTGAAGAAGGTCACAGCATGACGGCAGAAACGTCAGGTTTTAATAAATCGACGCGGCTCCACCCGGTAAACCAAGATGATGCAAATAATTCTTCACAAAACCAATGTCTGTTGAGCGATTATTGATCCACTTTCATACAACTCACGAAAAAACATATTTTCCACCGACGTAACTTTAAAAAGTTCTGCGTTTCGTTTATCCTGATCAAGACGCACTAAATATCGAAAACGACACGCGATGTGGCTGCTTGCGTGGTAACTCCCACTCAACTCCCAGATACCGCTTTTCATTAAGATAATACAGACCTTGTAATGCTGTTTATCGAGAACCGGTATTCAAGAGTTCCAATGTACTCCTTGGCCAGCCGCTTAAAAGCACTGTCTTTGCTCAACAAAGTTCCAGCTACAGTGTGACTTGCTGCTGATGTCTAGCGAGATAAGTTACTCCTATCCAGACATCAAATAAGTTAAAAATTGCCATTAAACTTTAATTATTTGGTGTAACTGTCCATCCATTCATTCAATTCAATTTTCACTGAATTTTTACATTTTATTCTGGTTGTAACTAGTTTTTGTCTCAATATGGGTTTGATGTTGTATGAACCTTTCAAGTTATTTAACCTGAAACACATGAACAATTTAACTCCCATCATCAGCGCCTTCCGTGAGTTCCTACAATAATTCTCTTAGTGACGCGTGTTTTGTGATCACATAGTCAGATGTCTCAGTATAGTCAGCTGGCATAAGGTCGCATCCATCAATACAGTCATCTTAAATCGATGACTGTTCCCATTCAATATTACATCGCTACGTGTGATGCTTTCAAGTACGTTTCTATGTTTTTCGTAAGATCTCTAACGAAAGCACGTATGTCACCTGAGATATACAGTTAAATTCCTATTATTAACTGGCACACAAAACAAAACAAAAAATAGTTACTGGAACTCATACAAGTACAAGTACAACTGTAGTTACAAAAATGGGATATCAGAAATGTAAACTATAATTTCTAGTGAAAATGTCCTCAGACTTGTTTCACAGTGAAGTGATAAAAATACATCACAGGATAATATACGGCCAGTGGAATATGAACCACGAAATTTCATTACAAGGAAATTCTGAATAAGTATACAAGAAAATTAACTCCGGCCATCCTGATCTGGGTTTTCAATGGTTTTCCCGGATCACTCCACACGAATGCTGGGATGGTTCCTCACAATAGCCCATGGGCGCCTCCTGTCATATCCCGTATATCCTTTCCAAACTATTACCCTTTCGGATAGGTGCAATGCACCCTCCACCACACACTTTTAGTGAATTGCGGAGTAATAATAACAAAAATAATAATAATAAAATTAACTTACGCACTCATATCGACGTGGATTAATTCCACACCATCTGTTGTATGGGTGTTTGCAAATTCTTATTACAATTTCCTAGGATTTGTACAAAGGACTGAGAGCTCATAGATAAAGATTCGATTAGGAACCCAACTTCAGAAACAAACATTTCACCTGTTATGATAGAACAAAATGAAATAGGTAAAAATAAAAACTGTTGCCTCTACTGCGTTCTTAAATCTGTATAGAAATGTGCTGGTGAAACAGATATAGTGGTTCCTGTCTGCCCTGGTGGACCACTAGTCACCAGCCTCTGTGAGGGTGGGAGGACGTCGGCCATACCGTTGATACAGGCCCGGAGCATTTACCCTATTGGAGGACTGTTGTGTAGCGAAACGTGTGACAAAGTTTTGTATGATACGTGTATTTTGTTTGTGAAATGTATAATTTATGAGGCGGAGATTAAGGACTGTCTAGGCATTCACCTTGGTGATTGCGGGAAACCGCAAATAGGACAGTCAGTACTCGGGGTGCCCGATCCAGTCTGTGGCACCTAAGTTGGCAGGTGTGGTTTTTACACTACAGTGTCAGTTTTTTGTTCGGAATTGCATCCTGATCAACTGCAGGAGCTACTCGGTGTGGCATTGTATCTTCGAAGCATGTTCTGGCGCACTAAAACTTCCCACATCCGCTCTGGCAGTCTGTCATACACGCAAGCGGGAGATTTAAACACATCATTGTGTGTGTGTGTTTTTTTTTTTCGGACATGGGTTCCTAATCAAATCCTTATCCACCCAGACCTCTCTAGAAACCCTGAGATTTTGTGGCCTGTATATGGCGATGAACATATAAAAGGAATAACACTTCTACATTGCTGCCTTTAAAAAATACGACGAAGTCTTTAAAAGCTGTGATAGGACTGGTACAAAGAATGATAAGGATATTTGCGGTCGCGCTTCGTTTAGACTAGTTTTTTTTTTTTCATCAACTTACTCAGCGCCAGACATATACGAGTAATTGTTAATTTTTTGTCTTTTCTACAAGAACTTTTTTTCTCGTCTAACTGTTCGTGTTAGTATTTCGCATGTGACTTGACAAACGTTTAATCAGTTTACTTACTTTTCTGTTTTGTTAGTTATTATGGCTTTTGGACGTGTCGACGATGAGGTCATTAGCATCCTTATTGTTTCGCCTGTTCTTGTTATTTCCAATATAGAATTGAAATTTTTTAAAACTCTTTTTATTGTTTTGTGTCGGGAGTTACAAATTTTTCAACTTCGTATTGGAAACAACAACAACAACAGTAGCTAAACTTGATGAGAAGTTAACCTATCGTTAAATCATAGTTAAGTCTTATATGCAACAAAAATAGCAGTTTTAGAAAGCGCAATGATTTACTTACATGGTAAATTCAACGCAAACCCTCTGTTTTGCCTGTTGTACTTTTGTTCTCAAATCGAGCGTGGTGGGTGAGCGGTAACGCACTGGCCTCGCATTATGGAGGACGCGGGTTCGAATGCCCGTCAGGGCATCCAGATTTTGGTTTTCCATGGTTTCCCCAAATCACTCCAGGCGAATGCCGGGATGCTTCCTTCAGAAAAGCCCATGGCCGAATTCCTTCCTGTTCCTTGCCCCCGTACTTTCCCGCCTCTAATGACCTCGACGCCGATGAGGCGTAAAGCCATAAGCATAAGTAAGAAGTTCTCCTCAAGTAAACATTACATCTTATAGTGAAGTATCGACCAAAATGCCTCGTTGATCATCTATAACCAATAAACCGGAGTTTCGACAACATGCAAAATTTTCTCAGACTCATATACTTAAAAAAAAAAAAAGTCCAAATTTAAGGTGTTAGTACTGTGCAGAATTTCATAATTTAATGGAAATGAACTTAAATAAAATAAATCAAAGTAGCTTCTTTTCTTTCTTGATTTTATTCCAATAGACCAAAAATACGAAACCTCTAAAAATGTAATTCATGGAAATAAAAAACTCAAATTTAAAATCTGCAGTGGATCAAAACTAGACTCTAAGCCCGTCAGAAATGAAGGGTTGAACGGCATGTTCTGGTAAGTCATTTACTTGACTAAATAGGATGAATAATATTGTTATTGAATAACGTACAATGCAATTCCTCACACATTACGCTATAGCAAAAAGTTTCAATCGTCGTCCTCGTCCAGACTGCATTTCAAATTAACCGCAAACTCAGCTAAAATTGCCGCTAGAAAATCAAAGCTTCAATTACAGGTGCATTAATACATTCACTGTGTCGCATGTTAGTGACATTATGCATTGAGATATAAACTCGGCCCAAAATTTTCACGCGCACTTGAATCATGGGCAACGAAAACGGAAGATGCAGGTCCATATTACAACGTTTGAGCGGCTGACACAGTTTGAACTACTTATAAGCGGCTGAATAATGACTTCGTAAATATAGCCTCAATGACTGCAAAGGAAATTAAAAATAAATCTTGACAACTTACGTTATGCCGCGTAATATTGGTTTTAATCCTGGTCCAGGACGCAAGATCACGATAAATTTGGAACTATTTTCATCCGCATGAAGTAATATTCTCAGTAACATGGTGTTCTTGACAACAACATCAATTATATTTTTTAAATCTCTGGTGTAACCACAAATGCCATTTGTTATTCTAACCAAGGCAAAATTTCAAATATAAAGAAATAAAAAGCAATTAATAATTAATATGTTAGCGTAAATGCAATACATATTTTGTCAATTTATTTCTTATCGGATGCTTTGCAAAACAGAATTTTTATTGTTCCTACCTAGTTGGTAGTCACATTTCTGGCCGCAACAAAACTCCGGAACGTGACGTCACAACGTTACGGACACAATAACCAAGCTTAGCCTTTTGTTAGTACTGATAAAAGGTAATCAGGTGGTGGAGAAGACTTGAGGGTGACGTTGGGAGGTAGTGAAGGAAGATTCCAAGTTTACCTAGGGGGCATCCAGTTTTTACGTGAGGTGAAATAGGGGGAGGGGGGTGGGAGTTCGACGGAAATCTCACGTCACCTTTTTAAATTCTTGATGTACAGAAGAGCTAAAAGAAAAAAAGGGTCCACAATCGACGCGGATATCGCCTTTGGGGGGGGGGGGTTATACCCGCTATCGGAAACAGGAGAGTTTAAAAAAACCCTCAAAAACTACGAGGTCAATCAGTAGGGGGCGGGGGTATCGTCAAAATCTCACGTCATCTTGGGGGGGGGGGGGTTTTCAAACAGATCTTACTACAGAGGGAGGGGGGGTCCGGAATTCCGGAAAAATACCTCACGTAATTAACGGACGCCCCCTATACATATCCCTTCATCATACAGAAGTACGTAAAGTCATAAAAGAGGCGGAATCCTGCTGTTGCTCAGTAAAGATAATATCATCACTATATCACATAATGATTCAATCATTTTGAATCTTAAACCGTGCCTAGTGGGTGAGCGGTAGTAATCAAAGCAGGTACACAAATGTATGTCACCGACTCTGATCAAATATTACAAAACTGTTGTTGACCGTTAATAAAAGTCACAAGGTGTCTTCCGGAAAAAATCCAAATTTTAGGTTATAAGTATGAAGCTGGGTAGAAATGACAGGGAAAAAAAAGAAGTGTGCAATAAACTTTGATAAATGTGTGATGCATAAAAATCTCATATTTCTAGAAGACAATTAGTTCAAGTGCAACAAAAGCACTAGTACCTAAGATATGAAGTTAACTTTAATGCACCTTGGTTTCCTATCACGCTCCCTTGGCTCACGTGGTTGCAACACCGTAATGGTGGGGTGTTAGCTGGTTGGAGTACTGCTGGTGGAAGAAATTTTTATCCTCAAGGCTTGGCCGGGAGGGTAAGAAAAGTGTGGGTGCACAATTCTTAATTACCCGATCGTGCATCAAAGTCCTGAGTTAAATACCAAACCACTCTGCAGTGCGTATAGAGTGAGGGAACACGGTACCGTTGATGACTATGCGTCAGTCATATGGGAACATTTAGCTTGATGGGTCTTTCGGAAGAGTAGGCCTGAATGGGGACCGCACCGTATATCACAATCTCCCACCCTTAAAATGTTATTCACTCACAAAGTACACCAAACACAATACAGACATTCACAAAACCAGTAATACTAAAATACATTCTTATCACTGGGGAACGCCAAGCAAAGCCACGCCTGTTAAATTTTCCAAGACAGCTTTGATCACCGCATAAGATGAGCATCTTCATTACCATACCCCGGCAAGCTCGCTTATTTCATAGTATGAACTTTCCATTGTATTTTTCTTGTAATTTTGTTTCACCAGATTTGTTTAGAATTATGTTACAATGCTATTTTCAGCTTAAATATCAAGAGAACCATTTATAGGATTGTGACCGTGAATGTGACCACATGATTGTAGCAGTCAGTTTGTGATTACGCGAGCTGCTGCTGTCTGCTCGCATGTTGGTATTCATCACCAAAGAGATTTGCGATACGTTGACGAATGCTTACAACCAGTAATCCCACCTCTCTTCAGCTCTTCCTACGTCCTGCTTTTATCAGAAAACCGTAGACAGTATTTTTCTTTTTACAAAGTACCTGCATTCACAGCAACGTCTCTTATATCCTTGCCTCAGAGCGAAATCTATAAGACCCGCGTGTGAAAGTATCAGCTGTTGGGGACAGATAAACTTCTGTAAGGATCGCTGATTAGAAGCAAGCGAGCAACTTAGAGACTCTCGCCGGATGTACAGCTCAAAAGAAAATACACAAATTTCAAGTAAACCTTATACAGGGTGGGGCATTTAATATGTTTTCTGGAAATATTTCGGAAAGAAAACATTTTAACAAACAATAACCTATATAAAAAATAATCGTACAGTATGGGGCTACAATTATGTGATATTGGTTTTTTCACAGGTGGCGCTGTTGTCGTTACAACAAGGTCAACTTAATTCTTTTAAATGGGAACCCCTATTTTTTTTTGAAGATTCCGATTCCTCATGAAAAAATAAAAATAGTTTGCTTAACTCACTTTTCTGTTAGCCTCACAGATGGCGCTGTAATCGCGAAAAATGAATATTCGCGTTTATTGTGTATAATTTTAATTATTGTTTAAATAATTACATGTAATTTTCATTCTGTAAACATGGAGGGTAATTTTAAAGGATAATGACGAAATTTATTTTTTAAATGCTTTTTCTTACTTATTTGCAGCCATGTCTACAGCAGGTGCTCAAAAAGGTGACCATTTACTTCCAGACATTTTCTGACACACTTCGAGCTGTTCAGGCATCATTTCTGCAAAGGGTCAGAAAATGTCTGGAAGTAAATGGTCACCTTTTTGAGCACCTGCTGAAGACATGGCTGCAAATAAGTAAGAAAAAGCATTTAAAAAATAAATTTCGTCATTATCCTTTAAAATTACCTTCCATGTTTACAGAATGAAAATTACATGTAATTATTTAAACAATAATTAAAATTATACACAAAAAACGCGAATGTTCATTTTTCGCGATTACAGCGCCATCTGTGAGGCTAACAGAAAAGTGAGTTAAGCAAACTATTTTTATTTTTTCATGAGGAATCGGAATCTTCAAAAAAAAAAATAGGGGTTCCCATTTAAAAGAATTAAGTTGACCTTGTTGTAACGACAACAGCGCCACCTGTGAAAAAAACAATATCACATAATTGTAGCCCCCTACTGTACGATTATTTTTTATATAGGTTATTGTTTGTTAAAATGCTTTCTTTCCGAAATATTTCCAGAAAACATATTAAATGCCCCACCCTGTATATTTAGTATAAAGCGGGTGGCCCACGAGAAATTTTTGTGAATGATAAACGATGAACAGCGAAACTGGTGGTTTGTAATAGGATGACAGAAGTACCGGCCTCTAACGCGGTCGACGTCGATGATAAAAAAAAAAAAAAAAAAAAAATCACATCTGTGGTGACGCTAACCTCGGAGTGGAGTAGTCGAGACGAATTTGCATAGTTGTGGAGGCAATCACCACTGGTATCACTACAACAACATAGTGATAGATGAGCACGATTGTCGGGATATTCTTAAATGAGAAAACAACAGAACTGAATTAATCTCATATATAATGTCGTTTTACTTCCTCGACCACGAAGTCTGCTACAGATTTAGGATCAGTACGGTTTGCACGCAATTTCATAATTCACAGCGAAACTTCAGAAAACAAACGTCACTATTTTTGTTTCACACATATAATAGCTGAAATGATGCCGAATTTGAAGAATCCAAGTCACTGATATACAGAAATAACGACTTTTTGCAAGAAAATATATCATCAATCAAAATAAGGCTTGAACGCCAATTACTGCTCCACCACGCGAAGGACGATAGCTATCTGCTGGACAATGCAGCACGCACACTACAACACAAAATCGATTACTTTTATTTGTAATAACATGCTACCAAACAATTCACCACGGAATGGCTCTTGAAACTTTACTGTACCGCAACTTTCCGAAACTGTTTGAACTTACGAAATGCAACCTTACATAAATAATACTTAAGTAGCGGTTTTTCGTGCGGCCATTATTTTTGCCTTACAATGTTTTATGTTGCTTATGGCTTTTCGCCACGTCGAGGCCGAGGTCATTACAGACGGAACGGACTGGGGGCAACGAACGGGAAGGTATTCGGTTATAGCCTTTCAAAAAACGATTCCGGTATTCGCCTGGAGTGATTTCGGTAAACCACGGAAAACTGAATTCTGGACAGACGGGGATTCGAACCGTGTCCTCCCGAATGCGATGCCAGAGCGTTACCACTTCACCCATCAGGCTCCAACATTTTGGAGTGCGGAAATCAACAAACCGTCGCGCTCGCTATGTGTTTCGAGATTGTCTGGCTTGGAGCATACGAGGTTTTAAATGAGTTTTCAGTCAGTTTTATGTTGTGCTTAATGCTATGTGCGTTGCCCAGAAAAAATATTCTGTAAAATACGGTTCTGAACACATTAGAAAAACAATTTCAACTAGGTTGGCCAAATATGTCCCTTTATTATTATTACTATTTGTGGATAAGCCCATTAGGACTACGCAAAGTACTCAGAAGCGTTTGTCCGCTTTCCTTTGTGTCCATATTTCCTTCATACGTTTGCTGTGGGCTTCTTTTCTCTCATCTGACCATGTTGTTCCTGGTATTTTCTTAAATCTTTCCTCCCGGTCAACTTGCCACGTGTGAATTTTGGATTTAAATATGTCTCTGTTTTCAATATCTTCTGGAACAATTCCTGCTAATTTGAGGTCTTTCTTGATTTCTCCAACCCATTTCATTGTATCATATATTAATTTACTTCGGTTTTCATAGAATTCAACTATTTGTCTTGTCAGTCTGTTAGGGTTCATTCTTTTGATGTGTCCATAAAATTTTAGTCGGCGTTTTGTAATATCACTGTGAATGTCTGCATATTGTAAAATTTCCTGATTACTTCTGAGTCTGTACTGGTCTCCTATGAGTCTTGGGCCCAATATTTTCCTTATAATTTTGCATTTTTTCTCAATGTTTTCTATATCTTTTTTTCTGTTCAAAATAAGTGTTTCTGATCCATAAAGACATTCTGGTTTAATAACTGTATTGTAATGTCTCAGTTTTGTGTGCTTGGAGATGCATTTTATGATGCAGACGTTTTGTGTGAGCCGATAAGCTGTTTCCATCCATTGGCATCTAATTTCATTAGCTATTGCTTCAGTTCCATTCTCTTGGATTGTTTCACCGAGATACTTGAAGTATGAGACTCGTTTGATTTTTCCATATTTTGTCTCCATGTATTTTGGTGTTTCTTTATTGCAGGTCATAAATTCTGTTTTCTCGAACGAAATCTGTAGACCCATTTTCCACGCTACTTCATTTAAGAGTTCGATTTGTTTTTGGGCTATTGCAACGTCACGGGTTAAGATTTCTAAGTCGTCTGGAAATGCTAGGCAATCTATCTTTAATTTTCCTCTGCCTAATATAATTGGCTGGTCAATTCCAAGGATTGATTTTTGTTTCCGCCATTCCTGTAACACTTTTTCAAGGAGGCAGTTGAATAGTAACGGAGAATGCCCGTCTCCTTCTCTTACTCCTGTTTTAATAATGAATGGTTCTGATATTTCCCCTAAAAATTTTATTTTGGA
The DNA here is from genome assembly GCA_031002005.1 of Vandiemenella viatica. NCBI lineage: Eukaryota > Metazoa > Arthropoda > Insecta > Orthoptera > Morabidae > Vandiemenella > Vandiemenella viatica. The sequence goes on from CM061921.1 coordinate 281,872,023, forward strand.
CTTTGTATCTGTTAGTGTTTGTTGTATTAAAGCAAGAGTTTTCGGGTCTAAGCCTTGTTCTTACAATATTTGGAATATCTCCCTTTATTATTAATTTTATTTATTTCTGCTTCCGGCTTTAAGGTTCGTCTACATCGGTGTTATTAGAGCTCGGAGAGGATAGGTGTAAAGAAAGGTAAGAAATTTTCCAGGGTCTTTTGAAGACACCATCCCGGCATTCGCCTGAAATGATTACCGGCGACAATGGAAAACCGCAAACAAGATGGCCGGACGCTGATTTGAACCCGCGTCCTCCAAAGTGCCAGGTACATACGTCACAACTCAACCATCACGCTCAGTTTTATTTTAATGGCATGACCAATGAAAGCTCTCCTCAACCAGAAATAACCAACAGCAAAATTTATGAGATTCGAGAAAAGTACGGCCGCTACCGATCATCACTCCATCAACCTGATGGATGCGCGGTTAATTGAACAGCTAATTGCGTTTTGGGCATGCACACCATACGGTTCTGTAACTTTTATTTCATCATTATGATGATGTTCTGTTCAAGCTTACGGATTGTATTCCAGTCATCAAAAACGCAAGGTTGTGATGATACTTGAATTATTTTAAACAAAATTTCTTTACAAAATGTGGAGTATTATTGGAAAATCGACGACCATCTTACTTACTGCAGCTTGAACACGCCAGCGGGGTGCTAGTTGAGCAAACTACTTGTCTGTGCTCGGTACGTTGTGATCGCCTTTGTTTTTTATTCATGTTGTGTCACTATTGATTTAATAAGCAGTGATATCGGAATTTTTATTTCCGCATGCGCCAAGGAACCCCACTAAGGAAACAACGACATAAACAAAGACAAACAGTTCATTTTGAAGAAATGTTTAATGACAAAAGTTTTTAGTTTTCATGAGTATTCTATCCCTGCTCATCATCTTGTTTGAGATATTTTTTTAAAACTTGCATAACTGTATCACATTGATACCCATATGGACATAAAATTACGTTTATTGCTAACAGAATAACATGAAATTGTAGTAAACTTGTCATCACATCTTGTTTGATATCATTTTGGTTGAAAGTTCTTATTAAGTTCCACTATCCTGAATTTCTATATTTTTTTAAACCCTATGGCATAAAAATATGAGGGAGACATATCGTTAACGACTTCTGGGGTTGTAAAAAAATACACAACTAAACAAAAAATTTTAGAACAAATCTGATTGCTGTTGGAGCTGAAACTTTTTCGGTGTATGATTATAATGGATTCTTCGTTTTATTTTTTAACTACGGCTTTACGCCTGGTCGACGGCTATGGTCATTAGAGGCGGGATGGGACTTGAGACAAGGAACGGGAACGGGAAGGAATTCGGCCATGGCCTTTTTGAAGGAAGCATCCCGGCATTCGCCTGGCGTGATTTGGGGGAAACCATGGAAAACCCAAATCTGGATGCCCTTGGGGGATTTGAACCAGCGTCCTCCCGAATGCGAGGCCAGAACGTTCACCGTTAACCCACCATGCTCGGTGGATTCTTCTCGATGCATTTCTAACTATCTGATGAACTATACGAGGCTCGATGCGGAACGCAAAAAATGTACATGCTTCTGCTTCATGTGCGAAAGAAAAATTGTTTGCCTACGCATATGCTCGTCGACCATGAGGTTATTATAGCTAGAAGAAGATGGGCAGCAAGGAATGGGAAGGAACTGGACCATGGTCATTTTAAGGAATGATCCAGGGATTTGCCTGGAGTGATTTCAGGAAAGCATGGGATACCAGACTCTGGATGGCCGGATGAGGATTTGAACCCGAGTCCCCCGGAAAACCAGTTCAGTGCGTTACCGCTCACCTACTGAGCTCGGTTTGCTCTGCAGTCAATGTAACAATTTTTTTCTGTGAAACTTGATCAAAAACGATGCAAAGGCGACGAGCTAGATAGCTGTGACATACGGACGGACAAGACAAAGTTATAAGAGTCTCGGTTTTACTATTTTGGCTATGGAAACCCTAAACAAAACATCAAATAATCACAGTTCTGTACCAAAAATACGATTAATATATATATAAAAAATCCAGTTTATAGACTTGATGAAAAAAATGTATTTCGCTTAAGTGAAACTGACTTCCTATACCTTTTAAAATAATTTTCGACTGCTTTTAGCATCTAGTTTGTCTGCGCCAGAAATATATATATATATATATATATATATATATATATATATATATGGTGTTACAAAAAGGTACGGCCAAACTTTCAGGAAACATTCCTCACACACAAACAAAGAAAATATGTTATGTGGACATGTGTCCGGAAACGCTTACTTTCCATGTTAGAGCTCATTTTATTACTTCTCTTCAAATCAAATTAAACATGGAATGGAAACACACAGCAACAGAACATACCAGTGTGACTTCAAACACTTTGTTACAGGAAATGTTCAAAATGTCCTCCGTTAGCGAGGATACATACATCCACCCTCCGTCGCATGGAATCCCTGATGCGCTGATGCAGCCCTGGAGAATGGCGTATTATATCACAGCCGTCCACAATATGAGCTCTAACATGGAAAGTAAGCGTTTCCGGACACATGTCCACATAACATATTTTCTTTGTTTGTGTGTGAGGAATGTTTCCTGAAAGTTTGGCCATACCTTTTTGTAACACCCTGTATATATATAAATGTAAATTACATTACTGGCCTGGAGACCCCAAAGGGTTAATCGTCCATTTAGTGACAAAGTTTCAATTTGCCGCGTAATCACCCTCTGTCGTTGCTACTCTAACCTAACCCATGAATTCTATTGTGTAAAAGAAATTTAAAGATCCAAAGGGACTCCGAACCACGGTGCCTCGTAGCGCATTCCATACGAACAAAGTTTTGCCAGAGGGGATGGTTAATTTAAAGGCATTTAGAAACCGGGACTCTTTCGATCCCCATTCATGCCACTTAAGCAGTCCAGCCAGCAAACCACTATACTGAAGACAGATAAACTGCTGTACTGCAGAACAAAGTACGCTTATTTAAGGACTGCAGCATACTGTAGCTTGGACACTTTCCATTCCGACATTTCATTCTGAATACAACTTATTATATTGGAATACATATTTTCTGATGCAACCGTCTCGAGTAATGAGAAATATGAATCATTTAACCAATACCTCCGCCCTCGCCCTCCCCCCCCCCCCCCCCCCCCACTTCACCCCACCTTGCGCGTCCGAAGCTTTCGCTGAATAGTGCGATCATAGAATACAGTGTGACACAACGCTAAACTGCCAACATCCAGTCGACAACAGTTTCTTTCAACAGCATGTTGCTCCAGTGAAGGCTAGGGTTTGCATATCCATCGTGAAATCTCAAACGGAAACAAGGTTTTGCATAATAAACCCTATCTTCACTTCCTCGTTGCAGGTACCACACCACACAATCAAACTTACCGTAATTTTCGTCGCACAGGCGGTATAGCGCCTGAATGGGGGTTCGATCCCCGATGATGCTGAACATTCAGCCTGCTATCCAATGAGTACCGTAGAGGAAACTCCGCGGGAAGGTAAAGAATGGCCGGAGCGTGGCGCTGACATCGTCACACCCTTCTAGTACTAATGAATGTAATGGAAATGCGGAGCTTCACCTCCATGGATCGTGCGAGAAGCGGCAAGAACCGTACGTACACCGTCAGCTATTACCGTACTTAAATCTACTGAAACATTCGCGTTTGTTCCCTGGTATCTGAAGTGAACATCATGATTATTAACGGGGTTTAGATGAGTTGAAACTGGGATCTAACCACTTGGCGCCATCTTTAAATCGCGGCAATACAGCGACGCTGAAACCGAAAAATAAGTGCTGTTCTGCTGAATTCTTACATAGTTAAATTATCTAGTAAAATGATGGAAGGGTTGTGTGATGATCTGAATAGATTACTAATTATACGGAAGTAACATCTGAATGATAGTTTAGCTAACCGCATAAATTTCAAATTCGTTTTTCAATAAATGTTGGTGACGCTGTTAATTTAATTACTTCCACCTCCCCACACGTATACAGTAGTCGCGCAGATTATTCAGTAAAACGATTTACTGCGGATTCAATTTGCAATCCGTATTCTTTGCTTAGGGCTTTACTTGCCATCGAGGTCATTAGATACAAAAATGGGAAGGGATTCGGCCATGGATTTTTGAAGAAACTATACCGAAATTCGACTGAAGTGATTTCGGTAAACCATAGAAAACCGAAACCAGGATGCCCGAACAGGTATACCGGAGGCGTAACCGTACTACAATAATCAGATAAAGATTTATACCAGAAAAGTTACTCCAGCAATATTTAATGGACGTTTCAGGGGTTACCATGGCCCCTGGGAGTCTGATCCTCACTTGTTGCAAAACATTGCAGTATGTTACAACAATCCGTGGATCGGACTGCACGTAAAACAGCAGGACTACGGGACCAGGTTATGGTATTCGGCAAGACGCGGGTTCAAGCTCGGGTCAGGTTATCCCGGTTTCCGAATTTAGAGGTTTTCCGAAACCACTCCAGGCGAATTTCGGATGTTTTGTTCTAAAAACCATGGCAGAATTTCTCCCTGTTTTTTAACACCAATACTATTCGGTTCTCATAACCTTTACTCCATTGCAAAAACACTGAATATACACTGTTCATCCCAAACTATTGGCTCAAGGTCATGTTCCTCTGGCACCGCTCCTCACCTCACCATCCCCTCCCTTCCCTTCCTACCTGAACGCAGTCTCCTGGTAGGCGAGTGCCAAAGTACCCCTTCGCATGTAGGGGAAAGTTGAGCGGAGTGGGGATAGAGCAGACTGACCTTGAGCCGCCTCTGTTAACTGAACGGTGAATCCATGACGGAGGGGAAATGCGTAGCGAATCGGTATGTTACCTGGTGGTCGAAAAGTCCTACGGACGAATAGTGCCACAAGCATTTACTTTTATAATACATAACCAATAGGATGGCGTTTTGTTTGTAGAGCCTCTTTGACCAAATCCAACGCTTGAAGTAGTATCGCTTTTGATTAAGTGTGGTTTACTTGCCTTTTTGTTATTCACCACTCCACTGTTTCGCGATTCTATAATACCCAATCCCTCCCTAGTACTGTTTTTCATTAAGGTACTGCAGATTGTGTGTTGCTGCTTATATAGAACGACACTATATTCAAGAGATTCACCGTATTGGTTGGTCCATGTAAAACCTTTTAACAACAACGCCCTGGCCATAAAGTTGCGAGTGAAAGTCCCAGCTGCTGAGTGCAGACGAACTATAGGATTTCATATTCAGTGAAATCAACTGCGGTGGTTATTTCCGCAGACAGTTAACAAATTATTACTAAACATCAAGTATTTTATAGGTCACATCTTTCTCTCCAATCTACAATTTTCTTTCGATTTAACTTTTGTTTAGCTAGTTAGGAATATTAAGTGACATTGAAGTTTCGCGGTACTGAAAATGAAAGTCAAGAATAATTTAGCTCCAATAAAGCCTTTCAGTCATTCAGTGAGCAAGACGACATACGGTAAGTGAATCCAATGTTCCAGAAGCATTCAACACACATAATGTCCAATCTGCCTGTACCGTTGACTTAAATCGATGATACGTTCCTGTTAAGCGGATATTTCTCCGTAGGAGGCTACCTAGGCTAAAGGAATACGGCTAAGGGAATACGGAGATCTATTCCCGTCAATTTTCAAAGCATGGATCAGAAAAAGTGGCATAGGTAACGGATGTTTGAGAACTGTTTACTTGCTCTAAACAACAATTTTAATACCTTTGCCAATATTTCATGCATTTGCAAGAAATTCTGTGAGGACTTACGTCAGACAGATGTTACTTTAAGAGATGTTTTATTAGAACGGGAGAAACTGAAGTTAAGTTTTGTTATTAATGTTTGTAATTGTTTCGCCAGCAAAATAACACTAATCGAAAGTATTAAGTAAGGTCAATGTCCTTCGCCGATCAAATTTTGGTTTTCCTTTAAAGAAGAAGAAAATTGATTGTTTTCTTCCCATCTTGTTTAGTAACTGCACTACAATATGCTCTTTGAATGCAGAGCAACTTACAAACTTCGTGGCAAATCTGGCATAAGTAGTTTTTGGTCGTGGTATATTGGTATTCCTTCGTAAATAATAAATTACTACTGATACTAAAAATTATCCTAATTTTAGTATTAAATCTGCGGCCACTGTTATTATTTCTGCTACATTTCATAAACTTGTCTTGCTTTCATTTATACTCGTGTTTAGTCCACATTCTTTTCCCAATAGAGGAAGCAAGAACAAAATTAGCAAAAATAACGTTCTACAAGAGAAACCTTTTAGAATCAAACATTGATGCTGGACTCAGAGAAAAATTTCCTTTTAAAATGAATGTTTGGAGCACAACATTTTATGTAAGATAATTTGAGTTAAGTAATACCAGAAATCAGGTAAACTAAAGCATTTCAAAAGAAGTGCTATATTAAGCTGATGAAAATTGAGTGCAGAGAAATAAACGTATAGCGAATTCACTTGTGAGAAATTAGTTGGTGCAAGAATCTTACAGGAAGCAAAGACAGGATGGTAGGTCACATTTTTGGTCATGCGAGATTGTTTAGTAAATTAGTGTATGAAATAATGGAAGATGAGACCTGCAGAGGAAGATAAAGATTAGAACAAGTGTAACAAATAATTGAGGAAATATGTAGGTTGTAATTGGTAGATTAATTTGGATAGGAAGATACGAATTACCTCAAATCAGCAGCAAGACTGATTAATTACATTAAAAGAAATTACGGGTACAGTTATGGCTAAATTGTGTAAAGTAAACTGTTTCTCACCCCAGGTGTGCAAAGACTCTCATAAATCAAACACTAGAAAGAATATTGTGATTGTTTAATATATATCGAGTTGTATAGCAACAGGTAGGTACTACAAATATAATTTTGGGGTATGACATAAATGCGTATCAACTTTGTGGAATATTACCATAACACTAAGTATTTATGTACTTTTTTAAAATATTTTGCGTTACTGTTGAATATAGAATGTAATGAAGCTTTTAATTTCCAAATTATTTGATTGGTATTTTTATCAACAATATAAATATGTAGCAGTTTCCTGGGTAATCACTGCAGCATCATATCCGTTTCTTTTAACAGTGTGTTTTAACGTACTCGTGTTAAGATACTTTTGCAATGCCAAGTCATATTCATTGCTGTTACAGGTGATTTCATCTCGCAAGGGGAAGATGAAAAACGTGTCTCACCCATTTTTTACCAAATTTTTAATGAAATAACAAGTGTAAAACCAAAATTTATGACTTTCCGCCTTTTTATAGAAATCTAGCTTTTATTATGCGTTTAGATTGAGCGTTCAGGCCCAGACGAATCGACAAAAAAAACAAGAAACGAATAATATCTGTCAATAAAATATGCATAATCCTGAAATTAATCATTTTGGAGAAATCTGAGTTTTTTTTATGTTCAGCATTTGTTACTACTACTCACAAGAACGCATTGTGTATGTTCATTTGGTGTAACTAGGACCACGTTAAGGCTTCGCCTGTCTCAAATTTGCTTTTAGATGAGTGCAAATCCGTGTTAGCAATAAAGGGGACATACGGTTTAACATGGAATCTGCACCACGGAAGTATTCTGGCGTACTTTAAACTCCACGGAAAGCTATGTCAGAGGTGAAGGTCGGTTTGCGGGCTTCGAACCGGGAACCTTTCAATTTCCAGTCAGACGCCTTGACCACTAAGCCACCAGGCCAGTCTTCAGTCGCATTTTATTTGTTTTACATACGACTATTGTTACAATGTTACTTTCAGTGGGAATATCAACTGAGCAGTTTGTAGGAGTGTAAAATAGTGAACACTCTTCGTTACATCTTTCTAATTTCATTATGAAAGTTCAGAATAATACGCTGCTTCTCCAATAAAATCGGGAATTTCATAATGGAGCACAAGCAATTAAATTAATTCCTTAATACATAATGAGCTACACATGCCAATATTTGGCGACATCTTGCAGTGCTCATGGTATGCGTTGCTTTAAAAAAAAAAAAAAAAAAAAAAAAAAATAATAATAATAATAATAATAATAAAAATAATAAAAATCTGACATTCTTAAGGTTAATGTGGTTTGTTTCAAGGAAATTAACTGCCGAAATCGTGTTAGCAACGATTTTCAAGTATTTAGTTACTGTTTGTGGTGTCTAAATTTAGAATACATTGCTTTAAGCGCTTTAGTGGTGATTGAAACTCACGTGCATGAGTCCACATCAGCTTATGCAGATTAACTGCGTGTAATGAGAACAACGAAAAATAAATCTGCTTCCGAGAACTTGTTTACTGCTTTTACACCGATACAAATAGGGTAAATATTGATATTCTAGCATATACAATTTTGAAAAAAAAAAATTCTTCGGTATTTTTAACAAAATATATATTTTAAAAATTATTAAAAATTATAAAAAAATACATGAAAATAAAAGATGACATCATGAACGTATCCCGCGTGGTTGTATATGGTGAGCGTTTTGACTGCTAGACCATAGCCTCGTGTTTAAGTTAGCTGGAATATAAGTCTGGTTGTAGACCATTTTACGCAGTCACTGAACAACAAATTTTATAAATAAATAAATTTTATGAGATTTATTAGCTAGAAGGGTCTATTATCTTTTAGGTGCTAGTATCAAAAATTGAGCTTAATTAAACACTCATTCCTGGAAAACTATTAATTTCCGGACTATAGGTATAATAATGAAAATTATTCGTGTGATAGATTATATGTCTGTCGTTATCGGTGCAACAGTTCAAACTAGTCTTAACCGAAAAACAGATTTTTTTCTGAAAATGTGGAGAGTCGGACCGTGCAATATTAAACAAATCTTTTTAATAGTCAGAAACACATGTATAAAATTTAATCAAAATCGGTGAGAAATAATTTTGATCCTCATCAGTCGTCATTCCGAGATGCCAGCGGTAAGTGAGGGAAGGTACCATTTTGTGGTTGCAATAAGGCAGTGCGGCTCGTTGAACTACGCTTCATCCAGTAAACTGTGATGCAGTGGCGAGTTAAACGTCCCTCAGAACAGTAACACTACTTCGCCTTGTAATTTCTGAGCGACATTTTTTTTTTTTGCTGTCGTCAGTCTTTAGACTGGTTTGATGCAATCCTCCATCCCTTCCTATCCTGTGCTAACCTTTTCGTTTCTACATACCCCTTACAACCCACGTCCTTATATATCTGTTTCATATATTCTAATCTTTGTCTACCTCTACATTTCTTACCTTCAACTGTTCCCTCCACTAAAAAATTAACCAATCCAGCATGTCTCAAAATATGACCTAAAAGCCTGTCTCTTCTTCCTGTAAGCTTCTTCCATAAACTTCTTTTCTCATCCATCATTTCCAAAACTCGTTCATTTCTTACTTTGTCTGTCCAGCTAATTTTTAGCATTCTTCTGTAGCACAGCATTTCAAATGCTTCAAGTTTCTTTCTTTCCGGTATTCCTAAAGTCCATGTTTCGCTACCGTAAAGTGCTGTGCTCCACACATAGAGTTTTAAAAAGTTCTTTCTAATTCCTAGATCAATATTTGAAACTAAAAGGTTTCTCTTTTTCATGAAGGCTCTTTTAGCTAGTGCTTTTCTGCTTTTAACATCCTTCCTGCTTCGGCCATCGGTTGTAATTTTGCTTCCCAAGTAACAGAACTCACTCACTTCTCCTATAGCATCCGATCCTATTTTTATATTTAATCTGCTACTATTGGTATCATTTCTGCTACATTTCAATTCGTTTTGAACGTCTTCCCCGTGTCCGGGCGTAGGCGTTTACCACGGGGAATGTGACTTAGCCATAAACGCTCGAAATTAATTTATATTTAATAGATTTCACTCCAGAAATAGCGCGGAACGTAGTTCAAAGCAAGTGGAACGATGCCTGTAAGTAAAAACTAGTACTTTGTGACCTCTGTTGGTGAAATTTAAAACTTCTTCCCTGTAAATTTGCTCAAGGCTGGTACTATCATCAGAGAAAATTTTGCCTAACCATATGTGCTTAGTATTGAAGCAAGTCATCGTTAAGTAACTGTCACGTGATTTGATCTTTGTTATTTTCTTATAGTGAGACTATATATAAACGTAACACGGAAGCGTTTTAAGGCGCTGTATATTTATAAAATACTCTCCGATTTCTATCTGCTTGGAACGTTTCGCGAGACACAATCTCCGACCTCATTTCCTACCAAATGAAGTCACACTGTTTGTTTCGGCGGCGCCACGGAAATGGCGGAAGACAAATGCCGATCCTAGGTGGTGACGTCATTCCCGATCCTGCACCTTACCGATACCGTCTAAAAAACATACAGGGTACAACATCGGTCCGGCATGCTGCGCTTTAACGAGTATGGTCATACTGGCCAGTCCCTATAATATAGGCCTCTTTAAGATAAATGAGTATCTAATGCGATGAAAACTTCTAAAGTCAAGAATTTTTTAAAAAAATAATAAAGCTATCAAAACATTTGGATTCCAAAATAAGGTGAGATAAAGAAACTGTGAAGAAACTGGTATTTTATAAATTTTATGTGAATAAGGTGATTGATATCCTCGTCCATATAATTAAAGGCAGGAAACGGTTGAGGACAAGTAACAGGAAGGAATTCGGCCATGACCTTTGAAAGAAACTGTCCCAGCAATCGGATGGAACGATTTCGGGAAACCGAAATCGGGATACCGAACCAGCGCCCTCCGAAGTAACAGGATTTAACGTTATCGTCGAAACGTGAAATAATTATTAACTTTCGCCAAGTAAAATTGGCAAAAGCTTACGTTACCTGTGCAAATCAATTTAACTAATATATTAGTTCTAAGTTTTAATTGTTCTAGCCAAAATGAAAAAATTTGCTCGAAAATTTGCGATTTCGGTTCTAGGTTTAGGCAGTGTCGCATACTGTCGCATTTTTTAATTTATTTTTTATTTTTTAAATTTGGCTATAAGGCCTATGATGATATATAATTTGCAACTATTTGATGGAGAAGCACCCATTGTATTCTAGATTCTACGTAGTATAGACGAGACAAGGCAAACACAACACTTAATTAAAATTACCCATCCCCAAGGCCGGTCTCAAACCAGCGACCCCTACAACAAGGGTCTGGCTGACTATCCCCTATGTTATGTTGAAATTATTTTAGTGAAAACGCCAACTGTGTATAGAAAATCGAAATTAAATAAAATTAAATAATGAAGCTAATAAATAATTTAGTTAAATTAAATTGTTTAATTCGTTTGAAACTTAAATTTATAGAATACATGGCAGTAGTACGAGCAGCATAATATATAAAGTTGTGAAATTATTTAAATACCGCTTGCAGATGTCAAACCTTTTCGAGTTTGAGTTCCGTCCCAGCGTTTTCATGTCATTATCTTTGGAATTTTGGGCTATACACATTCGTACCCGAGTTTTGTAATTCTGATTATTTATTGCTCTCCTGTAACATACGCACCTCTTCAATATAACACTTGGTTAACAATTAGTGTCAGAGATACGATCCCATTTATGAAGATTTGAATTCGGAAAGAGGAGAATTGTGGATTCAATTTTCGCACGCAGTTCGTGATTTCCAGCTGCCGTGATTGTTGGAGCGGTATTGGTACACACACTTTGACCATTTCTCTTTAAAACGAGACCAAGACTGCGATTCCATGTCTTTAGTTTAGGCGAGATATTGAAGTTCGAAGTTACTTCAATACAAACTGTAGCTAATTGGACGGGACTGCCTCCACACATCCGGCATCGATTTTAAAGAAGTCTCGACGTCAAAAAGCTTCTTTGTAAGACAGTAAAAAATATAAACATGTGTACGGCATTGTCGGCGCAAAGTTTCCATTTCCCGGGCACTGCGCCTCTATCATGGGTTGGGCCTACAGTTTAATGGGGAATACGAACCAAGGGCCTGTTATACTCACACGAGAACAGACAAAAACCCATAAAAATTGTTGACCTTACCGGAATTCGAAACTTCAATCGTGTGTTTTTAAATCATGACCTTTCTCACTGAGCCACCAGACCATCCTAGTAACATTTATATCACAAGACTTTATGGCATAAATAAGTTTATGGGAGCACCCGGATCACACACATGTTCTGAACAATGTAATGCTGCAATACATAACGTTGTTTCTGGATTCTGATATCAACCATCATTAACACCCAGATGTCGGGTCCGGCTAGCGTGGAGAAATTTTTCCCTCTAAGACAGTGTCTCAGCAAATTTAGCGGGAGTGATTTCTCCATGCCTTCCCCAGTAATGAGAACGTATGTATTAAGGCAGCATGTGGCATGCGGCAAGAAGTATTTCAAGCGAAGCAACACGCTGTGACATGGGAGTATCCAGAAACTACGTGGCTCGGTGTAGGGGGTGGGGGGAGGGGTTGGCTGGAAAGGTACGCTGGGCTATGTTGGGGGGGGGGGGGGTTTCGAGCCAGGCCACGTAGCTTTTCATTCATATTATTTTTCACAGTGAAAATAAGGTACAGAACACACAACAGTATGTGAATATTTATTTCCGTCATTTAATTATCCTCGTATGTAATTTATGATAGTCTGACAAGAGAAAACAGTACAAAATGTCTTCTGGAATCAAGAGGGAAAAAGCTACGTGCTACGCGGGGGAAGGGGGGCGTTCACAGGAGGCCTTAATGGAGCTACGTGGTTTATGGACGATCCTCATGTAACAAGCAACGATGACGCATGCCACATGTTGTGCCGTGTCGCCAGTAGTATGCGAAAAAAATATAGCGTGTCGCACGATGTTGCCGGTGGATAAGTGCGACAGAAAACGGCCGACATGCAGTGGAACATACAGTATACAACCTTATTATTGAAGACTACCATCCACCAGGGGAGATGTGGAACAACTAAAGTGTTTAATATAAAAACAGAAATGTGAAAAGTGACAGACTACTTGCTAACAAATACCAATGTTCAGTAGATGAAAATTGAAGTTCCGATTTTCAACGATAACATAAAAGGATTACTACACCAATGAGCGGTTCATCTTCTATATACATATATATTAATATGGGCTATATTTACAGCTTGAATACAAAAATGCTTCCCAATTTAGATTCTAGAAAGTAAAAATTAAATAAACTTTTCTTGAGCTGACCGTTCACTTTTGATAGTTGTGTGAGATAGGGAGAAATTAAGTCATACGAGAAAGTAGATTTTGTGTTTTGTCTCTTTGTATTTTTCTTTCCAAGATGCTTTTCCTTCTTTTGCCATAAAATACCTTAGAAATTCATCCTTGAGGCCTTTTGCATCTTCGCTTGATTTTAACCATATCGTGCCATCTTCTATTACCGTCCTCCATGATCCTGGAATAATCTTGTGTATCAATATCTATGGTTCCATAACGTGCATGAAAAGTTCTTGATGTATTGCTTTTCTTTAGGAAAAAAAAATGTGTAGATATACATACGTAGATGTGATATTCTCTGCGTTTTCAACATTTTCAATTAAAGGTTTTAGAAACACACGAAAAACTGATGCTAATAATCCAAAGTATTTTCCACTATCCTCCGTGCGCGTACTTGTCTGTAATTGTATATTCTATTCTTAGAACCTCTTTCTTGATGTCTGGATAACGCTTCATAACATGTAACTGTAGGGGAAATGCGTCATCTAAACGTAAGGAGATAACAGGTTACTTTCAGGGAGAGGTTATAGAGTAGGTAATACGAGTTCATTTTTCATTAGTTTATGGTAAAATCAAGTTTGGTGAAACACTCCTCCCTGTGAAATCCTCACTTGACAACCAATATTGGCATACAAGAAGCAATAGTTATCATCCCTATCAAAACACCACCAAGGCCTCTTCTGTTTTCTTTCCTTAATTGCTATTTGCGAGGATCAAATAAGCAGCAGCTGCCACTGCTTCAGATGACACAACGTACACTGCTGGCAAACAGCTGCAGAATAACTTGAAATGCTAGAAGCAACGGCGACAAGTGACAATTGGCAACAAATTCTTGGACGACGTTCGACTTGCGACAATATATGAAGACGTACGGCACATTTAGCAACAAAATAACACATGCAGCATGCTACATGTTGCTCGTTGTTGCCTCAATGGAAACGCGCTTTTACTGTTGTGTTGACCACTGTGATGCATTTCCATTCATTGTTTTGTTTGCGTTGTAAATGAAAGACTCACAGCAGGAGAGGAGGGGAAGGTGAGCTAGGACAGCGCTATCAACAGCATCAATGTTCTCATTCCCTATACTCTGTAGGGAGTTTATTTTTTTCTTATGGCATTTCGCCTCGTCGGCACAGAGGTCATTAGAGGCTGCCAAGGAATGAGAAAGCTTTGAGATGTGGCCTTTATGGAGGAGCAATTTTGGCATTCACCTGGTGTGATTTGGGAAAACCATGGAAAATGAAATCTGGATGGGCAGACCCCACCCACTACGTTTGGTTCTGCGGAGAGGTTTGGGATTTAACTCATGACTTTTGTGCACATACCGATATTTAGGAATAGTGCACCAACACTCCTACTCTGCAGGCCCAGTCCTGATGATGGAAATTTCTTCCGTCACCAAGATTCAAACCAACTAACCGCGTGTCAGGCATCAGACGTCACTACGGTGCCGCAACTACCAGAGCTTAGTACATATAAGCAAGATAAATTAAACATTGTGATTTTATTGCTAGTTTAGTGCAAAGGGAGTGGGACCAGATGACACAAAAATAGATAAATTAACCTCATAACATACGAGGCGCGTCCAGAAAGTAAGTTCCGTTTGGTAATAAAATGAAATTGTACACAGATACAGAAGAAATTTTTATTGCACAAAATTCTACAACTCTTAAACTACTTTTCCACATAACTGCCGAAATTTTGCAGGCATTTGTCATAGCGTGGCACCAGGTTTTGTATACCTTCTTCATAGAAATCTGCCGCCTGTGTCTTCAACCAGTTGGAAACAGTTTCTTTCAGCTCGTCGTCATTGGTTAAGTGATGACCGCCAAGGAAAGACTTGAGATGTAAGAACAGATGAACGTCTTGCCAGTTCTTCTGTAACCTAAGGTGGACGCACACTTCGTTCTTCATCGTGCACATCACTACGCCCGCCATTGAACTGTCGGACCCATCTTCTCACCATCGAATCACTCATCGCATTTGGTCCGTAAACATCGCAAATTTGCCGATAAATTTCACTTGGTTTCACTTTCCTCGCATTCAGAAACCGAATCACAGACCTGATTTCACAGGCGGCGGGATTTTCAATCAACGCCGACATTTCAAACAAACACAACAAAGCGTACGTAACTGACAGCGATCTCCAAATGGCACACATTCTTCCCCTTGATACACATCGTCTACAGCGCATGTGCGGAACTGCAATCGCAGCTCTGCAGCGGAGATAAATTGAAACGGAACTTACTTTCTGGACGCGCCCCGTATTTCGGTTAGCTTACGTTGTGAATTAAATCTAATTCACATATTAACCTTTATGTTTCAAAATGCATAATGTCTGTACTGCATAATGTATTCTATAGAATATCTTACAGGGTTATAAGAGGTTGACAAGGTTGTTGTCTCTAGAGATTATCTAGTGGAATACTGGAAAATTATGGCCCCTCAGAGAACAGAGACACTTGCAAGGCAAGTTTCCGAATAGTATTTCAGTTGCTGAAGACCAGACTCCCACACATGAAAGACAATTTACAGAGGTCGCTACGCAAGCTCTCTTTAACAGCTATTGTTGTGCAATGTAAAAATAAAAAAACCTATGATTATGGTATTTAAAGGTAAAAATATGACTAAAACAAAAATAACTACTAACAACTCTAAAATCATGCAAAAAGTTTTAGTGACGGAGTATGAAACATACTCCTATCATATTGATACGTTAGTGATATCAGCAATAAAATAAAAGCTTTTCCAAGAATGTGTGGAAGAATAAAAATGAAATAAGAATAACAAATCAAATTCTGTTGTTCCGAGGTTTACGAACCAATGGTATTATTTTCAGAGGCGTACATGCAGTTGAAGTAATTAATGAAGATATGCTGTTTGTCTACCATTTATTTTTCAAGTTAATGAAAAAGTGATATCACGCGAAAAATGATGTAAGAGTATGAATATGAATCATGCCGTATTTTTGAAGTCTTATCGTCAACAATGTTGATAATCATGTAGAATTACTAGATTTTTCTGCAGAATCACTCGCGCACATGACAGTGGTTGCAACAGTATCTTAAAACTGAATATTACGAAAAATTATATAAAACCATGACAATACCACGCTGTTTTTCAGATATGAGATACGGACAGTTAAAAACAGTGTCCTAAACAAAAAGAGCCATCAGAAAAACCTGTCAAAAGAAACAGAAGAGCCGATCATTTAAGGAACGAACACATTCGGAGAGAACTAAATATACCACAAGAGACCAAATTCATGCATAAAGAGAAAGAAGGAAAGTTTATTTAGACAGGATGGCTAACGAAACTTACAGTAAAGTGATATAACAAAACAAGAATTAAAAGGAAAACGAGGTGTAGGAAGATAAAAAAAGAGGTAGAATTTGGAATGGAAACAGATCTACTGGCGTAATTCCTGATGGATAACTAAGTAAAAGCGGAAGATGGTGTTAAAAATAATATGAAATTGGTGCGAAATTTTCTTTGACGGCAGATAATGGTGATCCCGAGAATCCAGGAAAAACAAAAACTGAAGAAAATTTTTTGATTGAAGATTTCTAAAAACAATTACAAGTGTCTTACGATATTCTATAAACTTATTTATCTTTAATACAGAATAATCGGTGGAGTCCAAAAACTTTATGAGAACACTGTTGTATTTTATTTCTCGAAGTATAAAGGTCGAAAAATGAACTTAAAATTGTAGTTAAATGTGAATCCGACTTTGCCGGTTCGGTAGTCAATTTAAAATTTAAAAGCAATGGAACATAATGAGGTGCCAGAAAGTTCACGCAATACTTGTTTGAGAGCCACCTTGTTAAAGGTGTATATTCCGAGTTCCAGTGAAATCATATCTGTTTGAGGTGCCTTGTTACGCAGAAACCATTAGCTTTGTCACACAGTTTGGATGTTCGTTTCCTCGAAAGAGAGTGACACTAATAATAGATCTAGCCGCCTACTCCTCAATCACACCTTCATGTAACCCAGACTTTACACTCGTATTAAGTGTTATATTAAAGTTAGAAATTCTATTCGAAACCCCTCTGTTAATAACAAAGTTCGCTTTTATACCTGGCACGGAGTGGGCCCGGCATATCGACCGTAGTGGTGAAGGTTTCTGGATAACTTTCCGTCAACGTGTAAGTGAATGCATAGACAATACTTAATTACCGCTTCAGTGACGTACCCACTTCACAAACAATTAGCAAGTTACCCACAGCTACGATAAAGTCAGATAAATGGTGATTCAGACGCTTACACCCCTTAGAACATGCAGCAGGTTACGGAACAACTGTAAAACGTAAGCAGGAGATACAATTTAAAAGTACATCAAAAGAATGAAGCAAATGTTTGAATACACGATATTAACAGATCTCCATGTTTGGTGGAGCTCAGCATTCGACACGTGATTAGTTGGCCCTAGTGCCCGCCGTGGAAGGAATTTTCACGATAAATTTGGTCAGGAAGGCATGAGGTCTGGTGGTACCCAGTTTCTAATCACCAGAATAGGTACGAATACCTCGCCACAGTGTGTACCGAATAAAGTGATACAACCTTATTGATGATCATCATTTGCCTCTACGCCTGCAATTCACAGAAAACCCAACCTAATTTCTATTCTCTGGTGGCTCAGTGGTTAAAGCGCTTGCTCCGGTCCCGGGTTCGAATCCCAGCAGGCGCAGAAATTTTGAGAGTTGTGTTTGATCATATGAGCTATGCCAGGACGCTCTGTGGTTCGGATTCCACGTTAAACTGTAGGTCCCAGAGGAAAGGAACTGGCCGTCCTACCTCTGACACAATGTCTTAGTGTGCCTCCTTCCGGAGAATCCAACCAACCTTCGGGTTGTGTACTAAGTTAAGTTATTATGTGTATTCCAATCTCTAACGATACTAGGGAAGTAAGAATGTTTATAGGCATCAGCACGGCAAATTATTTTTTTCCTAACCTTATCCATCGTGTTGTAGGGACCCAAATACGTCACAGGGAGAAGTATTTCACTGCATTCGTAAGCAGCAGAAGTTGTTCGCTTCTTACTCGATAACTTTCTGTAGAGACTGCGTCGTCTGTCTACCAGAGAATCGCAATCCATTCTCCATATCAACTCTGTTACGCTTTCGTAAGGACTGAGGCAAGCGGTCACAGATCGCGTGGCTCTGCTCTGCACGTTCGTAGAATTGGAACGTTGAATCTCTTCAACTCTTTTCGTAACTGCCGGCACCGGATTTCACCCTACCTTCCATTCAACCGCATGCACAAGACGAAATTCACAATAATCCACACATATTGGACATTAGGAGGAAAATAACCGTCTACCCTAACTTTTTTTTTACTGGCTTAGTGTAACTTCAGCAGGAATGAGACCTTCTTTCGGACAGATAATCCTATATATATCAGTCATCTCAATGGAAAATGATACACACAAAATGTTCAACATCTAGATAGCTTTTTGGGATAGGAAACCATCATACGATTACACAGTTAAAAGTGAGTACGCTGTGGTTTTCTTTCTGTTAATCGTCGACTTTGGGGTCGTAAAGACGGGTACGAATGCACTGTGATACACTAATTCATAACTTCCTATAGCTAAACTCGGCGAGTTTACTACATTTGGTCATATGTGAGGTTTAAAGACTGCATACTCGATGCTTGTGGTAAGGACCTACAAATGGCGTTAGTTTTTATAAACCGCACCTAAGGTTGAAAAGTGTCATACGAGCCAGCGTCGGACAGCTAGACCCAGCCGGCCTCGGTAGCGCAGGGGCTAGAGTGCTAGCTCCACGTGCGGAAGGTCGCCGGTTCGAGTCCGGCCGCGGGCGTGAGTGTTAAGTGTTGTGTCTATGAATACCATGCCAGTCCTGTGGTGTGTCTAACTTGCTGGAAAGAGAAAATTCATATATTGAGCTGGTTGTAAGGCCTAAAATTCCGAAAGCCATTAAAACACACACACACCCACAAAAACCAGCCAGCCCTCTCCAATTCTTCCGCATGGTGTCCTGCGTCCACTTTGTTGTGTGCTGCCGGGCATGCTTGTACTGCCGTTGCAACATTGCCAAAAGTCATGGGATAGTAAGATGCAAGTATCCACATGGTGGTACCACCACAGAAGAAACGCACAAATGTATCGTGCAGTGTCAGGGCACTGATTCGTACTCTCGTCAGTTGTGACGTGTTTATGGCCGTACGACATGAATTAACAGATTTTGAAAGCGGAATGGTAGTTGACGCTAGACGCATCGGGAATTCAATGTTCCTCGATTCACAGTGTCACAGTGTCAAGAGTGTGCCGTGAATTCCCTTCATGGGCAACGCAGTGGCTGACCACGTCTACTACTGACAGAGACTAGCGACGTCTGCGGGAAGTGGGCTCTTGAAGAAGTTGGGTTGTCAGGAAGGTATCGGTTTCATCCTGGTAAATGCTGTGTTTACATAATATGGCCTGGGACCTCTGGTCAAACTGAACCGACCATTGACTGGAAATGGTTATATGTAGCTACTTGCAGACCATTTGCTGCGTTTTGTTGCCTTCATAGACTTTTCCAGTATGAAAATGCGCCATGCCACCGGGCCAAAAACGTTCACGATTGGTTTGATGAGCATTTTGCACAATTCCAACGAATGATTTGGCCACCTCGATCACCAGACAAGAGTCCAATCAATTATATCCCGGACATGATCGAAAGTTAATCTTGTGCAAAACGTTCTGCACAGGCAACAGTTTTGCTGTAGAGGTAGCATGGCTGAATACTTTTTTCAGGGGTCTTCCGAAGACTTGTTGAGTCAATGGCACGTTGGGCTTCTGCACTGTCATGGAACTCTGTTTATATGCGTGTGGTGCAGTGTTTGAGTCCCGCAGATGACGCCAAAGTTCTGTATTGGGTGGTCGAGTGGATATTAATTGATTGACTATCGGACGTGTCAACACTAACCTGCCCGATAGTATCGTCTTCTTGTCAGGACGACGGCCTTCTGACTGACACCAGGCAATTGTTGTTCGCGCAGTATTGCCAAACAGCAAGGACTATAGCTGCGAGAACAACTATAGTCTATTAAAGATATTAAATATTTTAAATGGAAGGCTGTGTAAAGGATATTAGCCTGATACGGATCAGAAAGGTTGCACGAAAGGAAACAGAAGTTACAAAATAGTTCCGGTTTATTTGTCGTAAATCAAACACAGACAGTTTCACAAACACAATAACGTAATTTCTGTCCCCCGCAATTTGTTAGCTGCACCCCCGCTATCTTGAATTCAGACTCCAGTTTCCGAAATGGGATACAAAGCGATATTGTTGGTAGCACGTGTTCACATAGTATGTTACTGCACTGAGTTCTAAGCGAAGACTGGCTGCGGCTCGCTGCGGCCAAATGCCGTCTTGCTGATACGGCACATACCTCGCCGGCCGAGCAGCTAAGAAGCCAGCTACATTCGCTCCGATCTAACTGAATATTAATAAGGATTTATTTGGTTCCCTTACAGCACTTTGCCGGGTAAACGGGATACGCTCACGATATTAGGAGGGATCACAAGTCCTTCCGCACTTGAATGTATTATTCATGTTGTTTGACCAACTGATTTATGTGTAATTCGACCAATGTAGCAAAGTGTTTGCTTTAACATATGCGCAGTGCATAGTGTTTCTTTATTTCCACGTGCGGCTAGCGCCCACAATAAATGTTCAGAACGTATTCTTGTTTCGTGGTCTGGAGTCAGGTGGCGAGAAACATTAGATTTAAGTTCAGACTCTAAGTTTTCAAACTGTAAAAACCCCATTAAAATTCTGTACGTATGTTTGCACGATGCAGGAACAGCACTGTCCCATTACGGATTTACGGACTTGTACTGGCTATGGACTGCAGCTTCGCTTGCATGGACTTAGGTGTGTGGACGAATTTAAAATATTAACGAAGGAAAAAAAAAACAGGAATTTAGAAAAGTAAATCAAATATGCTTTCATCAAATGATCCTAGTGTGGAAGCAATTTATATCATACAAAAATTTGTGAATACTTCGAAGAAAAATAAATTAGTATTTAGGCGAAGATAATTTTTTTAAGACTAGAAACATAGTAGCAAAAAAGAACAAACACACAAAAAAGTAACCTCCAGTAGAACATGAGCCTACAACACTTGCCATGTAGCTATTCGGCGAATATCTTTTTAATGGTGTTTCTGCTGATATACTCTCGGAAATTTTTAATTTACAATTTTTAACTCTCCAGTTCTCATAATAAAAAATCAACCGTATTAGTGTGAGATACATGAGGTGTCATACTATTCCCATATTAGCTCTGAATAATTCTTTTTTGCGAGCTTACATAAATATGGGGCTAAATATTTTTGAAGAATAGATTTTAATTTCCTGTTCTGCCACGAGGTAACGTCATCCAAGACATACCGCATATTTTCAGTCAGATCCTAAGCTTTCAAACTGTCAAAATCTTACCAACATCAGAGACAAAATCTCTTATGATTAAAAGTAGCCTTATAGACCTGATGCCAGAATGTCACACATCTCATCTTTGTCGTTGCTGAACCAACAGCTCAGCGTGGAATCCGAACCATGGCGTGTTTACGGCATAATTCATATACAGGGAGCAAGCGATGGCAGGGATGGCAGTAAAAAAAATGTGTACGTAATACTACTGATAGTGATCGGGATTCGAGCTGAGGACCAATCGAATCTCAGCATAACAACCTGCTACAAGACAGCCTACAACCAAGGAAATACCACAAAGCAGTACTGCCTGAAATCTAAAATAGAAACCCTGAAGGAATTTACAGTAAAATATTATATTTTGTATCTTACAACAAGAGCCTTGTTTTTAAAAAAATTGGGATGTGTACATCTGAGCGTATAATGTGTTTTGTGTGTAGGCTCTGCGTTGTGCAAAATGTATATTACTGTATAAGCTTCCGCCACATAAAGAACAAGGAATAAGCGCTTTCATAACTCTGGGAGATGCGACAGAGAAGTGGTCTTTGTTACAACAGTTGGTTTGAGCAACTTCAGCTGATTCATCGGTCCGTTGTGTAACGCAGCGCTCGTTTCCAACAAACTGAATTCAAAACATGTTTTCATCGTGCAAACTCCTCTAAGATGAATATTTATTTGGTTGAATAGGTTATACAACAGAGTTTCGACGACAGAAATATATCTGCAAGTGAGGAGAGTGTACGGCTGGTAGAACAGATGATGTAATTCCTGGACACCTATAGTTTGAAATTCCAACCCCTAATGACACAAGCTAAGCAATGAAACATGGACGCATCGGTACGGCAGTTTCTCTAAATTTGACGCTACGGTTATTCAAAACCAAATTATCTTGGTGCAATAAGTACAGTCGTAGATGGAAGTTGTTTGTTAACAACTTCAATCGAAAGCTGCATCACGTCTATAATACTTTATATTTGTCCGCAGCAAGCGGTCATAAAACGCATCCCTCTTCTCTGTTTTGGTAAAAAAAAAAATAATTTAGCCATATTTTAGACCAAGTCTGCATTAAAAACTCTATTGATTTCAATCTCGACGAAGCGTTAAGCCATAAGCAGGCAATTGTGTGAGCAATTAAAGCTCGAGCCTGCCTTTCGAGAGGACGCGGGTTCGATGCCCAGTCCAGTCATCCAGATTTCGGTTTTCAATGGTTCTCCGTAAGCACATCAAGGAAATGTCTGGATGGTTACATCATAAGGCCTTGGCGGAATGCTTTCCTATTCCTCTCTGGTTACTAGTGACCTCGAAGTAGAGGAACTGTAATGCCATAACTAAGTAAAAACGTTTATATGCTGAAGCAAGCAAAATCAGTCTTCCCATAAACATTGAGAATACCGAGCGCATGCAGACTGGAAGAATGCCGGATAACACACCTTTAAAAGTACATGACCACGCTTCCAAAAAATGCAATATGCATTCTTGTTATAAGGTATAACTTTCTCTCTCTCTATAAAATTGCAACAGACAGATACTTGTAGCATTTCTTGATGATGATGGTTCTTTAAGATGGCAACAGCCTCTAGTACACAAAACTTATGCAACGTCAGCTGGCATTAGAAACGTTTTGAACACATTAAAGACGACATTCAGATAGCAGCATGTAAACAACAGTCTCATCCTACCCCCCCCTCTCTCTCTCTCTCTCTTTCTCTCTCTCTCTCTCTCTTTGAATTACATGAAAAGTTGTTTGAAAGATATGCTAAGAGTGACATGGCAGTGAAATATATGAAGAGAGGTCGTGCGACGACAGTTGAAAGTATCACACCCCAGGCGATGCTTATTCATGACTATCTTCAACAAAACCACTTGCAAGAACATGCCCCCTACTCACCAGTCCATACACGTAATTATGCATCTTTCAACTGAAAGACGCTCTTGATCGTCCCACGTCTTCGAGTCAAGCCACTCTTGAATCAGCTTGTTTTTTTTTTTTTTTTTTTTGCTTCTGACCTTACACCTCGTCGACGGTTGAGGTCATTAGAGGCGAGTAAGGACTGAAGGCAAGCAACAGTAAGGAATTAGACCATTGTCTTAGAATGACCCATCCCGGCATTCACCTGAAGTGAAAATCTGGATGGACGGGCGGGGATTCGCACCCATAGCCTCCTGAAAATCAAGGCAAGAATATTACCGTTTACCCGCTATGTTAGTTTTGAATTGGCACTTTCCTATAGGTCAAAACAGGCGCCCTAAAACAGTGTTTGCAATGGCCATGCAATCATGACTCCAAATTCGTGAAAATTCATTCAGGAAATTACCATTACCGTAATTAAGTTTTAGAAACTATTTAGGAGATTTAGAACTTAAATTCATCCCGTACTGCAATTGGTCTATCTTCACAGTATTATTTCTCCTGACGATCACTCGGAGGGTGACATCAACTAACAAACTAGAATGCAATCCGAAAGATTTAGTTTCGAATAATTGTTTGTGTTACCTTGTTACAATCCAGACTTAACGCTGGTCCCTCTGGGAGGGTCGCTCAACTACCTGCCTTGTGGCGGAAGCTGTCGGTAGCTTCAGTAACGCCTGCTCACAAGGCGACGGAGTAACAAGATTTAGTACTAGAATATTACACGAGGTTTTGGGGAGGTAATAACGCAAATTAGCAAATTCCTTCTGCGGAATCTTCAAAATTTCTATGCCATGTGGACAACATATGAGTCTAGCAGGTCCAACAACAGCAGTATTAATTCTGGCGGGAGGTCGTGATAAATATTCTGGATCGGGGGGAATTCGGGATCTTTTGGAGGAAAAGAAGCAACCGACCATTCTGTCATGAAGTCTTGGACAGGCGACAGACAAAGACATTTGGGTTTGGAAAGAGGAGGAAGCATTACACAGATTCTTGAAGTAGCCAGAGTTATTTTGCTATGAGGCTTAACATTGAGCTGAAATGTTCACAATTTTCCAGTGTTTCACTGTGTTGTTTCGTCTTTACGCACACAATAAAACACATTGCAGAATATCGAATAGGTCTCATTTCACCGAAAAGGATGGATGGATTCGAATTTCTTTAGACTGACGCACAAGTTGGTATCCATAACTCATTCAGAAAGGCAAGCAACAGAAGAAGATTTGTGGAGCGGACTGAGGACATCATAAGCCCAGGTTCCTTCCAACCTGTTATAACCTCACTTCAGATGAAGACATATTGCAACGATCAGAATACGGCTGTTGAAAACAGTGACTGACGCCAGATACAACCTGCTGTCACATTTGATTCAAAAACTGCCCCCAAATGGACTCCCCGTGTAGTGATGAGGAAACAAGGCTGATGTGGGCGTCAAAAACTGAAGGAAGACCTCATATCAGTTAATGTCTCTGGGGCCAATGCTGAAGACTGTTATACTGCATAACACTTGCCGCCCAGTGCGCTTTGCACAGGATTTTATGATGAAAATATAAATCTTCACAATGTTTTAATCAAGTTATACTTGATTATAGACAAATGATCATAAGATTTTCGTGGAATTACATGTTCCTCAGTGGTTTCCTGATGGCTTCAACATCTATGATGTAGGGTGAATGTTTTCCACACCATCTTCACACTAGCAACTTCATTAATAATTCATGCAGTTCACTGTGTTGAACAAATCGGTGCAGGCAGAAAAAATTCGCCTGTATATTTGCTCAAATCTAGACGATATTAATTCAGTGGGAAATATGAGTATTCAGACTTTTGGAAGGTTTATTACAAGTATTTTTTCTGTAGTGGTTATAAAAACATTTTATTTTAACACAGGTGATTTTCACATTTGAGGTCAGTTATTGACAAAGCTGAATACGTTTCGGCTTAAAGGACGCGCTTTCTCCCAAGGGGTTTGAAATTTTTATAAATATTAGCTAGCGTCTTTACATTTAATCAACCGAACAGGTTTTTAGATCATTTAGATACCTTGAAGTATGGATAGCCTCTATACATCCAGTCAGAATTATTTAAAATCAGTCTCTTTTAACTTGGAGTTTGATTGACCCCCTTAGGGAGCGTCCAAAAATCACGTTGCTTCATTTTGGCCTCCTGTGAACCCCCCCCACGTAGCGCGACGTGACTTTTGCCTCTACCCCCCCCCCCTTTAGCACGTAATACGGAGATAGTTAAATGCCAAATGAGTATTCACATGCTGTTGTGTGTTCTGTGCCTTATTTTAACTGTGACAAATAATATGAATAAGAAGATACGTGGCTTGGCTTGGAAGGGCTCCGGGCTCCCCCCTCCCAATTAGCTCAGCGTAGCTTTCCAGCCACCCCCCCCCCCGCCCCACTAGACGGAGCCACGTAGTTTGTGGACGCTCCCTTACGGCCAGTTAATCACCAGTCAGCAATAAGAATAACTTTGTTATTTTATTTAGATTAGAGCGACCGAGCGTGGCGGGTGAGGACGCCGGTTCGAATCCCCATCCGGGCATCCAGATTTTGGTTTTCCATGGTTCCTCCAAATCACTTCAGGCGAATGCCTGGATGCTTCCTTCAAAAGGCCATGGTCGAATTCCTTCCGGTTCCTTGTCCCCAATCCCATTCTGCCTCTAATGACCTTAACGTCGACGAGGCGTAAAGCCATAAGTAAAAATCTCGATTAGAGCGCTTATGGCCATGTTGTCGGCACGCCTTAAGGCCTCAGCAATAATTGCAGACCGAGCGTGGTGGTGTAACGGATAGCGTTCTGGCCTCGCATTCGGGAGGACGGCGGTTCGAATCCCCGTCCGGGCATCCAGATTTGGGTTTTCCATGGTTTCCCCAAATCACTCCAGGTGAATGCCGGGATGCTTCCTTCAAAAAGGCCATGGCCGAATTCCTTCCCATTCCTTGCCCCCATCCTTTCCCGTCTCTAAAGACCACGTTGTTAAAAAGGGACGTTAAACTGTTACAAAAAAAAAAAAATAATTGCAGATAATTTTCCAGAATCGCGTTATCTTTCTTCTAAAACTCCAGCTAAAAATAGGAGACGTTTCTAGCATTCGTCTAGGTTAGTACTGAGGAAATCTAAAGAAACCGCATTCAGATTGGCCGCAGTACTTGAAACGGTGAAACATTCACTTCTCGGGTATTCCCTTAAGCCTGATACCGAGGATTTTTATTGCGCTCAATCAAACTTCTTCACCATAATGAGAGAAAACCTTCGTAAAGATGTTCCTCACAACAGTTAGCTTAAGATTAACACGTGAAAAAAGAAGCACTGTCCACCCAGTTTGATAGTTGGTGGTCTAGTCTCTGGAATGCGGTACCGGGATTGAATGCTTTCAGCGTTGTATCGATATTGCAGTGTTCTTAATTATAGTAGCAGTAATTATCAGAGAAAAAAGCTCATGGTAAAAAATTAAATCCGTGAGGACGTAATGACCTGGGGACAGGGTTTCTTATCGACTGCGCATTCGGACGCTATAGTAGCCGCCTCGCCCAACCCAGTAATCCTACAGGGATCTACAGTTTAACATGAAGTCCGAACCACGGAAGCGTTCTGGCGTACTCCACATTACACAACAAGCTGTGCCAGAGGTAACTGGGATTCGAACCGGAGACCTTTCCATATCCAGTGAAACGCCTTAACCACTGAGCCACCAGGCTGCTCGACAGTCATGATTAAAACCACGAGTACGTGAGGAGCTAGAGAAGTTTTCGATGTTTGAGTTCGTGAAGTAACTGGGACCGTGTACCAAATTGGAAAACTAAAAACAACGATATACTGTCTAGTGTGTAACTACCACTCCTTTTGATTACGCATAGCTCTTGTAGTGTCCTTCAGACGCGCAGGGACTAATGAAACAGCTCAAGACCGTTTAGAGGCAGAGGTAATCAAGCCTCTGTGATAGTGCACGGTAACAGTGTATGGGACTCCTGGTTTGCGCCCCAGTAGGACACTAAATGTCATCATTCCGTACTTGTCCAGTAAAGTAGAAGAGGCAGTTGTGTACAATACGCAATCACCTGTTGCTATCAAGCAGGCAGCCAGTTTAGGAATCATCAGAGAAGCAGCCACCAAGCATGGAAGGCACCCAAGCGGCAAGAGAGGCAGTATCATGCATTGGGATCTGCTGGTGGCCCATGGCTGGCTATGGGGAGCTCCATATAGGCCGGAAGGCTACATTGTGCACCCACAACCTGAAGGCTCGCTTGTTGTTATTTATTATTATTATTATTACTCCGCGGTTCACTAAAAGTGTGTGGCGGAGGGTGCATTGCACCTATCCGAAAGGGTAATAGTTTGGAAGGGATATACGGAATACAGCAGGAGGCGCCCATGGGCTATTGTGAGGAACCATCCCAGCATTCGCGTAGAGTGATCTGGGAAAACCATAGAAAACCCAGATAATGTCAGTTGCTTTAAGACATATATTCTATTTCGCATCTAACTCTTTCCTCTGAGTGTGTAAATTTTGTAAATCAAACCATTTAATGATGACATAGCTAGCTGACGTTATTCCACTATAATGATGCCAAGATAAATTCTTCATCCCGAATCCAGGTATGCTTCTACGCCCGGCCCTAACTCTTAATAGAATCAGCCAGATCCATCAGCTCGGTCTGACTGATCCCGTATGGAGGCAGGAGATACTACACTGTCGATAGTAAACAACACTGTTATCTTCACACAACCAGCACTAGGAAATGACCACCGCGCCCTTCAACCAAGCCCTAGAACGACTCCAATTAAACGCATCAAGCTATACGAACAGGGTGATCGACTTAATTTCATTTAAAATGGAAAGAATTAAAGTATCCAGTGTAATTTTTTAGTCATTTCAGTCGTCTGTACCTTCCAGAACTTGACCGAAAGAACAGTCAAAGATAATCACCAATCCGTCGTGGCCCGTAGTAACGGCCGTAAGGATAACGGTTTTCAAGAGGTTTCACGTAACCACCGAGGCGAGTACTGGAACGGTCTCAAGTCTCCGCCTCATATATTACACGTCTCACAAACAAAATATACACTTATCACAGAGAACACTGGCTACACGTCTCAAAAACACAAGGCGACATTTCATATCCTCCACTAGGCCATAGGATATAAAGAAAAAAAGAAAAGAAAGGCATGCACTCCATTTCACCACAGATCATGCTACAAGACTGACATCATGATGGCATGTTAAGAAATCCTTCGTATGAGCAACTATGCACAGCTTGAATTTCAAATTATACGATTCAAGCATCTTGACCTAAGTACAGTAACAACATCGACGATCCATAAAACTCTGAATAAAAGAAAACTATGTTTATAACAGAAACAGAATTATCTAACATTTCGGTAAAGGTCTTATGTCTTAATGGAATACCCAGTACCGCTATCATTTGGAAACAGACTGTAGCTTACAACAGCGAGTGACAAAAACTTGCAACAGGTTATTGAAATGCTTTGGGTACACGCTAGCAATTTTATGGAGTTTGAAGAAAACAGGACCAGAAACTACAAAACAAAAAAAATGCCAGATATCATCTAGAATTTGCATATTTATGTTTTTCTACCTTGGCGGATCTCGGACTTCGGCATGAGTCGGTTTAACAAGGAGAGTTTCAGACATGTATTTAACGGACGTTATTTGTTTTAACATTAAAAAGTAAATCCTGGGAAGCATAAAAACTAGATATACTGCATTTTTTTTCCCCTCATGCTGTAATTTCTGTTTTAGTCACTAGTACTTGGAATGCAAGAGGTGCAGAAAAAGGTCTTTATTAGCACGTGTTATTGAATCAGAATGTTCTGGACCGCTCCCAAGCATAAAATGTTTTTTCTTTTCAATAAATAATTCTGTTACGAAAACGAAAGACGTGAATTACCGAGAAATGGTGAACGATTGCATTAAAGCTTCTACCAAACTTTCTTTAACATAAACAAGTTCACTCGACAAATGATCATTTTTAACTGGCTGATAATCTGCACTGAAAAAAAAAGAAGTGGAAATAATTATACCCAACTGTCAAATTACCGATTTTTTTTAAAAATTTACTATGCTTTTAAACTTCACTAAAAGTTTTTATAGTAACAATACGTAAGGAAAAAGTATCTATTTAAACTTCTTTGTATGTATGTTCGTTTGGGCCAACTATGACCAAGTTAAGACTTGATTTGCCTTGAATTTGCTTAGCATGTGTACACATCCGTATTATAGCTAGACTTGTTAGCCCTATAGGGGATTACGGTTCAATGTGAAATCCGAACCTCCAGAGAGTTCTGCTATACTTTATATTACACAGTAAGCTGTGCCCGACGGGAAAGTCGGATTAAGGACTTATGAAAATCCCCGTTCAGACAGGGTTTCGAAATGGGTATTATTTGATCTCCAGTCAAACCTTTTAACCACTGAACCACTTAAATAATATGTATTTTTTTTTTAAATATTACTTCTGGGGAGCGAGTCAAAGACCTTCGATACACAGACGGAAAAAAAAATCCCAACACCAAGAAAAAATTATTGTAGAGTAATGAAATTTGGACAATGCATTTGTCAAGTTAACATGTTTAATTGATTAAATTTTCAAGATCACAGGTTAATTTAAGCTCAAGAAAATGCATTTCAAATGTGAAATACTGTTAAATTAATAGCCGGTGTAACCTCCAGAATTTTGAATGCAAGCCTGCAAACGTGAATGCATTGTGTCATACAGGTTTCGAATGTCACTTTGTGGTATGGAGTTCCATGCTTGTTGTACTTGTGCTGTCAATACTGGGACGGTCAGTGCTGGCTGTGGATGATGCTGGAGTTGTCGTCCAATGATATCCCATACGTGTTCAATTGGAGACAGATCTGGTGATCTCGCAGGCCAAGGTAACATGTCGACACTCTGTAGAGCACGTTGCGAGACAACAGCGGTATGAGGGCGAGCGTTATCCTGTTGAAAAACTTCCCCTTGAATGCTGTTCATGAATGGCAGCACTACAGGTTGAATTACCAGACTGACGTACAAATTTGCAGTCAGTGTGTTTGGTATAACCACAAGAGTGCTCCTGCTGTCATAGGAAATTGCTCCCCAGACCATGACTCCAGGTGTAGGTCCAGTGTGTCTAGGCCGCAGACAGTTTGGTTGCAGGCGTTCCCCTGGCCTCCTTCTGACCAACACTCGGCCATCACTGGCACCAAGGCAGAACCTGCTTTCATCAGAAAACACAACAGATCTCCACTCCGTCCTCCAATGAGCTCTGGCTTGACACCACTGGAGTCGCAAACGGCGATGGCTTGTAGTCAGTGGAATGCACGCTACAGGGCGCCTGGCTCGGAGCTGTCCTTGAAGTAACCGATTTCTAACAGTTCGTTGTGTCACTGTGGTACCAACTGCAGCTCGAATTTCTGCCGCAGACGCAGTACGATGCGCCACAGCTGTACGCCGAATACGGCGGTCTTCCCTCTCAGTAGTGCCACGTGGCCTCCCGGAACCCGGTCTTCTTGAGGCAGTACCATCCCTTGACCACTGCACCCAACAATCATGCACAGTGGATACATTCCGGCCAAGTCTTTCTGCAATATCGCGAAAAGAAAATCCACCTTCTCGTAGCCCTATTACACGACCTCGTTCAAACTCGGTGAGCTGTTGATAATGGCTTCTTCGTCTTCTTAAAGGCATTCTTGGCTAACATCAACTCACTATGTCAAATCTCAGCGGTAAATAACGTTCACAAACTTTACAGCGCGTATTTAAAGCAAACCTGATTTGCAAGCTCTGAGTAGCGCTACTAGCGCCACACTTATGCGCGAAGCGCGAAATTTGAATCGATGTCATCTTTCAGATGTATAAACACGCCTACCAAATTTCGTTTATCTAACACAAGTCTTTCTTGGTGTTGGGATTTTTTTTTCCGTCTGTGTATTTCGACCAAGCGCCTGACAGAATTGCACTAACGAACACTACTTACGACAAGTGCTGCCTTCCATGTGTTATAGACTTGAACGGAAAGAAAAATTTGAGAAAACAGAAAAAACGGAGTAACTAGTTGTATTATACGGTACAGTAGTTATTGTTTTACTGTTTGAGAACGACATGCTTAAAATAATTGAAATCCGTTAAATAAATGTATGACACTCTTCCCGTAAGCCAGATGTTACAGAGTTAATATGTCCAAATTCTCTCCAAGTGTTCCTAGTGATCATAGTGTCGTATATGTATAGATGACTGTATGTGTGTTGATCGTGATGAGCATGAAAATGAAACGAGGGGAAAGCCTGCTATTCCGAAAACATCAAGAACCGCCAAGATTAGATTCCCCGTCCAATGGACTGATTGCCAACAACAGTGTCGTATTTCCACGCTCCGTACGAACTGCGGAGATTTGGTACACCTGGTCACAAGATTTCTAGCGTTTTCCCAGTTGTTCCTTAGAGGACGCTTCCTTGTATAATGACGTGACAACCCTGTTTATTAGCAGAGCATGTCGCCGCTGTAATAGGGGCACTTCAGTGTCACCACCTGTCTGTGAAACATATAATCTACAGGGTGTCCAGAAAAGGACTCCCTGATTTCAAAATTAAATATCTCGAAAACAAAGATCGATAGAGGAATGCAGTGAACGGTATGTTTATCGTGACAGCTGTAAGAAGTGTATACAGCAGTTTTAAATAATAGTTACAAAAGCTGCTAACAGATGGCGCTGTAATCGCCATACGTAATGCCTAAATAGTGATCCGAAGCTCAAGGCGATCAGTTCCACCATTGAAACGTGAAAGGAGGTTAGCGTACCGAAGGAAGAGTTGATGTGATTGTTTGCAAAGATTGTGTTCATACGATTATTTCACTTATGTATGCTGATATGAGCTGTACAGCGTACAGCGCCATCTGTTAGCAGCTTTTGTAACTATTATTTCACACTGCATACACTTCTTACAGCTGTCACAATAAACATACCGTTTACTGCATTCCTCTATCGATCTTTGTTTTCGAGATATTTAATTTTGAAATCAGGGAGTCCTTTTCTGGACACCCTGTATGCTCTCTACACTAAGTGTAGATTTCGTTTGTGAAATAGGTGATTTGTCAGGCAGACACTGAGTGTGAATGTTGTCGCCTGCAGTGCGTCGTGAAGAAGGATAGAGTCGAAACCGGATACCTACCAGTTCAGTAACACAACAAGGAGCTGCCAAGCGTAACATCCCCATCAACAGTGTCGTCTGTTGCCACTCCACATGCACTGCGAGGACTTTTGTGCCCTAACTCATTTGTTTTAGTACACAAGCCCCTCTTTTGTCTACCAAACATGCAAATATATTCAGTTGGTGATAAGCGTTTTTTTTTTTTTTTTGTTCGTGAAATGTGTAGTTTCACAAGAAGGAGATTAAGTACAACCCAGGCAATCACCTTGATGGCTCCTGAAAACTGCCAAAAACCGCAGTCAGGATAACCGGTACGCGGATTCCTGGGCTCGTGCCCAGTACGTTGTACCTCCTCGATCCATTGTACTGTGCCTCACCGCATTGAGCCGCGCAATCTGGTGATTAGTAAATGTGCATTACCACCTCCCCTTTCGGTAAAGTCTCGGTGGCGGAATTAACCCCTTGGCAGACCTCGCCACACCATCATGGTACCGCAACGATCTGAGTCAACTGGAAAGCCAAGAGCGCAGTATGGTAATCGATTATAACTCTCCTAATCGCCTTGCAAATGCCGTATGATGAAAATTTATTTTAACACCGTGGCTCAAACCAGAAAACTTTGTGTCGAATGCCAGGCAATATTACTGTACGTTAGGTACCACAGAAACCGAGCTTGGCTCGTTAGCGGTGAATCTCTGGCCTCACTTTCGGGAGGACACGAGTTCGAATCCCCGGCCAGACATTCAGATTTAGGTTTTCCACGGTTTCGCCAAATCACTGCTGAAAAGTGCTGGGATGGTTCCTTAAAAAGGTCTTGACCGAATTCCTTTCCCGCCTTGAATGACCTCAACGTCTACCAGGCGCAAAGCGTATTACATTTAGCTGATTCTAGATCCACATTATAGGGTAAGATTAGAATAATGAAGATATGATAATTCAGTTATTCTGAGGAGGAAAGAACAGTAACTTACACAAAAATACTGTTTTATAGATCTGAAAACAGGAAACGACCTTTCACGTAAACACTTAAAAAATAAAAATCTTCACCACGCCATCATCAGAGTCTCTAGTTTTTGAAATGTAGACTTCACGGGTTTTCCGCCGTATGTTGTTGAAATGCGACAACGAGCTTTCGGCGGCTGACTCTGTCGCCATCTTCGGACCTGAAGATGGCGGCAGAGTCAGCCGCCGAAAGCTCGTTGTCACATTTCAATAACATACGGCGGAAAACCCGTGAAGACTACATTTCATCGATACGCCGTGAAAGCCTTCAATCTCACATCTCTAGTTTTTCTTAAAAGTGGCGAATGATAATGTAGTGCACATACACTGACTGAAGGTTTCTCTGTAACTGATATCTCCATTTTAATATTCGGTTAATTAGTCCGTCCTTAGCGTCCACCACAATGCAGTCGCATTGACCATCGCCACCGGCCACGCAGTTCTATCATTAGAACTCCCCTACGTCACAACCGTAGGCGCTCTGCAATCTGGTCGACGGAAGACAAATCGTATAGTCTCCAATTGCTCATCATATGTTATCGATATGTCCAAATCATGCGCACGTATTACACTGGTTGGTTAAATAAAATTTCTTATCATTACTGTATTTGCCTTGACAGCGATCAGCAATGTAGAGTACGCTATGTATGTTGCTCACGTGCAGAGTTCAGCCCAGATAGTTTGAAGTTATCTATTAATACAAATCATATGTTGACACAACAAGATCTTCTGTTAATGGCAATGAGCATTTGGACTACAAAAACTAGATAAAGAAAGTAAATGTTAATTATAAATGTCGAAATACATTATTTTATGTCCGCAACGTAATCTACGAAGCTACCTGACGAACGAAGTTCATCTATGGTTTTCTGAAATCGATCCAAATGAATAACGGGATGGTTTTTTCAAAATGCTTCGCCGAATTCCGCCCCGGTCTTTGTTCCCATCTCTCGGCTGTATTTCCAAATAGATGTTCGACATTTTTTGAACGGACACCGTAGATGAAGTGTTGTTCAGTATAAAGGAGTTGATTACGAGTGATAATAGTGGTAGCGCAGACTGTAACTTTATGTAGATGGCGCGCCTTCATGTACTCGTTATCGACTAGAATAAAGTTTTGCAGCCAAGTGGCTTCATTAGGGCAAATTGACGGCCGCTGCACGTGGCTGCAGCGGTAATGTTCAAACTGAAAACACAAAATAACAAACTTAATGAGAGAAACTATATGATAAAAATGGTTTACATAAGTATTTGATTAGATAAAAGTACGTTTCCTTAGTTACGCAATCACTTTATAGAAAACATGTTACTAAATGAATCATTACTGCTGGCTTCTATAATGGGAGACGGCGTAATTCCTTTTCATTCTGGAGAACAATCTCGCAATTTCAAGACGCTGATAGATGTATTCAGTGCTGTTGACAGTTTCTAAAATGCAAACGAAGCATTCAGGGCAATGCGCTCATCTTTTACGAAACTACTTTCCACGACTTTTTTGCAGTGTATTTCAAATTGGACTGCCGGGACATGAAAATATTTTTACCTCTGATGATGATAAATCGAACTTACATACGTCCATATTATAAAATGAAACGTCTGTCTGTGTTTTCGTACGTTCATAACTCGGAAACCACTGATCCAACTTGCACGGAGTTGTATTTAATTTTTTGGTTCATTAATTACTCTCGTTAGGGCAAGTATTTAGCAGTGGATTTAGTAAGGTAAGTAACACGAAATGGTGATATGTGCCTAAACCACTGCAGATACATCAATCCAATCACTGGAAGATTTCCGAGAACAATAAGTTCTATAAAACATTCCGCCTCGCCGTATACAAATATTTAATGGGCAACCTGTAAAAACATCTTACGCTGCATCTGTTATTAATTAGCATGCATATAAATCGAAAACCATTGGTAGATTCGCGCTTTTTTTAAAAAAAACTGTATGCATATCATCCAGTCATGTTTTAGTTTCAATGACAGTCTTGCCATTCAAGGACAGTAAGATAAACTTATATTAAATCAGCGTTAGAAAAACATATAGTATAAAAATTAAAAATAAAAGAATTTAAATATGAAGAAAATAATCTTATGAAAAACTAACGGTGAAATTTGGACGGCAGGAGAAAATAAACAATCCAAATGAAACTTTGATTATAGATTGCATTTTTATTAATATTAATAAAATAAAACAAGCTGACTGCTTGAGAACTTCGCGCAGTCAGCGTGTCAGACTAATAGATTACAGTTTAAGGCATAAACGTTATCATCAAGGTGGATTCAGAGACGCTCTCCAATGTCAGAAACACAAAATTTACAAACAACATAACACAACTGAAGTTAGTAGTCAGAATGTACTGTTCCCAAAAAGATAGTATTAAGTGTTCTTAGTAGTCGATAGGACATCAAATCTCGGCAAGGAAAATGGAGGTAATATGAAGAGAAGGAGTTATGTATCTGGCTAACTGTTAATTCTGTTTGTTTTTAAGAGAAATGATTGCTCCTTCATACCACGCTTACAAGTTACCATGATTTAAATAACGACTTATGGTGCTGTTATTGATGGCCTGTATGGTGGCTGATGTCACACCACGTAGCTTGCTAGAGCCCCGCGGAGACGTTCAAGGTATAAACCTCGTCACAACACAGCACAATGAACACGCCATCATAACAACACCGTGCATGTCACGCATTTCAAAAAAAAAATTTCTCTCTGCAGTTATTGTGATATGTGTATATAACTTGAGCCGCGTAACCAATGAACGCGAAAAGCTGTCTGGTGGCTAGATGGCAAAGTGTCTCACTGGGAATGGAAGGTGACCAGATTGAATCCAATCTCGGCTGGTTTATTCGCATCCTAAACCCCGACAAAGATTGTTACGACAGAACCCTTCCCTGTTTGGTATTCCGTAGGTGACCGTTTATCCTAGGTTAGATTACATAGACGCAACGAAGGAAAATTCCGGGATACATAGAAACTCCATCACAGCTGTTCGGGATCTCGCAAGCAATAAAGTAAATTCGTTTAGTCCTCATCTAAATACAACTCTGCAATTCGCAAATATTGTTGGTTGAGGGTGCTTTGCACAAAAATAACTCTGTGTATTTCATTCCAGAATAACACCAGGAAAGAAAGAATACATATAAGCATCAGTATGGCACTTATTTCTCTAATAGTATCTTTTCTGTCATTGCGACCTAAACAGCTTGGTGGACGAAGTATTGCACTCGTAAATAAGATCTACATCTACATCCATACTCTGCAATTCACAAACATTGTGGGTGGCACAGGGTGCTAAGCACCAATCTCAATTCTGCGCATTGCAACCCCGAATAGCACGAGGAAAGAATACATAAAAGTATCAGTATGGCATCTATTTCTCGAATCGTATCCCTCCGGTCATTGCGAACCAAATAGGTTGGTGGAAGAAGTATCTCACTGCACTCGTAGGTCATAGAATTTCGCATATTCTCCAATAAATTTAAACGTAAATGACGTCGTCTGTCTACCAAACCATCCCAGCCCAATCTATGTATCAACTCTGTGACGCTTTCATAAGGGCTGTAACAACCAGTCACGAATCGAGCGGCTCTCCTCTGTTCTGTCTCCACTGAGTCAATCAGGCCCTTGCGATACGGATCCCAAACTCCACAACAGTAATCCAGATGTGGACGCACTAGTGTTTTATACGCTATTTCCTTTGTATGGGTATTACAATTCCTCAGAATACGACCTATGAATCGTAATTTAGAATTAGCTTTGCCTACGACGGAAGTTATGTGCAAATCCCATTTCATGTTGCTTTGTACTATTACCCCCAGATTACTTTCAGGGAATCAACCGTGTCAGCAAATGAATTGGTTTACTTTGTACTCGTGAAACAAACTGATTCTTTTTGTTACTTATTCGCATTGCCTTGCACTTTTTGCAATTAAGTGTAAGCTGCCATTTACGGCACCATTCGAAAATAGCATACAATCGCGCTGAATTCCTAAGCAATCGTCAGAGTACTTTATTTCCCTATAGATAACTGCATCATCGGCAAAACAATCGCAACCAGCATTTGACGTTGTCACTAGATCGTTTATAAAAATTAAGAAAAAGATTGGTCCTATTACACTTCCTTGAGGAACGCCAGAAGTAACAGTCTAGCCGTAGAAGAGGCTTCCACGTCACAACGGCATACTGTGATCCACAATTAGAAATCACTATCCAGTCGCAAATCTGATCCGATATACCGTATGCTCAATCTTCGCTAAAAGTCGGTGTGTGGTACAGAATCAAAAGCTTTCTGAAAATCCAAGAATATTGAATCAACTTCCGAACCTGCATCGATAACTTTCATTACGTCATGGAAAAATAGGGCCAATTGAGTTTTACACGATCTTTTCTTCCGAAATCTTTGTTGACACGTTATAAGTAACTCGTTCTCATCTAGAAACTTCATAATATTCGATCATATGACATGATACAGAATTCTACTGCATACAGATGTTAAAGATATGGGTCGATTATTCCTAGGATCACTCCGATCTCCTTTCCAAAACAGAAATTACCTTGGCTATTTTCCAGTCGTAGGGTACTTTTTCCTCTTCTAAAGATTTACGGAATATATCTGACAGAAATGGTTCAATTTCCTCCGCGTATTCTGAAAATACCCTACCGGTATACCATCGGGACCTGGCGCTTTACCCCTCTTCAGGAGCATTAATTGCTTTACAATACCTACACTACCAATTTCTACCGGATCCATCTCTAATTCTACAAGATGTGGTAAAGTGGGAATGTTTTCCATTGATTCGTGCGTGAATGAATTTTTAAATTCGGTGTTAAAAACGGTAGCCTTGTCGCGGCTGTCGTCAACTTCCCGAACGTCTTGTATTAGAATTGGTTTATTGTTGCCACTACAACTAACTGCTGTTAACTACTAGAACTTTTAATGTTCGAGATTATTTTAAGCTACCCCTAATGCACGGAGGTAAATTCATTTGGGCCGTCCGTAAGTGAATTTCCTGTTCCGGGTCATGCTCCCTCAGCCTAAAAAAAAAAAATCCAATGCACTTCACACGGCCCCTGCCACCCGTGTAGCCGATTCACGTGTATAGTGCACACCTGATGTTTGCATGTTCGTGAATAAATTCAAACGACCTGGTGACAGCTTTCCGACTGGCCGCGGATTCCACCTCTGCAGTGGCTGGACGTGTAATCCAAACCACAGAAGGATTTCGTGAGCTCGTTATGACCTGGTGAGAGGGTTCTAACTGGCGGCGCAATTCCAACCCCTATCGTAGCCGCAATAATCTAATCTGGTAATGCTAACGGGTATAGAGGACCTACAGTTTAACGTGAAATCCAAACCACGGGAACGTTCGGGCATACCTCACAATACACAGCAGGCTGTTACCAGAGATGAAGGTCGGGTTATAGACCTTTGAAAATGCTAGACAAGACCGGGATTCAAACCGGGGACCTTTCGATTTCCAGTTGCCATAAACACTTACCTCCAAGCTTCAAGTTTTTTTATTTTTGTAAATGGCTTTTGGCTTCTGGGCCACACAACCAGGCCCGGTGTTATTATGGCTCTTCCAGTGATTGAATTTCTCTAGTACATTGTTCCTTACACCTACAGAAAACACAGGGCGTACACAACATTTAATTAAAACCAACCATGTCAGGGTGGGACTCGAACCTGCGACTCCAGCAATGCGAGGCAAGCGTGCTAGACGCTACACTGTCAAGACCGGGAGTTTCAGGTCACTAAGTTTACAACACTATATAAGATTCATAACGCATAATATAAATGGCTTAATAACTCCATAGCGACAGTTCAAATTTTATAATTTCTCCCATATTCTGCATATCGAGCATTCTAACAGAAAAGCTTGTGTTACTCTTTCTATGGAATCCCGTTGCCTTCCCTAGCGTGTGCTTATTGTAAATTTGGATGACTGTGATAGTGTGAGTGTTCAGTGTAGAGTGTTGTTTGTAATGATAGATGAAGAAGGGAGAGACTGAAACCAAGTGCCGGTCCATTCAGTCCTACTCTTGCGAAAGACATACAGTGGCCACCGGGCTTAACGTCCCTATCCGACGGGGAAATCAACAACAGTGACATATGCCCTCACTCCACACGCGCTGCCGAGATGTTTGGAGTTTAAACCAGTCCTCTGGCGCAGAATCTGGCGATTACTAACTGTATACCACCACCTCTCCGATCCGACCGGCCAAGCCCTGATGATGAAAATTTCGTCCACTACCAGGACTCTAACCAGCACCCAGTGTCAGCACCGGACACCATCACATATCGGTCTGGATTCGCACGTCAGACTGTTCAACACGCTATTTTTTTGCTATTGATCAGTTACACATAAATATTCCATTCACTTAAATCTCGATATTTCTGATAACTGGAAACTATAAAACACCACCCAACAAGCACACAGTAAAGCAACAACAGTCGGGCACTTTGGCGGAGCATTTTGATATAACGCGTAACAACGGACGTGAAGAGGTTCAAAGGGCCAGATTTCAAATTTCCTGCCTGGCGTTAAGTTCCGTTCCCTCGGTGCGTGGTAGGGAACGCCATTCATTCATTTTGCCGCATATGCTAGCAGGGATGGCGCGCCTCGACCCACCGCCAGGCGGTAAAAGACGAAAGGCGCGTACAGCCCACCACGCGCCGTGGGAACGCGCCTTTACATCAGCCCTGCTTCCGGAAAACCGCTTAAAAACTGTAACTAGCTAAAAACATGGCTCTGTGGTGGCTCGCGAAATTTTATTATAAGAAATATTATATACAAATAAATAAATTATTCAATAATCACTATACTTTTAATATTTAAGCTTCACGAACTGTTATCAAAAACCGTGTTTTTAGATTGTTGGCAAAAAAATAACTAGGCACAATTTATAATAAGATGCAATTTAAATACAGTATTAAAAGAATTCGATCTATTCAATCTGTTTTTAAACAGATACAAAATTTCTTATCCCAGTTTCTTCCTGTTTTCTACGCTGTAAAATGCTCGAATTTTTAACATTACTAATCCTATCATAATAAAATCTTGAATTTAATGCTAGGCGTTATAAAGTTTTTACTCTCGATAACTCAACATGTGTCAGACAAACAGAAGTTTATTTTTTCTTCAATACCCACAACTTTATCCCACGTTAAAACCTTTGAGATTTATGAATAGTGATTGCAAAAACTAACTGTAAAGGGAACTTATTTTTTGACCAAGTGATATTCCCTCTTTTACAAAATTTAGTTGTCGGTGGAATCGGAACACAACCACTACCTTCATAAATTGAGTGAACATAATTTTCAAATGAAAAATTATCACACGTGGCATTTTATCAGGTGGACTTAGATTTTCTTCATAAATAATATCTTCAACATTTACTAATACTTTTTTGACCCATAAATTAGAATGTAACACAGCTTTAGATCCAATAGACAAAGTTATTAATGGTTCCAGTCCACTTAATAACTCCGCACTTGCTGGTTTTGCTGCAGAGTAATTACGAACAGCTGGATTATAAGCAACAGGTTGACGTAATTCTCTTAAATTTTTATGAATAAATCCTTTTACATGTTTATTCGTTGTTTGAAAAAATGGGAAAAAAGTTTCACAGTCTTCAATTGTACTCTCGCAATTCCCAATACGATCAAGTATATCCCGAAATATTTGTTGAGAGTCATTCTTTCGGAATGATGCGTATAAGAACACTATTTTTCAATACTTGATGTAAATACTAATTTTCCTTTTAAAAGGAATTCATTTCCTTGAATTTTATCATTGTGAAGTGGTCTGTCATTAACAGGCAGTAACTGTTTCATACCTCCACAAAAAATACATA
Source organism: Vandiemenella viatica (assembly GCA_031002005.1). Lineage (NCBI taxonomy): Eukaryota > Metazoa > Arthropoda > Insecta > Orthoptera > Morabidae > Vandiemenella > Vandiemenella viatica. The sequence goes on from CM061921.1 coordinate 281,913,600, forward strand.
AACAATCCACCAAATGTTTCATGAATAGCTCTTCGAAATAGTAAATCAATTTTTCACAAAAGATTGCATCCAATCATACTCATTTCATCTATAATTTACACTCGTGAATTTCCTCTTGAAATTGAGCAAGTGTATGTAAATTGAGTTATCTAAATACCTTATTTATTCCTATTAAAAGTTTGGAGTATATTGTTGAACTATTTAAATTGACAGCAGCAGCACCAGCTGGCGCAAGCAATAGATAAGATGATGATTCTAATGTTTGATTCAATCAAAAAGTAAAATAATTAATGAACGTACTTTTTCCAGAGCCGGCTTTTCCTTGAAGGACAATACTTTTAATTGGAAGTTCTTCTTCATAATCTTGTAGATTGTTGTTCAAACATATTTATCAGTTCTTGTTGTTCATTAGAAACAAAATATTTGTTGATAAGTTATATTAAGTATTAACATTTCTCTGATTTTCTTTTATATATATTCAATAGAATTGTCTAATATATTCATCATTCCTTCATTTGAAATATTATATATTTGATATCGATTTCTCTTCTATCTAGATCTACTTCTGATTGATTGTTATTTGGTTCAGCGGTTTCATTTATCCATACGTATGATTGATTAACTTGTATTTGGTACAATTCTTCAAAATTTTCTTCTACCAAATTTTGTAACATATAATATAAATCGTTATTCAGAATATCTTCATTTGTAAAATTCTGCTCATATATAATTTTTCAGGTCCTATTTTGTAGGTTTAGATCATTTAACTGTCGTCAAAGAACACGTAAAATAAAAAAACCTTGTTGCTTTAAAAATTTTCATTGTTTTGAACACCAGGATTATATTTAGATTTTGGTATAACCCTAAGAATGAGATATACTTTTTAGTACCATAATTTGTAACTATTTTATAATTTTTTTGTAAAAGAATCGAGTAAAGTACATTTCCAAATTGCATTCGTCGTTGTTGATATTTATTCCGAGAACTTGAAATAGAAATGGTTTCATCTTCTTAATTCATATCATGTTGATCCCATACATTATGTGATAAATTAATTGTTACAAATTGACGAGATGATCCAAACAAATGCCCCCTCATCTGAATCTAAAATACTTCTTTAGCAGAGTAATCATGTTCAGCACACATCTTTATTAAAATATTTTGAGTTTTTGCTGAACGTTAACATTATTGTGAGACTCTTGCACTATTTCTCTAGCAAAATCTTTGATAGTTTCTGGTCTAGATTCAAATTTGGTAGCGTGTTTAACAATGTATTTAAGAGCAGCACAATTAGAAACAATAGCTTGTGTATCGATATTTACTTACCAAATTTTCAAAATTTGTGGACTATGTCTATTTAAATATGAATTATTCCTTTTTTAAATATGTTATAATTCATCGTGAATAAGTTGAATCTGACTTTCATTAACACATTCTTTGGGATACTTAAAACGCAAGTAAATTCAGTATAATTTTATTTCTTTCTCTGACAGTAAGCTCTGGAACATTTGTGTAGTTGTACTGCACGTATTAAATGATTTTAATCAATATCTTGCTCACGTACATCAGTGAAATGCATTTTTGATGGATGCATATCATAAACTTCAGAAGGATCTGGATATAAATTCATAAAAATAATTGATAGTTACTTGTATTTTTTTCAGTATTATCTGGATTAAGATTTTTGATATTTGGAGCATTTTCAGTCATAAAAATACAATATATATGAGGACTACCTCCATGTTGAAATTCAATACCAAAGCATACAACAGTTAGCGTTCTCGCCTCGCATTTGGGAGGACGGCGGTTCGAATCCCTGTCCGGGCATCCAGATTTGGGTTTTCCATGGTTTCCCAAATCACTCCTGGCAAATGCCGTGATACGTCCTTCAAAAAAGGCCATGGCTGAATTCCTTCCCTTTCCTTGCCCCCCATCCTTTCCTGTCTCTAAAGACCTCGACGTTGAGAGACGTAAAGCAGTTAAAAAAACCCATATATCTTTAACTTTGAAACATTTAAAAAAAAATACTGCATAAAATAATCTAATCGTTTATACATAAAAAAGCAGCAATCAGAGTATAGGAATTCCACCCAAAATTTTGATTTACGAATGAATTCATAATTCTGATTGAGTAATCATAACCGAAATCTCTGGCCAGGATAAATCAGCTGCACTTAATGTAACAAAAACAGGAGGAATTCCTAATTCTTCAACCATGTCCGTTAATTCTAAATCTAACTAAACTAAAGAGTTTGATGACCGTAGATTAGCATTGCAAGATAAAGTTAATCTGTACATTTTTGGATCGTTCTATAATTGTTCTTGAAGTTGTTCGATTGTTTCAATACTATGTAAATGGAATTTTTTAAACCAAATATTTCCATTGGGCAGAGTTATCCAGCGCATCAGGCTGTTAAAAGCGATTTTGATGGAATATGTCATCTTCATATGTCATCAAAACTTTAAAATGCTTGTATCCGAAATTTTACGAATCCGTGAATTTTTAAGATAACCTTCACGGTATGGAATAAAAGTGGAAAGGCTTTACAAATATATCACACGTAAATTCATTAATACGCACAGAATCTTGTTTAGGCCAAGGTAAATACAACATCCACCATTTTCTTCTTGAATATCCAATATTTTATTTGCTGCTTCTCTGTTACGTTTAAATGTAGTCGTTGGAGCTCCAGATTCATAAATAAGGCTTAATAACAGTAAATTTTCATCATTTTCTTCGTTACCAAGTTCACATAAAATATTTTGTTGTTCTTTGCTGTAGATTATTTGTTGAAAAATGCTTTCATTATTAATTAACGATTTTAAATTATTTTTGGTAACTGTAATATCATAGCAGCCAGGATTATTATTTTTAAGATATATCAAAGTAGACTCGACATTATCGTGATTGACAATTAAATCTTTATAGGCTACTCTTCACCCTCATGTCTTCTAACAAAAATATTTCGTTAAATAATATTAATGGAATGAGTCAATGAAGTTTTAAAATTTGACATAGTTTGATGAAATTTAATGACTTGTCCAATATTCCCAAATTGACCACCTCTAGGCCGATAAACTGCAATTACTGAATGAATTTGAGCAAGTAATTGCTACTCAACAAAAGTTGATTTTTTTCAATACATCAAGCTGAATACCAGGATCCCTATTATTGTCTTTAGAAGAATTCACTTAATTTATTTCTTGATATTTGTGTGCAAGTAGAACAAAATCCATCCTCTTAAATATGTAAATTAAAGCAACGATGATTTAAAATCTATTTTTTAGCATGTTCAAAATTTACAGCACGATCAGAAACATTAATATCATCCCGTTGAGTTTGTAATACATGACGTCGGTCTTCTTCTTGTTTGTTCTGTTACATTACGCATTAACGAACGGTTACATATGCGTTCTTTATGTCTTGTCAACGTACGATTTCATGAATTTTTGCTGTAATAAAAGTAGCGAATAATAATATTAACACAATTTAATACAGATATATCATATATATTAAAACTGATATTGTTAAATCCTACATTTTCTTATACTTTTTATAGCAAATTATAAAAAATAACCAAAAGGTTTAGAAACACGATTGAATTACATATATGCATATTAATACGCATATAATGATTGATGAAAATAATAAAACAATATTATTATAGAAATTCCACAGATGGCGGCATTTCACGCAACTTGCAGATGGCAACACTTTACTTATATCATATATATACGTGTATAAACAATAAAAGTTATTGCACTTTATTTTTTGCAAAAATAATTATTGATGACACATCTAGAGATGCTTCTGAATTACGTCTAGACGTGCAGTAAGTGTTTTCAAAAACGGTACCACAAAAATGTAAAAAAATGTGGCCTAGTGTTGGAGCTCGTTTCACTCGCCCTAATCATCTAGACGAATCACCACGCATAATGAAACTTCCATGACTCGTAGACAGATGGCGACATATGCGCTACCGCTGCTTGGTATAAGGACCTGCGACAGGCCGGCTAGAAAAACAAAACTGTGGCAGCCAGGAGCTGGCGGACGCCTCTAAATGGCAGGAGGCAGAAGAAGATATAGTGATATACATGTAGGTCGGCTGTTAGTTTGTATGTATGTATGTTTGTTTGGGCCACTTAGGACCACGTTAAGCCTTCGTTTGACTTGCTTTGGATGTGTACACATCCCTGCTATAACTATGGTTGTTAGCCCTAAAGGGAACCTGCAGCTTAACTTGGAATCCGAACCACGGAAACGTTGAGGTTGAGGGCCTTGTTTTGAAAATACTCGTACTAGCCGAGATCAGAATTCGAACCGGGGATTTTTCGATCTTCAGTCAGACGCCTTAACTGCTGAGCCATAAGACCACTCGCGAGTTAGTATTTTTTTTTTATCACCTACAATAAACTAAGAGAAACATACTCAACTGCAGTGTACAAACAGTTTTTAACTGTCGGGTATAAGATGACGCTAAAGCCCAAGGTCTCATTCTAAACCACTCTGATTCTGAGCGTAGAAAACGATCAAAGAAGCCAAAAGGAATTATCGACTTCACAGCACTTGCACCGCATATATCATCCCGTCAGTATTGCGTCAAGCTAAATCAAACAAACACAACTCCTCTGCAATGTCTACGATTCCCATACATCATTTTTATAAAGCAAATAGCATTCGGCGATCTTCAATGTTTCAGCCAGTCCGTTGCATTAAACGTAATTATGTAAATCACGCTAAAGTCAGCACGAGAGAAACAAATCCTTAATTAAATCACCCCTGCTCCAGACCTGTATCGAAACAACGACTCCAGCCAGCAACGGGATACTAGCATATCAGTGCAACATAAGCGAAAATCTCACGCCTCTGATCGGCCACAAACCCAGGCGATATACTAAACGTACTTCTTCCAGCATAAACATGCACTTCTTCCAATCTGAATGTGGCTCCAGATGATTTCTGGACTGGTTCACCGTGCGTGGTGGGTGAGCGGTTAGCGCTCTGGCCTCGCATTCGGGAGGACAGCGCTTCGAATCCCCTTCCAGGCATCCAGATTTGGGTTTTATAGGTTTCCCCAGATCACTCTAGGCGAATGCCGGGATGCTTCTTCAAAATACCATGCCTGAATTCCTTCCCGTTCCTTGTCTCCAGTTCCATCCCGCCTCTAATGACCTCGACGTCGACGAGGCGTAAATCCATAAGTTAAAAAAGTGGATTGGTTCCAGATTACGTGAGCACAATATTATGTCCGCAAGCGTTTATAGACAGTCAAAGATCTTCTCTAACCGATGGAAGTAAATATCATAATATAGTTGGCTTTTTCCGTTTGAAACATAAGTTTTTAACAGGCGTAAACCTAGCGTAGTGGGTGGGAGGTAACGCTCTCTGTGTTGTTACGAGCTGCAAGTAAACAACACAACTGTATTTTTGTTTTAAAAAAACGAATGATGCTGAAGAGATTTCACACACCGATCCTGGAGGTGACGCTTGGGCCTTGCATTCAGAAGGACGCAAGTTCAAATCCCCAAGGGGTCATTCAGATTTTTGTTTTTAATGGTTTTCTGACATTCTTGCCACCGAATTCCGCGATGGTTTCTTCCATAAACCATGCCATGGGCGAATTCCTACCGTCACTTATCCTCACTCCTGTCCCTCCTTTAATGACCTAGACGAGGCGTAAAGCCTCCCTCCCATTTTTACAAAAGAGGACAAACACACATATCCCCTAAAACGCTACTCTTCACACATATAAATAATTCTTTTTAGACTTACAAAAAATGTATTCTATCTGTGCACCTAATACATTAGTAGATTGATATACAATTCCGAAAGCGGTAATATTGCTGGACTACTAGTAGATCTGATAGTAGTTTTCAAAAATAATGGCATTAGTTTTCAGCATCGGAGGTGACTAGCATATTAAAAATTTACTTATTGACGATTTATAAACATGAAAGCAAGTGCCATGGTTTAACAAACTGTAATAGGCCACTAAGAAAATCATTTAAATCGCTGAAACAAAAAGATGAAAATAATATTAACGGAAATATTAGAGCAGAAAAGAAATGAATTCAACAATAACCAGGTAACTTCGTGTACTGGATAACTGAGAATGTATGTTCAGAGCAGAAAGCTCTTTTTTTTTTCGGCTTCTGGCTTTACGCATAGTCGAGGAAAGTACTGGCTTCAAGATACTGGAAGGAATTCTGCGATGGCCTTTTGATAGAACCAGCCCGGTATTCGCCTAGAATGATTTGGGGAAACCATGGAAAACCCAATTCTGGATGGCCAAAGGGGATTCGAACCAGCGTCCTCCCGCAAGGGAGGCCATAGCGAGACGGCTAGGTATACCTGGAGCAAAGTGAGGGATCATATGTGAGATTGGTACTGTACACGTGTATATTAGAACCCCATCTTGTTGTCTCTTGGTGGATAGAAATGATAAAAATAACAGGATTAAGTGTCAGTAAGAAAATCTAGAGTTGTGACTTAAAGAGACGCTCTCCGTAAACAACACTCCGGATTGCACCTTATAACCCGAATCAAATAAATAGGAAATGCAAAATAGCAAAAGCAAAATGGCTAAAAAAAAAATTTGAAGAAGTAGAAAAGGAAATGGTCGTAGGTGAAGTAGATGTTGCATATAGAAAGATCAAACAAAATTTTGGAGAAATGAAGAAAAGAGGGATGAGCATTAAAGCTGCCGATGGGAAACCTCTTTTAAGCTCAGAAGATAGAGCTAACCGATGGAAAGAATACATTGAGAAACTGTATGTTGGGGACGACTTGAACAATAGTGTAATGGAAAAGGAAGGCGATGTCGACATTGATGACTTAGGAGATCCTGTTTTGAGGACAGAATTTAATAAAGCTCTGAATGACTGGAAAGCAAATAAGGCAGTTGGAATTGATGAGATCCCAGCAGAGCTTCTTAAATCCCTAGGAGAGGAAGGAATCGAAAGATTATTCAAGATGATATCAAAAAGTTATGAAACAGGAGAAATTCCAACAGATTTTAATAAAAATGTGATCTTCACACTTCCAAAGAAAGCACAAGCCGACAAATTTGAGAATTATCGCCCCATTAGTCTAACAACACATGCTTCAAAATTATTGACTAGAACAATATACAGAAGGATGGAAAGGGTAGTAGAAGAGATAGTAGGTGAAGATCAGTTTGGGTTTAGAAAAAATTGCGGTACAAAGGAAGCAATTCTGTCTCTAACATTAATACTTGAAGGGCGGATCAAGAAAAACAAAGATACTTTTATGGCATTTGTTGATTTAGAAAAAGCTTTGGATAATGTTAGGTGGGACAATATGTTCAAAATTTTAAAGAAGTCAGGTTTAAAGTATCGAGATGGAAGAATACTCTATAAACTATATAAGAATCAGGTGGCTATAATAAAAATAGAGACTCACGAGAGACATGCATCAGTTAAAAAGGGTGTGAGACAAGGTTGTAGTCTATCCCCGTTAATATTCAACTTGTATGTAGAAGAAGCAATGAAGAAACTCAAAGAAAAATTTCCATGTGGCATAAGTTTTCAGGGAGAAAAAATCAGTATGCTACGATTTGCTGACGACATTGTCTTGTTAGCAGAGAGGGCTGAGGATATTGACAAGTTACTGAATGGCATGAACAAAATACTGAAGGAAGATTTTGGACTGAATATAAATCAAAGCAAGACAAAAGTGATGAAATGTATCAGAAATGATACCAATACTAGTGGATAAAAATTGGATCGGATGCAATAGGAGAAGTAAGAGAATTCTGTTACTTGGGAAGTAAAATTACAACCGATGGCCGAAGCAGGAAGGATGTTAAAAGCAGAATAGCACTAGCAAAAAGAGCCTTCATGAAAAAGAGAAACCTTTTAGTTTCAAATATTGATCTAGGAATCAGAAAGAACTTTTTAAAACTCTGCGTGTGGAGCACAGCACTTTATGGTAGCGAAACATGGACTTTAGGAATTCCGGAAAGAAAGAAAATTGAAGCATTTGAAATGTGGTGCTACAGAAGAATGCTGAAAATTAAGTGGACAGACAAAGTAAGAAATGAACGAGTTTTGGAAATGATGGGAGAAAAAAAAGAAGTTTGTGGAAGAAGCTTACAGAAAGAAGAGACAGGCTGGTAGGTCATATTTTGAGACATACATGATTGGTTAATTTGTTAGTAGGGGGAACAGTCGAAGGTAAGAACTGTAGAGGTAGACAGAGATTATCGCACAATTAGTCTAACATCACATGCTTCAAAATTACTGACCAGAATAATATACAGAAGGATGGAAAGGGTAGTAGAAGAGATAGTAGGTGAAGATCAGTTTGGATTTAGGAAAATCGCGGTACAAGGGAAGCAATTCTGTCTTTAAGATTAATACTTGAAGGGCGGATCAAGAAAAACAAAGATACTTTTATGGCATTTGTTGATTTAGAAAAAGCTTTTGATAATGTTAGGTGGGACAAGATGTTCAAAATTTTAAAGAAGTCAGGTCTAAAGTATCGAGATAGAAGAATCCTCTATAAACTATATAAGAATCAAGTGGCTGTGATAAAAGTAGAGAATCACGAGAGACATGCATCAGTTAAAAAGGGTGTGAGACAAGGTTGTAGTCTATCCCCGTTAATATTCAACTTGTATGTAGAAGAAGCAATGAAGAAAGTCAAAGAAAAATTTCCATGTGGCATAAGTTTTCAGGGAGAAAAAATCAGTATGCTACGATTTGCTGACGACATTGTCTTATTAGCAGAGAGGGCAGAGGATATTGAGAAGTTATTGAATGGCATGAACAAAATACTGAAGGAAGATTTTGGACTGATTATAAATCAAAGTAAAGCAAAAGTGATGAAATGTAGCAGAAATGACACCAATACTAGCAGATTAAATATAAAAATAGGATCTGATGCAATAGGAGAAGTGAGTGAGTTCTGTTACTTGGGAAGCAAAATTACAACCGATGGCCGAAGCAGGAATGATTTTAAAAGCAGAATAACACTAGCAAAAAGAGCCTTCATGAAAAAGAGAAACCTTTTAGTTTCAAATATTGATCTAGGAATTAGAAAGAACTTCTTAAAACTCTATGTGTGGGGCACAGCACTTTACGGTAGCGAAACATGGACTTTAGGAATACCGGAAAGAAAGAAACCTGAAGCATTTGAAATGTGGTGCTACAGAAGAATGCTGAAAATTAGGTGGACAGACAAAGTAAGAAATGAACGAGTTTTAGAAATGATGGGTGAGAAAAGAAGTTTATGGAAGAAGCTTACAGGAAGAAGAGACAGGCTGGTAGGTCATATTTTGAGACATGCTGGATTGGTTAATTTGTTAGTGGAGGGAACAGTTGAAGGTAAGAACTGTAGAGGTAGACAGAGATTAGAATATATGAAGCATATAATTGAGGCCGTGGGCTGTAAGGGGTATGTAGAAATGAAGAGGTTAGCACAGGATAGGAAGGGATGGAGGATTGCATCAAACCAGTCAAATGACTGACGACAGCAATAAAAAACAAAAAAAAAAAAAGAAAACCCCGAATCCTATACTTATTCAATGTAAACACGATCGACAGCGCATGATGTGTCAATACGTTCTTAAGTTTAAATAGCGTTTAACCAGTAACCAACGCTTGGAAAAAATTTGCAAGCGTCGTCCATTGTAGACTCATTTCTATTACATTAGCGAAGTTTGTTATCTTCGCGCCTTGACTCCGTCCGAGTCTAAGATTACACAAACAATTTATAAGATTAACTAGTCTGATTGATGGATTGCAGCCTTAAAGTCAGGCAGCTATAAAAATACAGAGTGAGCAACTCTATAAAACTGTAAAAATTACACGACTTCCATAAAATATTGCAATGTTAATTTATGTTTTCAAATCTTACTGATCTGCCAGTTATCTGCATCTACATCTTCACTAATGTTATAAATGCGAAAGTAACTCTCTCTCTGTTTGTTACATTTTCATGACTAAACCGATCCCACTGAATTTTGACAAGGAAACACTATGTTTTATTAGAAAGGATATAGGAATTATTAGGAAGGCTATATTTTCTTGAAATAAATAACAGATTTTGTCATTGAATTTTTAAATCTAACCGATCAGTGACAGATGGAAGAATAGTGCGTATAAGTCTCTGTTATGTTATATCGGTTGTTCTGGCTTTGTTTCTCTCGTAGTTGGTTTATGTATGTTTTTAGACATGTTGCAAACTGGTTCTCTTCATAAGACAAGTTCAATAGAACAATGGTATGATGGTATGATGATGGCTTTCCCGTCAATTCTAAGTCCACGCGAACGAAGGTAACAGCAGTTCAGCATACTACTAAGGTTGTTAATTATGATTTTTCATTCCTGGAATATGTGATTACAATTGGTAGAGGGAATATAGGACAACTTTCTCCCGAGATCCCAACATGGGGCGTTTCGCTCTGGTATTTTTTTTTTTTTTTTTTTTTGGTACAAGATCATGATCTCGTGTCTTCGTATCTAACAGTTAAAGTATTTTCCAAATTCTCTTACTTTCAATGCACTATTTTATCAGAAACATAAATTTACGATGAGTTGTCAGCGTTATGTTTACAACAGAAAAGAGTCCAACTTTTTAATGTATCAAAGTGGCGATAATTTTGCAATGAAAGAAAAAAATGAACGGTGAAAATGTGTTTATGAGTCGTATTCGCGTAGATATGAGAGTAGGAATGGTTTACCCTGGAGGACTTAATTTGGTCAGATGAAGCGCTGAAGTGTGGTCTATTCCTGGACAGTCCGCCACGGCCGTGCTGCCCGGCCACGTACACGTCCAGTCAGCTCGCTTTGTTTTTTTTTAACAAATCGCTGTACTGAGTGTACATACCCAGTCAACAAAGAACTGCCGAACATAATATACTGTTTCTCCATGTTAACAGTGAGGTGAGTAATGCGTTACATAAAACGTATTACGTTAAATGTTGAAAGAAGTTAAAGAATATTTGGATAATACAGCAGGCTAGTCATAAAAATACACACTCACAACCCAATAATTACAACCGTCAAATGTTAAACTAACAAATCTGATGTCCGTGTAACAACAAACGCGTTAAGTAACGAATTTGACTTTCTAAAAATAATTCAGACATTTTTCTTATGATTTTGGTCAATTAAAAAAAAAAACTGATACATGTGAAGTGATTGACTCCTGGTTTATAATACCTTCCGAAGAGAACTTTTCTGAAAGCAGAAACTTGTTCACATGATATATGAAGTACAGTACCTTTTATAAAACCAACATAGAATATACCTTCCATAATTAAAACTATTGAACTAACTATACTACATTTATGGAATGAGCGGTAACACTCGGGCCTGGTATTCGGGAGAAAATGAGTTCAAATCCCCATTCAGCCATACAGAATTTGGTTTTCCGTGGTTTCCCGATATCACATCAAACGAAAGGCCATGACAGAATTCCTTCCCTTTCCTCCTTGTCTCTATATTCCGGCTCTAATGACCAACATGTCAACCAGCCGTAAACCCCAATGCAAAAACACCTTATGAAGGAACTTTCCTGGCGTTCAACTAAACTGATTTTGGGAAACATTGCAAAACCGGTATTGGCGGTCAAGTAATTGAGCCCGCGTTCCGCTCACATAAAGGCTCGGTGCAAATATGTTGAAAGATCTCTAGCATTTCCATCGTATTTATCTGTGCCCCAACCTACTGGTAAACCGAAACGACACATGACAATTATTCCTTTTCTGTAAATCAAACAAATAACACAGCAAATTACGTACCTGCGGAAATCAATGTCTGTCCGTCACATTTGTAGCTGTGGACTAATTTAAACATGCAGGACTCTCAGTATACAGTGATGGCTTTGTGTGGTATAATCAGACACTTAATTAATTTCACCTTTGTTTGCAGCTTTACAAACTAATTATCAATCAAAGTACATGACAGAGCTTTTCAAACCCTATCAACCATTAGTAACCTTTCATTTTGGGTCTGCATCAGTATATAATAACTGGTACTTTATTGAAATGAACAATAACGGAATTAGTGGAAATAATGAAGGTGTTTTTTTCAGTAAAATTTTGTTATATTTGCTTGACATTCAGTAGGGCAGCATGGCACAAAAAAAAAAAGCTTACGGGTAATAGTCTCAATATGGAACCTGCACCGAACCATATGTCAGTCGCAAATTGTGACGTTACCGATATTTTTTGTTCTCTGCAGAGAGATAATTACTGCCATTTTTATGTAGCACTGGTTGTCAGAAGTTATGTTCTACGCAACACCGAAACAAACAATTCAATTATAATTAAAACCTATGTGTAAATCAGTCCTGCGCAATACCAGATCAGTGTATTGTATCGCAGAGGTGGAAGGAAAATTTCCTGCGTAAACGTATCACTAGTTGGAGAAGTAATGGTACACGCGGAAGTCAAAAGGGGTGGCCATTCCAACTCAATTACACGTTCAGCTAACGCGATATTCCCTTTAACTAGTCTCCGCGCGCCAAACAACTTTCGTCCTCCACTAAAAGCTATCTCACAATTCAAAAGGTGAAGTTATACTTTCAGGCTTTCCAGCATACGCACGTAGTGGCTTATTTTCTTGCTGTTTACGAAGTTTAGGAATTCAATAAGTGGAACGCCTTTGAAAAAAAAAATAAGTTTCAAATTTATATATATATATAAAAAAATTGTTCGAAAACAATGGAATGAAACTTTTAGAGAAATTCTTATAAAAATGTACATCAAGAGCAGATTTTAAATATACTGTTAATCTTTGTCTAACACATTTGTAAATTAACCCTGCAGTGGTCGCGTGGATTACATATGTAGTCCACTCAAGCCATTTCTAATGGGACTTTTCAGAGCGCGACCACTGCAGGGTTAAATTGTTTGAAGTTATACAGAAGAACGACAAAGCCACCCATTGATTCCAATTAAATGGAGTAGACTAATTAAACCTTTACTATGCATTACGTGCTGGAATACCTCTATTCTTGTTAACAATGTTTTTAGCCCTGTGAAAAAAGCGGGTATCCTTTTTACAGGTGTCAAACGTCTTATATGCCACGTAAGTAGTTTATACAACCGTACTACAGTTGTTATTGTGAGCGGGACTTCTGTCCAAATAAAGAAAAATTACATAAGGAGATAAGCAGAGCTGTAGACTGCCCCAGCTATTTTTAATTTATTCACTGACATTAAGAAATGGAAATACGTTAAAAAATTAATAATGAAACATACATAAACATCATTTTACTCGCCGATGGTCAAGTCACTATCCTAGATGGCAGAAATAATCTCGAGTGATCTGGCTATAACAGAAATAAACTCGCAACACGAAAAATCTCAACATCAAAGACTGAAATATTAGCATTTAAAGTTCCCTTTAAGAAATAGTTATTAATGACAAGTATTTAACTTCTATGATCTGGAACATGATATCACCTACCGAGGAAGTTAACAAAAGAGGAAACTTTAACCGAAGTCAATATTGTTAATAAGATAACTACTAATTGCGATGCTGCATATGTCCTGGAGGCAGTTTCCATACACAGCTACATTTTTGTATTACAAGGATTTTAATTTTAAATTTTTTTTCCTTTTTTTGACGTACGGTACTTTTTGAGTATATTCTTTGATCATGCATTATAGTCTCAGACTACCTCAACAACGAATACAAATTTTATCACAGCTTTATGTCTGAAATCAAGTGTTAGTTTATGATCATGGATATCTATTACTCCTAATTCTTCTCCAGGCATCATCACCAATGTTTGTCTTATAAATTACCAGCAGTCTTTCCCCCGTCTCCTGTTTTCCAAGACTTCTTTATCATATCAGTCACTGTTTGTGTTCTACATAATTTTTTACAAACCATTCCTACTGTACCCCTTCCAACTTAAAATATACATTATCACCCAATCTTGTAGACTAAGGACTCTGAAACCTCTGTCTCCATGTCCAGTATGTCCTGCACAACAGGCTTTATTATCAAACGATGCGCCAAGGCATTTACACTTTATTCGTCCAATCAGCATTTTTTTTCCATCTCATAATCATATATGTATACGGCATTTAGGATGAGGAACCGTATAAAGCGCCAAACATATATAAGCAAAGAATAAAACTCAGACGAAATGTTGTAAAAATGTAGCAGTACCTATTATGTTACATGCACTACAGAATATCTATTATACCACAAAATGAATTGAGAATAATTCAATTATATATATATATATATATAAATGCACCGGGGAAAATACACAATATCCTTTCGCAGAATATGTTGGAACTTTATCGAAATAAATGCCGGCAGCATGTAGAATTAATTGCAGTTGACAGACTATCAAACAAATTTATTCATGCAAACTATGAAGAAACAGGCCATTTAATTTGCTTTGGGAAAGATGATTAGACATTGCTGACCAGAAGAGCCGAAAAAAGTCATTAATATTTGAACATAAAAGAATAGACAACGCTATATTTTAACTCATAAAGCAGCCCCTGACTAGAATCGAGTATTAAGCATTCCAGGAATTGATGCCATTTTTCCATGTTAAACAACAGATTACTGACAGAATATGTAGTTCTTATTCTTCTACCTGATTGAAAATTTAAATTAGGATATTTTTTCATTCAAAAGCTGAGCTAAAATGTGAAAACACCTGTCAGGTTATGCGGTAGAGTTATTTTAAAATGTCGGAGGTCATAAACTAGCCACACATAGCGAATGACGCACGAGTTCAGTATAACGGATTTGCTAGAGTAAAAATGTGTAGTATTTCAGAAAATATATACCTCATAACGTTACACAATTATATTAATTGTGTAGATTTGTTAAAACAGGCAGTGCTGCTAACATTGTGTATCAGTGATCACAGAGTAATTTGAGGGCAATAATTCGTAGTCCATCACGTGCGCTGTAATAGCAAAACTAATGAACCACTTCAGTCAAACCCCACGCGTCTCTGTATTAAAAAATGCAGATCGATACAGGTATTCAACTCGCATGTGTGCTCACTTTGCATCTAAATATCTCGAATATACTCCCGTAAATGTTTAAAGTGAAAAAGTAAGGTATTACGGAATTCTGATTTGGAAGGATAACAGTGATTTAAAACATAAACATACGAGTTCGATTGCAGGATCATTGTTTACCAACTATTTACAGGAGCAGGAATACCTCTATATACACACCGACTAAGATTATTATTTGAAATGTAAGACATCGTGAAATTAAAAATAAAATCATCTACTGTTACGCAACTTGAACGATAAAAACTTTTAAAAATATTCTTAGCAAGTTAATTGGAAACCATGCAACAGAAATCCATTGTAAGAGAAAGTATCCATCTACCAAGTCTACTGCAATTAAAGGCCTGTTGCAGGCATCAAAGAGCAGGAATCTTCCAATAACAGCACGCAGAGTGTATTATTTAAAATGAAACAGTTATTTTTGAAGTAAACTTCTTTTTCGTTGTTGCGTGAAACGCTGAGGAGTGGTTTGATTCCATTTCGAAGATATTCGAGTCTGTCCTGACTCCATCTATCGGTTCTTTTCTGTAATTATTTAATACTGGCCTTAGAATAGTAACATGGCCGGCCTCGGTAGTGCAGAACTAGTGAGCTGGCTTTGTGTTGCAAAGGTCGCCGGTTCGAGCCCGGCCCAGGGCAAGGGGTGGTTTTAATTAAACGTTGTGTTTCTCCTGTGTTGTCATTTCACTTGGGATTACCAGCAATTGTGGGAAATGAAACACAGATGATGCTGCCTGAATGGCTAAAAACCTGAATGCCATTTAAAATAAAAAAAAAAATTAACATGGTAGCCGCTGATTGAAGGAATGGTGCTGTAGGGTGAGGAAAAGGATATTTCCATTGAGTAGATTGTGAAAACATTAACAGGTGTAGACATTGAAATTGCTTCATACTATAAGGAGAATATCAAAATCGACAGTGGAAGTAGTTAACATGAGGAAAAGAATATGGTATTAATATAGGTAATTATCTCCAAGTAACCCAGCATGCTAATAACACACAACAACAACACGTGCAGAAAAATAATTATGAAAGTTGAGATCAATATGAACTTTAATAAAATAACAACCGATGAAAATTCGTGTCGTCAGTATCAAGGACGAAAAAGAGTAGAGAGTGAAAATGTCATTGATCATAACCTCAATTTTTCTTTTCTTCTGGTATCCTTTAATGATACTTATTCGACACACATTATACAAGTATTTCTATAAATAATTGTCTCTACGATACGAAACGATACAGATAACTTATAAATTAATAATTATAAATTTAAAAATTAATACATTACATATTAGACCCTAATCTATTTTTTTTTTTTTTTTTTTTTTTTTTTTTTTTTTTTTTTTTTTACACATAAACTTCAAATAAAAATTATGCTGAGATGACAGAAAAGAAGTTTAATTTACAACGCGTTCATAACACGGCAAATTTGTTAAAGTCTCATATCTTTGCTAACACAGTGTCTCAAATTGATATATAATATTAGCTTTAATTAGAAGAAAGAGGATCCCGCCGCTAACTACGCTGAGTATGGCAAAATAAATTCCTTAATAATATAGCCTCACAAGACTGCTAGACCATTAAGCGAAAACATTTGTTTTCTCCTTTCAGTACCTCCAAAGGCCACTTGAATTGTAGTAACAATGTATGAATGCAAAAACAAAAAAACGTAAATTATTTATTGAAATAAAATTGTAAAACTCTCGTAATTCCTCAGTCAAATACCGTACTGAAGTGGGAAAATTCTACCTCTGTGCTATGTTAATTAATGACATTTAGATTTCCTCGAAACAAGTTTATTTCTGCTACTTCACTGTTTAAATAAGCTGCAATAACAAGGCTGTGGGTAGCAGCAAATGGTACTTGAACCAACAGTCGCAGAGAGAAGCAGTCTGCAAAGGGGAAACCGTGGTTTTCCTTTTATTGAGTGTCTGTTTAGGAAGATACGCGTTTCCAGCCATAATATCAAGTATAGAAGGAATCACAATCATTAGTACAATTTATGAATCTATGGTAGTTTTGATTAGTTGAGTATTTGCGGCATGTAAGGTTTGTAAACTGTACACCTGGTAATTATACTGCGGAACTGAAAATGGAATTTGTTCATAACGAATCTTCGTGTACTCTGCAGAATTTAATTCATGAAACAACGTTTAGGCTGGATGGCGTTCATCCCTGCTCAAGTGGTTACAGCTACTATGATATTCCCTGTGTACAGCCAATTAATTAAGAGTTCACAGTAGCTTGCCATCTGTCGGCCTACACAGTAAACAGTTGAAATGCTTTGTTAGGTTAGTTACTTTAGGCGACATACCTTCAACGATATACCAACAAAGACTCTGTTGTGGAACTTATTTATATTTCAAGATAGTATGTACTATCTCAAAGCTTAAAAGATCACAACTAAGAACTTTCTTAAATCAGATTTTCGTAATTTTTTCCGGATTACATATTCAATAGAAATATACATAATTCCTGTAAATTACAGATACTGAGAACGAAAGAAAATGTTTTTGGCAACGAATATGACAGAACAATGACCGAAGATGAGACACTGTTAACATTCAAGACAAATGCAACTTCTAATTGCAGCTACCTGTTATGGCAAAAATACAAAGATTTTACATTCTACCATTCAAACTAGGTTTAAATCAAATTTCAACAAATTAATAACGAGAATAATCCAAGGCTTAGAGATTTTAATAATACAGCATTTAACTAAGCGTTAAAAGAGAAGTTTTTAAGGATTCATGTTATGAACAACAACAATAAACGAGGCTACCATATGGATGACTGAAAAGGATTGGTTCTTAAACAATTACAACATTCAACCAAATAGTGAGATACGAATTTGAAAGGTAGTTTAATTATTATTAAATTTAATCAGGTGTTGTGATACCAGTTTGGGAGAGATTCGTACTTTCAATAACAATAAAACATTGCAGCAATAATAATAATTAACCAAGCTAGGAATGGAAATTACAAACAAATTCGTGCTTCAGCAATAACGACAATCAGCCAAAGCTAAGACAAAAGTTAGGGAGGTTCTCTTGCTTTCAGTTATAACAACAGTCAACCAATACTTGAGAGAGAATTTTTAGGAACATATGCTTTGAACATAGAAGGAGTAATGAAAACAATTAACTAATAGTTCTGGTAAGACAGCGTGGAAGATTCATGCTGTCAACAACAATAACCAACCAAGGGCTGAGATAGAAAGTTTGGCAGGGATTGTACTTCTTAATTATAACTACATTTAACCATAATACAGGTAGGGAGGGATTTTGGAAGAATTAGTGGTCTGAACAATAAAAACATGGGTCAGAGTTCAAATAGCAGTTCCAAAATTAACAAAAATTCAACGTACATTTAATAAAAGAGTTGGGGAGTGATTGATGCATTCGGATAAAATAAAAGTTGGTACAGAGTTCATATAAGGACGTTAGAAAGTATTGGCGTCTTTAAAAAAGAAAACATGAGAACGATAATTCAAATGGAAGTTCACAGATGATCTGTGTAGATGAGGAACCATATGTGGTACTGAGTTATAGTTGACTGCATTATTTGCAATCGATGTCTAGTGGGTTAATGGTAATTAGCGGACGGTAATTATCTTTGGAATGAGAAGCTGTGCGGGTACAGTGACGTGCCGTATCGCCTCCGCCTTCATATTGATCACTTGCCGATGTCTTCAGATAATGCTTACGCTTACAGCGCAGTTTGTTCCGCTTTAAAGCACGCATTACGCCAAGTACTACGCGTTACGCTCCTCTTCGTCATCCCTCAGTATCTAATGCGATTCCTCAGCATCGTATTTTACTTTATGCTCCACAAGATGATTGTACCTCTCTAACGCTTGGAAACCATTACACTCATTGTGCTTACTAGCATAAATCTGTATGTTCCGACATGATGCAAGAACGTTTGATGCAGCTGTCACAATTTGAAAGCTTACGTTCTGTCAGAAAATCTGAGGTATGTCCTACGACGATACGTAACCTCACGCCAGAGCAGGAAATTAAAATCTGATCTAAACTTCAACTTTTTAACCTATATTCCGGCATAACTTGAAAATACTGGATCGATTTTCAAAGGGTTTTGACATTTTGAAACCCTAGATTCTGACGCAAAATCTGATGATGTCTCATTACGTGACGTTACCTGTCACCAGAGCACGACATTAAAATCTGTTCTCAAGTTAATACATTTCTACCTTCAATCTAACGTAACATAAAAATTATTTAATAGATTCTGACAGGCTTTTAACAGTTTAAAACCGTAGGGTTTGGCTTAAAATCTGAGATTTATAGCATCGAGCTACCTCAACTAGGGACTGAGCAGAAAATTAAAATCTGGCGCAAACACTTATAAAGACATACATGTGACGTTATCTTGATGTCATCTATTGGTTTATTCTATAAGTACAAGGCGTTCAGCGTTTATGCCCAATAGATGGCCGTATGGTAGCTAGCCGCCGAGTTAGTGAATGCTAATGGCATATGAGCAAACTAACTAAATTGACAATGATAATTTTTCAAGTCAATAACAGAATGACGGAGAGCTTCTCTGGTCGACTTAGAAGAATTTTTTTTCTCATGGTTATAGGTCTCGTCGAGGTCATTAGAGGCGGAAAGGAGCGGGAAGGGATCCGGTAATGGCATATTTTAAAGAAACCATCCCGGCATTCGCCTCGAGTGATTTCGTAACTGAAATATAGATAGCCAGACGGGTATTAGAACCAGCTTCCTCACACACCACGGTCGGTATGTAGATGAACTCACGTGGAAAATCTAGTACTTTAACATTCTCATCGCCTGCAGGTGCCTAAATGATTAATTTTTATAACATATTTTATAACTTTTCTAAGTAATGAATTTACTGAATTATTTTTAATGCCGAGGCACATGTGATGTATATAAAACAATAATAACAATCCGAAAGTGGTGGGCGAGTGGTAGTGGTTTGGCCTCGTATTACACGAGGACGTGGGTTAGAATCCACGTTTGGACATCCAGATTTGGGTTTTCCATGGTTTCCCCAAATCACTCCGGGCGAATGCAGGAATGGTTCCTTTAAAAGGCCACGGACGAATTCCTTCCCTTTCCTTGCCCCCAGTCCTTTCCCATCTCTAATAACCTTGACGTCGATGTCGAGGCCAGAATAAAAGAAAATAGTAATAATAGCAAGAGATAATTTGATATATTTTACAGCATCCAGCATTATCTGGTGTACACTTCACATTAATTACTTCAGCACGTGATTACTAATTGCTAGCCTGTGGACCAAATTGCGTTAGCTACATTTATGATTAACGATTAATGCAGATTTATACCGAATGCCAGGCCTGTGCACTCAGATGACTGTAGTAACCTGTGGCTGCCACGGGTTTAGCTTTGGTAGAGGAAGATATTTTCACTATTCGGGAATTGGCCAGCATGGCAGGAGAGGGTGAAAACAAGTTTTGGCCCACTCAGGCCTGCTCTTTCCAAAGATACCGAAGAGGCCACCAAATTTTAAGCCTCCCTCCGACTCACGAATAACCATCAATAGAATCGTATGTTCCTTATTTTTCTCTGTGCTTATATACATGATATGTCTTGAAGCTGTTTTCTAGTATAGTTTATTACATGAACATTACAGCCATTACGTTTACTGGGAATTAAACCCACAATCAACATTCACAACATCCCAAAACCGAGCGTGGTGGGTGAAAGGTATCGCTCTGGCCTCGCATTCGGGAGGACAGCGGTTCGAGTCGCCGTCCAGGCATCCAGATTTGGGTTTTCATGGTTTCCCCAAATCACTAAAGGCGAATGCCTGGATGCTTCCTTCGAAAGTCCATGGTAGAATTCCTTCCCGTTCCTTGTCCCCAGTCCCACCCCACCTCTAATGACCTCAACGTCATCGAGGCGTAAAACCAAAGGTAAAAAAAAGGACACATGAAATCCGCATAAACAGAAATCTTGATGTCTCGACCAAATTTTGATGACGTGCATTTCCGAATTAACCCTTAGTAAACAGGCTCATTAGTAAATATTAAGAATAACAATTACAAATAATGCTCTCGGGTGACTATCCGAGTTATAGAAGTGTTATAATAATCACACAATATTTCGGCGCTCTGAATCGTCTTCCGGAAGATGGCGCCGACGATTCAGAGCGCCGAAATATTGTGTGATTATTATAACACTTCTACAGGTATAACTCGGCTAGTCACCCGAGAGCATTATTTGTATTCTCAACGCCGAGAAAGACTTCGTAATTATATAATAACAATTCTGTTTACAAACAACTGTTGTCGTGAATGTTATTTATTATTCGCAAGACGCTTTTCGCCCTTGTGGCTTCAAATCTATGTTTTTACATGTATATCATTACAGTTATTATAACAGTACAAATAATTATTCGTATACACATACACACAAAGTACAGTGTGTGTAATCGTATATACAATTATTTGTACTGTATCTAATAATTGTATAGATACATATGTAAAAACATACGTTTACAGTCACTGATGATGCCTCTCATGATAAGGGCGAAACGTGACTGGGGAATAAAAAATAACATTCACCACAACATTTGTCTGTAGACGGAATTTTTAAATAAAATTTATTGTTCGACAACTGCAGAAAAACGGCTTGTAACCAGATTAATAAAGTCTGGTTAGTGTTTCCCACGATTATTGTTTCATGTTACAAAATACAAATACACAAGGGTGAATCAAAAATACTAAGAGGAAACTCCTGTGACAACTAGCACAAAATCGTTCTTTCTCTTTTCTTGATTTTGATTTCTTCTCCCAATTCTTTGGCAGAGAAATAATTAAATTCTTACATACTTTAATCATGATAGTGAAGGATTTTAAGGTAGGGGTATGTTACATATATTTGCATGGGTATACAAGATCCACTTAACGTCTGATGTAATCTTGGATTTACGTAGAAGAGATAAAGAAAAATGGTAACATTCAATGTAACACTAAATCAAATAAATAGATTATAAATCATGCTGCAACGTATTAATTTTCATTTATTTCGGCCTGCTATCCTGAGAGCTTTAAAACTCTAACGTTACCTTTCCGGTTGTAAAATTGTTATAGTTTATAGTCAAATCTTAGTTTGACGGAAACATCTAGGCAACAGTTTTATGTTTCCGACTCATGGAAGAATGCTTTATATGGATTTTAACTAACGTTTTAAGGCTAGTCGGCAGTGAGTTCATTAGATCCTGGATGAGATTAAAAGAAACTAGAAGGAATTCGGTCATGGCCTATTTGAAGGAATCGTCCTGGGTATTTTCTTGGAGTGATTTTGGAGAACCATGGAATACCGGAATTTTGATAGTTTGTCCGGCGGTCGAACGCGCGCCCTGCAGAATTCCAACTGCTCATCCAGAGCTAGGTTGCGAATGAGCAGCAGCGAAGCGAAGAGTTCAACCCATCTCCAGAACCAAAGCAATGATAATTGCGTATGACATTGGGGTTGTTAAGATGACGAATGTCAGTGTTTCGATTTGCCTCCTCCACGGCCAGTCGCTTGAGGTGTCGGGACAAGCCCTCGGCAGACCGCACGGCGTAAGTTGCTGGTGGATTACCCAATATCATGACGTGCGTAATGGGCGTTACCAATAGAATGAGAATTGCGGTAGTGGCCCCGATGGTGACTCTTCAAACGTTGCGAGGGAAGCCTTGAAAACATGGGAGCCTCCCCGCACTTTGCCTGTGCCCCCTCTAGGCGTTGGCCTCTTGTTGGCAGACAGCTTTGTTGGGTACTGGAGTACGCATCGTCGGTTGTAGGAGAGTTAGTAACCCAGGTACCTCAGATGACGGCTCTACCCCTTCCGACTTTAAGAAGGGCGAAACACGTTTTGAGGTAGTAGTTTAACGTGGAATCCGAATTACGGAGTTTCTGGTGTATATCATATGAACAAAGCGGTGCTTGTAAAATTTGCTGACGGTACCAGCATTCCAACCAGCGACTCTGAAAACCATTTTTTTTTACTTATGGATTTACGCCTCGTCGACGTCGAGGTCATTAGAGCCGGAAAAGAACTGGGGACAAGGAACGGGAAGGAATTCGGCCATGGCCTTTTAAAGGAAGCATCCCGGCATTCGCCTGGAGTGATTTGGGGATATCATGGAAAACCCAAATCTGACTGCAGAACGGGGATTCGAACCCACGTCCTCCCGAATGTGAGATCAGGGTGTTAACCGTTCACCTACCACGGTCGGTCTGAAAACCAAAGTCATTTTATAAAACAGAATAAAAGGAAATACAAGCGAACAACTGTCCTGTATCAGTTAATTTGGATCTGTTTTGTATGATCAGTGTGACTCAAAGCATTACGTCTACGACCGAACAGACTAGAAGACAATTCGTAAATATTAAGAAATTTCTTTATTGGTTTTGACATCAGCCTACATCGCTGAACCCGCATAATTAGATGCAATATGTTTTCTGTTATTTTAAGATCTACAGTTAATACTTCTTAACGACCATCACGTAAAGAAAATTAGGTGTGAGCCTGCAGTGAAGGAAATATAATACTTTAAGCCTGGTAAAAAAAAAAAAACGTAATTAGACCCCAAAATAGTCCTCCAAGTCATTGTGTGTGGGATTAGCGGAGGTAGAGCTTTATATTCCATATTGCAATATTGTAGTCTTTGCACTAGAGTGTAGACTGTATAGTCAGAGCAAGCTCACAGACACTCATTGAACAGCAGGTTGAAAGAACTTGAGAGTCTATCTAGATGTTCAGCTTTTAAGAAAAAGCTTGCAATTCTTATAGCGTAGAAACTAGTGATGGGCAAACCGATTCTTTTTGATGAATCGTTTGGAATCGATTCACTCCTCGCTGAGAATCGATTCTTTTAAACGACTCTTCGATTCTTTTCACATGATATTTTTAATGAGGAAAATAGATAACGAGTTATTAACCAACAAGAAGGAAATGATTAACAAATTCTAACTAAAATAATAACATTTGTTTTTGATAGTTAAATTGTAAGTTATTTATTGCAAAAACAATTTATTTTATTATTTAAACAAATGAAAACACTAATTTTACAATAAAAATGATTCAATTTACTTATGAAAACTACACAAGTTTTTTATTGCTATTTACAAAAAGCATTTTCGTTAGTTTTTGTGATGTGAGCCGACTTCTCTTTTCAGTCATTAACTGTCCAGCTTTCGAGCAGGCTCTCCACTAACTATTTGAGCGCCCTTGCGCAATACCGATTACGCCGCCCCCTGTCTAACTACAACCAGTGGTGGATCTGGGAATTTTCCGAACCGGGTCAACAAAATGTGAGATTGCCACACTGTGAAATTTTCAAGGCTTCCAGCTAATTGTTGTCAAACCTCATTACTGATTCTAAGCCTTGTTGCAGATTGTAATTGTCGATTGAGATTGTTGATTTAGATTGTTGATTTTGTAGGTGGCATGTTTGTTACACGTCTCGCTAGAGGGCGTCCATAAACCACGTAGATCGGTTTTGAGAGGTGGAGGGGGTTGGAAGGTGGGATTCCGAGCCAGGCCAAATAGCTTTTCATTCATATTATTTGTCACACTTAAAATGAGATACAGAACACTCAACACCATGTAAATATTTATTTCCGTCATGGAAAAAACTACGTGGGGAGAGGGGGGTTAGAGACATAAGCCACGTCGAGTTACTTGGGGGGAGGGAGGGTTCACAAGAAGCCAAAATGGAGCTACATGGTTTTATGGACGCCCCTTACATATGCTCCAATTTTACTCCATAAATTTGGCAAATTTTTTGAATTTGCCGGATGGTGCTTTTCTTAAATTAAACAGCGTATCACTAGCATTTTACCTACAAACCAATAAATCAGTGTTTGTTAAAATGGCATAATTTAAATTTTAAATTTATTTTCTTGGTTTCAGTATTAGTATTTTGGGGGACGTCCAGAAATTACGAGAGGCTATTTTCCGGAAATCTAGACCCCCTCCCCCCCCTCCGCGAGACTTGGTGAGATTTTGCCGGCCCCCCCCCTTCCCCGTTGGTGAGATTTCATGAGATTTCCACGGAACCCCCACCCCCCAGTTGTTCGACCAGGAGAAGTTTCGAGACTTTTTTTAGCTGTCGTGCTCCTCGAAAGAATGATACCCCCTCAAAAGCCGGTTTTTGGCCCTGTAAACTGGTATTTTTTACGCTTTTTTTAGTTCTACACTCGTTCAAGTTCATAATTTCACGTGAGATCCGTCGACCCCCCCCCCCCCCTTGGTGAGATTTCGTGAGATTTTCCGGACCCCTTCCCCCCCTAAAAAGTCTCACGTAATTTCTGGACGCTCCCCTATATTCATCGACGGCACTGTTCCCCAACGTCTTTTCGTTTAACCTTTTTCCTCGTAGAAACCTCACCAGCTGGAACAGTATATATGCCGCTTCAGCACCTGCTAATTTTTGTAATGGTCCAATTCATAAACTTCGTTCATTTCTATTGCAAAATGTTTGCATTATCCACAAAATAAAGAACTGAAGAACAACTAAAACACTGATGAAGTTCGTATAATAATAACCGGACGCGCTCCATCGCAATTAAATTCTGTACTCGATGCATTCGCAATTTGAAAAACCCACGCAACATGGGAATAGCAGATGGCTCTGAAATCGGTATACTTTTCCCTGTCCTCAAATAATCGGGAAATACTTTATTTGTGGTAAAATATAAAAGTTATAGGACGTATAATTCATTGATAATTTATTTGTAAATCTAAATCTGTGTTGTGGTAGCATCTATAACAGTCTGGAAGGAAACCAAAAACTTATAACTAGTTCCAAAAACACTAGAAAAATGTGTATTTAAGAAAGTAAATTCCTAAATTTAAAAATACTTTTTATTTCTGTAATATATTTTTAATTTTCATGTTCCAAAGATAAATATTCTTTATTTCCTTACAAATAAGTTGCCAAACCAAGAAACATGCCGTGGGAACTAAGATTGTGAATCGAAAGGAATCACGAGTTACGCAGATATCAAGAGTTAAAAAGAGCCGAATCCATGGAAGAGTCATTAAGACAGAAGTGAGCCGAGAGCGAGTGAGCCGAGAGTCGTAAATATTATCGAGCTAACGACTCGGAGTCGACTCCGAACCTGGACGAGTCGGTGAGCGATTGCGCAACAACGGCTCAGCTCCTGAGCTCCCTCTTAACAACTCTTGAGTGAACCGTGACTCTTCCAAGTGAGTCGATTCCGCAAACGATTCTTTTAGACGAGTCGACTCTTTGAATCGATTCACGATTCTTTTGCCCACCTCTAGTAGAAACCTGTCCGTCCATTCTGCACTGATATGAGCTGTAGCACATCTGTAGATCCCGGAGTTTTAAATAAGAAACTAAAAAAATATTCAAAGGACTCCTGTTACCATAGCAATCTTTCAGGAAGGATATATTGTTACTAGAGTTGGAGAGGGTTGTTGAAAATGATTTTCTAACTTGTTATTAAAAATTTAACTTCGTGTGATCGTAATAAGCATAGAGACAGGATTTCAAAATGCAGTGCGGTGCGTCCCCTTGTAAGTCTACCTGATAAAGGGAACCTACGACATAACAAATAATCTGTACAACTGTCCTTGTTTACCTGATATACAAACGACAATTTTTACTAGCTTACGGAGTCGTGAAAATTTCGATTCTAACTGTGATTCGAAATGGGATTCCCATTGAGATTTCACACCATTGAGTCTCCACGCTGTCAACCAACCTAAACGTCACGGCTGGAAATTTGTCTCAACTCCTCCCCCCCTTTCCCCTCACGTAGCACGTAGCTTTTCTCTCTATTGATTCCAGAAGACATTTTGTACCATTTTCTCTTGTCAGACTATCGTAAATTACATACGGAGATAATTAAATGACGGAAATAAATATTTACACGCTGTGGTGTGTTCTGTACCTCATTTTAATTGCGTCAAATAAAACGAATGAAAAGCTACGTGGCCTGGCTCGAAATCTTCCCCCCCCCTCCTCCCCCACGTAGCCCAGAGTACTTTTCCAGCCAACACCCCCTTCCTCCAAGACCGATCCACGTAGTTTATGGACGCTCCCCAAGGATTGGGTAAACTGTCCATGTCCTGTATTAACAGATGACCCCAAAACTTCATTCACTGGTTTCGGGAAAACAATGAAAGCCATAATCCGTATCGTCGGGATTGGATATGAACCCGGTACCTTTGGAATGCCAGTTTAATGGATTAAGCTATGTGATATCTGGCTGTGTAATACAACTAATGAGCAGCCTGAGAACAACACAAATCTAATGTTTATCCAGACATACAGAATCACCATCAAAAAATTATCTCATTAATGCTATTGGGTAATGGTGAAATTCGTTTATTGCATTTTTTGTCTTAAGATTATTAATTCTTTTTAAATCGTTCAAGAAATTTTCATGTTTCTTTATTATTAAACGCATTATTGTGTCGTATTTATACATTTAATAAATGTTTTCTTCTGCGTAGGACAGTTCTTTTTTGTTCTCTTCGAGGACCGCGAATTATAACCTTTATTTTTTTTTATTAGACGCGTTCTTATAAAGTATTTACACATTTAATAAAACTTTTCTCTGTTGCCATTTACGACTGACATAAGTGCACACACATATACCGTGTGGTCTACTTTTTTTTCTCCGGTTTCGATGGCTAGCTGTACCTTTGATTTCAGTTTGCTTATTGCTTATGTCAACTCTTTACGATTTCAGCCTCGTACTGAATGTCTTACCTATATTTGGTTCAGCCGAATTAAATTTGGTTTTCGACCACGCCTACACCGGATCGCAATGCGTAAACCACATAATGCAAATTTAGCCGAGAACTACACCCGAGGTTGCAAATCTCCACTCCACTCAGTTAATTGATTAATATGTGGCATTTCGGTTGAGGTTCTAGTTTCTCGTTAGGGTCTTGTGTGGGTTCATTACGTTGTCACGTCTCCTCCCCACCTCTACCATTTTCTCTCCTCAGAAAAACACACAAATTCTGAATAGAGTGATAGAAGGTTGGTAATGCAATTTCCAGAAATATAATGGAGTGAAAACATTTCCGTACAGTGTAAATGAAATGAGACTCTTTGTTTACATACGTAGCAGCTCTTTTAACCGATTTAAAGTTTCAATTTGGACCCTTATTTCAGTTCGCAGAAGCTATGTAAAGCCTAGAAAATTCGCGAACAGTGGTCTAACCTTGTATAAATGTTTTCCGAGCGCCAGTATGTTTTATGATGCGCAGACGCTCTGTTTGATTTCCCAGAGGACATCGGGATACGGCATGTCGTTGACACAGTCAAATGCAGTTTGATTAATGGAAACTTGCAGGAAGAAACCTGTAACACATCTGGCGGGCTATTTTATGCTGCATACTACGTGACAAAATACACTCCATTCAAATCCGTCCCGAAGCATGTACCGCGTCTGCATTATTAAGAGCATGTAACTAAAGAAAAAAATAAATGTGATGATGTTAATTCTATAAACTCTTAACAATATCAGCACGAAGTGTAACTATGCAGTCAACGTTATGTTTTTATGGTAGTGCTCTCATCGTCATCAGTGTTATGCCCTAAGGCAGGTTTTTCACTTCTCCATGCACTCCTGTCTTGTTCCTTCCTCTTCAGTTCCATGCAGTTGTCGCTTCCCTTGATGTTATCTATGATCCTGTACCTACTTCTTCCTTTCACTCTCCTCCCACGACCTAGTCCTACCAAGGCGTCTGTTAACAAACTCTCCCATCTCAACGAGTGACCCATACAGTTCTTGCAGTCAGGGCCGGCGCTAGGATTTTGGGGCCCGGGGTAAGCGGTTAGGGCCCTCCCTCATACCAAATGGGTGACCTTGTACAGCTTGTACCATCTATAAACCACTTTGAAACTACTTCAGTGTGTCTGAAGCTAGCAGGTTCAAAACCAGTCTTCAAATCAGGCTTTAAGAATATTTCATCGCACTTGATTCCTATTGTATTCATTACTCTTCATACCATTGTTTATCAGCTGACGCATACTAGTCAACAGGGCTCGAATCTTTTAAACTTTTTCGTAATGATAATTACGACATATAGGAAACAAGACATTTTGGTAATAGCCACTTCAAGCATGTGATTAAGTTATTTGTTTCACAGTATTTATTATTACTACTAAATGACATACTAGAAAAACCCCTTTCATTTGACTTCAAAAAAGATAGATTAACAGCGGTTAAATGCACTTCTGAAATTGATGTAACGAATCACTTGCGCTATCTCTTAAATTTAGTAATTAGAAGTCAGGGTTAGCTCTCTATAGAAAAATTTTGTTTCTAAAGTTTCTGGAATTTAGTTTTCTATAATTAGAGAAGCTCAAATCTGTTTTTCTACTACAGATCTAGTGATATGTGTCACGACATCTTAACTGAATCCAACATTCGCGAACACGCTCATATAATGTTCTGTTCTTTATTACTTTTATACGGCTCATCGACCCGAAGTAATTACAGGCGAGAAAGAACTGGTAAGCACGGAACGGGAAGGAACTCAGCAATGGCCTTTTTCTCGAAGGAACCATCACGGCATTGGCCTGGAGTGATTTAAGCCATTGAAAAACGAAATCTGCTTGACCAGGCAAGGCCTCGAACATGCGTCCTCCCGAAAGCGAGGCCAGAATATTACCGCTGACCCACACTTTCGGTATAGTGTTCAGAAATGAAAATAATTTGTCTCTTGCTAAAACCATGGAAAACCTCTTAACTTGTTAAACAACTTAAGAAATACCCATGGACACAACTGATTTTCTTAAAGAAATGCAGATTATAAAAACTATTGCTCACAACAATGGTTTCAAGCCATCTTTAATTGAAAACCTATCACACATAATTAAAAATAAAAAAGCCCTCCTAAATTCAAAACACACAGCTTACCAATCCCCTTTTTGTCAACCACATGAACCTATAAATATAAAACCAATTTACTCCAATATCCCTTATTTAGGTAAAATTTCTTACAAGATTGCAAACCTATTTCGAAAAAATAATGTTAAAATTAGCTTTAACACAGATAACAAGCTCCAAAATAAACTTATTCACAACACTCAAATATCTAATTCACACTATAATAAATCTGGCATTTATAAAATAACATGCACAACATGCTCAAAGACCTATGTGGGTCAAACAGGTAGAAACTTTTCTATACGTTTTAAAGAACACCTTGATGCCATTAGACTATGCAACACAGATAAGTCCACTTTTGCTGCCCACATATTAAATGAAAAACATTCCCCACCCACTATAGAAGAAAACCTACAGATCATTCATATTGCAGACAAAGGGAAGAAAATGGATATCCTTGAGGAACTTGAAATATGCATTCACGATAAGCTATTGCCATACCACCTTTTAAATGAACAAAAAGATCTTTCTAATATAGCATTCCTGTTCAATTTTATAGACCTATTCGCTAATAAATAAAAGATTAAATAATACATGTCTCCCATATGCCCATATACAATTTACTATATGCATATTAAATTCAACAACTATTTATAATTTTTATTGTTATCCATTATTCCGTTTTTACCAATATAGTTATAGAATTAAGTTCAATTTTGTCATCATATCTAATTTTTTATCAATTACACACTACTGTCTGTATAAACCTCTTTGTAAATACTTCTTTGTAGATTAACGTCTCTGTCATGTTTGTTTGTAAATACAGTAGCAGGTGTGCAGCGTGTCTATTCCACATATATTTGTGCAATATAATGGTGATAGTGCATAGTGTTACACAAAAATGTGCCTCCTCAACTGTGTTCCCGACAAGTCTTTGTTCTCGGATATAAGCAGACACCCAATGACACAAAAACACGCCTGCAATTCGCATCTGTATTGTTAAAACCATCTGATGATGAGCAATGTATGCTTGAAACCGGTAATGGTAAAATAAAATAAAGCAACACCATAAACTGTGACTGGTCGTTGTATTCAATTATCAACCAAACTTAAAAAACTGTTTACAGCCATGATCGCCTATTAGCCGAAAGAAATCACGGTTATACTTCGTTGTTAAACCTTGATAACTCTAAATATTTTCACACTAGACTCTCCTTTCTGTCTCTAAAAAGAAGCGACACAACTGTGCCCATTTCGCGTCATCAAGCAAACCTCTACTGGCGCAGCGAAGCAGATTAAGTAGTTGACAAATCTGGTTTAACAACCGCGTGTCCTCAAGGTTTCTGTATCGACCGTTCTCATCCTAACAGCTGGCTCTACAGATGCCACATCTTCAGCAAACAATCCTCCAAGAGTTCCAGTTCTACAGGAAAATGTTCGCACAGCTCGAATTTTCGCAAGGCTTTCTGCATCGACCGTTGCCAGCCTACATCTGGCTCGACACATGTCACATCCCCCGACAGCTAGTATACTGAACGATAATATTTGCGGAACGTTTACAGAAGTACAATATCCACTGTGCTATTGCTGGTTGTCCTGCGTAATATATGAAAATTGTAGGAAACTATCTTTAAATGTCAGTTTATAGTAACAAGACACTGGTTCGTTTCGCAACCACAACAATCAGATTCTAGTTTTCCGTGGATCATCTAAATAAATTCAGGAGAACAGTAAAACTTACTTCAGTATATCAAATAAGTTCAATACGATATTTGTAAATGAAAACACTGTCTGTTAAATATATA
The DNA here is from genome assembly GCA_031002005.1 of Vandiemenella viatica. NCBI lineage: Eukaryota > Metazoa > Arthropoda > Insecta > Orthoptera > Morabidae > Vandiemenella > Vandiemenella viatica. The sequence continues at coordinate 281,945,310 of CM061921.1, forward strand.
TATAAAATCTTAGATACGTTTTGCAGTTAAGGAATGGAGCATTGTGAGACTTTGTCAGAAATAGATACATGTTGATCAGGAACAGAAGTGTAAAGAGAGATAGTCTAACCAGCATATAACTGTTTCTACCAAATTTTCACTGACGATGCCCCATTCCATATGGGCGAAACGTCTCTGAGATTTATACATTAAAAAAATCTATAGTTAACAGACGGTGTTTTCACTTACAAATATTTAACACGTAACTGCGGAAGAATGGCAAATAACCAGGCTACACATTTTTTTTCAGTCCAGGCATTAATGGAATCGTGTAAAAAAAGGCCTGGGTTAAATCACAATCCTTAACGCAGTGTGTAGGAAATGAAGATTCTTGAAAATTACAATGCTCGAATTGAGACTTCATTTCTTGCTATTCAAAGGAAGCGTATAGCTTTGTGTGGAATTCGAACCACGGAATGATTGTAGCGTTCTTCACGTACACAAAGAAAGTTTTTCCAGAGGTAAAAGATAGGATATGGGTCATTGGAAATATCAGGCGAAGTGGTATTTGAACCGGGGAAAGAAGCGCATGTTACTGGCTTGCCAGATTACATTTCTGGAGTTGACCCTTTATTACAGACAGTATGAATTGAATCTGAATTTTACAGTTGGCAGCTTCCCTTGTAAGATGTATCGGACCAGGCTCCGCGTGCCGAGGGTAGCCGGTTCGAGTCCAGCCTAGGGCATGGATGTTTCAGTGTTATATGTGTTAATGTCGTATCCGTCTAGTGGTCTCTATGATTAGTTGGAAACAATATATAGTAGAGAAATCGAAAACACTGTATGTTCGTAGTCACACTAGCCCTGGCTGTATGGGGTAAGAAGCCGAAAGCAATAAAAAATTAAATAATTGGAAATTTTAATCAATCTTTTCAATTTGTCTTAATATTATGTCATCAGCGAGATATTTCATCACACACACACATGTCCAAAGATATTAAGTCTATTAAGAAAATGTGACCTTTTTACGAATTGAAAATATCGACTTATTACAGCAGCACCGTAGTAGGCGAATGGGAAGAGATGTTTATTAAGCAGCCGGTTGAGGAAATATATCAGACGGAGTTATTACTGCTCGGCTCAAAGCGTACTAGTTTTTTTTTAATTGAATTCTGTTTGTTTCCTGTCCCACTGGCAACAAAGGGCCCACTAGGACCAAACTAATGAGTTTAACTTTCGTAGGATGTCTCCTTCTACCGATATCAAACTCGGCGGGTACTATTTACAGTGAACAGAACAAATAACGTCCTCATTTCCGGAACGTCAAATAAATAGTCGTAGGTTAGCCAATATTCCGTCAGAGAACCAGGGAAACATATATTGTGTTTACTGAATACATCGAAACTCTATTTAAAGCATCGGATCAGGTACCTTCATTATTAGTATTTGTATTCCATGAGCCCAGTGACCTATACGCTAGAGACTGTTTCATAACAGTGAACCGTGAAGTTGGTTCTTGAATCTAGCGGCAATGCGTCCCAGCAAATACCATACGCATGCAGAAAGAATATCACGTTTTACAGTAAACTCCAATTATCAGGTGCTTCAAATTCACGATGATGAAGTGTTACATGGATTTATTAAATTTTCACAAGGGTTTAAATACTGTCGATCGTAGACCAACGAAAAAATCAGAGCAAAACGGTTATGTCATAGAAAGTATTTTATTTAGTTAAAAAAAATAAATAAACCACAGTGATTGTTCATTATCAGAACTTAACGAGAAATCGCCTGAAATAAACACGTTTAGCAACCACTGAATAAGGTCCCCACACACTTATGATAACCGACACATTATTAACGTAAATTCAATAACATTCTCAAGATAGTTGGTTCTATAGGAAAAAAGTGACTAACCGTCTTCAACAGATCCAATTTCTTAACAGCACGCAGCTGTCGACTCACACAAAGTAATACAGTCAATTAGATTATCACCCTCACGTAAGCCAAAGATTATACATTTATGGAGATTCTAGTAAATGCTGCCAGACAATACTATGAATTTCAGGATTATGTCAACAAGTAGAAATAAAAAAGATTTTTTTTTAACTGCTTAACGTCTCTCAACAGCCAGGTCTTTAGAGACGGAAGAGGATGGGGGCATGGAATGGGAAGGAATTCGGCCATGGCCTTTTGAAGGAAGCATCCCGGCATTTGCCTGGAGTGATTTGGGAAACCATGGAAAACCCAAATCTGGATGCCCGGACGGGGATTCGAACCGCCATCCTCCCTAATGCGAGGCCAGAACGCTAACCTTTACACCACTACGCTCGGTAAAGAATTTGAAACTTTCTGTAATCTCTACATATATAAATGTGTAACAGTGTGTTTCTTTCTTTGTTCCGGTATCATGCAAAACCTAGTTAAAACGAACTGGATGTGATTTTCACAGATTAAACGCTTCTGGTGTAGCTTAAAATCTGTGGTATGTATCACGACTCTACGTAACCGCGCAACGGAGGAAAAATTATAATATGTTCTCACTCTCGCATGATATGCACCAAAGATTCTTAATACAATTCAGAGATTGCACATTACATCAAAGACACCAAATATTCTTACCACAATTGAGAGGTCACGCCCTACAATCCAATAAGCGTAAAGGTTCGTAAAAAAAGAAAAAAACTCGCAAGCATATTTGTTTTTCCATTTGTGGTATAGCAAAATAAGTTTTACAAAAAATACAGGTTAGACATTTTTTTTCGTGAAAACGGAGTATTGATTTTGATTTTTGGGTTCTGTAATATTGCGTTGACTTTTTTTTTTTACTAGGATTGTTAAAGTTTTAAATTCTGACATCAGTTTAAAGGAAAACATCTAATTCCGGCGCGAAGCTGCCGGCGAATTATGTTCATCCATTATGGAATGTGGCTTCATTTCATATGATATTTCATTAAAAAAAAATTAAATGACTTGCCAGTTAGCAGTAATTCTTTCAAAATACATTACTTTGCGCCAAATTGGTCAGGTGTATTTGAATGGGAAAATAAAAATATTAAAAAAGAATAAAATGTGTCAGAACTTTTGCAACAGAAACAGCTTTATTTAAAGAACGTGAACAAAATTTATTCAATGATTCGCTTCCAATGGAACGCTGCTGTATTTACAGAAATGATCATATACACAGGGTTCGCTCCAAAAGAAATAAATGAAAGACTTTTTTTGCAATAATGTCAACGAAGTCTCTTTCTCGATTAACATCATGTGGAAAACGTGCGCTTGTGACGATTCGCATTCATAAATTTTGCATTGTGTTCGCCGACAGTGTGTATGAAGTACTTGTTAGATGAATGCGACCAACTAATCTGTAAAACATACAAGCAGTTGGCATACAGGAGGCCCCCCCGAATAAGTTTTTTCGTTATAGTAACTTTGTATGTTTATTTCCCAATAATTATTTTTAAATACATGTTAAGGCTTAAAAAATTTGTTTATCAATTTATCGTAAATTTTTTTAAAAAAAAACTAAAAATCCAAGTAAATAAAATATTTGAAACCATGTGGTTCCTTCTAATCATATAATCAAACGTTATAGGAATCTCTAGGAAAAAATGCAATGTGCTCTGAAAGATCTTGTTGCATTCCAGGAAACCTATAATGTACGGGAACCAGATAAATGTCCGTAGTATTCAATATCAACGGAGTGAATATAGCTGACTTCTTAGATGCACAGCCGGCGAAGTAATACGAGTCGCTATGCGCTGATATCAGCAGGAGTGCTGGCTCGCAGCGAGACGCAACCAGTACGCCTCGGACTCTTGAACTTAACGCACGGATGTAACGCGTGTTTCGTGATTTACTAACAACAATATCGCTTTGTACCCCATTTCGGCAACTGGAGTCTAAATTCAAAATAACGGGGGTGCAGCTAACAAATTGCGTGGGACAGAAATTACGTTCTTGTGTTTGTGAAACTGTCTGTGTTTGATTTACGACAAATAAACCGGAACTATATTGTAACATCTGTTTCCTTCCGTAAAACCTCTCTGTTCCGTATCAGGATAACATCACTCAAGCCAAAGAACACTATGCAGCCTTCCATTCAAATATTTAACATCTTTAATAGACTATAGTTGTTCTAGCAGCTATCGTCCTCGCAGTTTGGTAATACTGCGCCAACAACAATCGCCTGGTGTCAGTCAGAAGGCCGTCGTCCTGACAAGAAGAAACATCAAGAAGACGATACTATCGGGCAGGTTAGTGATCACACGTCCGATAGTCAATCAATAACCACTCGGTCACCCGAAACAGAACTTTGCCTTCATCTGCGGGACTCAAACCCTGCACCACTCGCATATAAACAGAGTTCTATCACAATGAGCAAGACGAACTTGTCGTCCATCACAGAGGTAAAAACCATTCACCAGCCCAAGTATGGCACTACAACGCACGCTCACTGTGATCTAGCAGAAGTAGTCATGGTGTCTAAGGAGAATATGGAAAACCTAATGACAGTGGCAGTTAAAGTAAATTAAGGTGGCTAACGTCTGTTAAACCTCCTAGCAAATCACGGCTATCCACTATGTTAGGATCACTACCACACCCGGAACTCTGTCTCGCGACTTCAGTTTCTAGAATTGCCGACTGAAGCAGCAGTAGGGACTCCGAAGCTCACCGCGATGTTTCACCTTCTGCCAGTTACAATGTAAGCACTAAACTCATAAGTTATTGGGCCTTTCCTCGTACAGAATCTACTTAATAACCTTTTTCTCTTACATATACTTTATTTCTATAAAAGAGAGTGTAAATATTCTACAGAAACGCAATAGAAGCCTCCCTAATACGCTATAATCACAGCAGGTGTTTGATCTCGCAGAGTACGCTGTCAAACATCCCAGTTCCCACTATACCTTGTTCACTCTGAACTGGCGGCTCAAGGTCATTTTGTCCTCGCCCTGCTCCTCACCTCAATGCCCCCTCCCTTCCTACCGCCGTACGCTGTATCCAGGCCGGTGAATGGTTAATTTCCCCTTCGCATGTAGGGGTAAAGGCAGCGGAATGGGGATACAGCAGTCAGACCTTGAGCCGCCTCTCTTAACTGAACGCGCTATAACGCTCGGGGATGATGGGTACACACTCCGGTTCCTAACATGCCACGCTTGGACGTTAGCCAAGCCAAGTCTGGCGGGTGTCTAGAAACTACCTTTTACCATTCTAGTGTTGGGTGTTAACCTAGGCCACCTGACAGGAGTCTGTAGAGGTGCCTTCATTAATTATTCTGACTTTACATGGAGCATGGGAATGTTCACGGCGCTTACAGGTCGTTAATATCGATCAGTCCGTGTGCCAATCACTGTTGATTACTGACCTCAGCATAACTGTAGGGCGTCTCGTCAATTTGCTGTTGTACAAAGCGGCTGTGAAAGCCGCATTTCCATTATAAGACAGGCAACGGGTGTTTCCACTCAGCTCGGCGTTCAGAACTCTTCTCTCCGCAAAGTCCTACGTGCTCGCCTCTGTCCCGCACTCTCTCACTCTCTATGCATTCCGCCGTCACCGAAACTAACTGGATCATGTTGGTTTTTTTTTTTTTCTGTCATCAGTCTTTCGACTGGCTTGATGCAATCTCCCATCCCTTCCTATCTTGTGCTAACCTCTTCATCTCTACATATTCCTTACAACCCACGTCCTCGATTATCTGCTTCATATATTCTAATCTCTGTCTTCCTCTACAGTTCTTACCTTCCACCGTTCTCTCCTCTAACAAATTAACCAATCCAGCATGTCTCAAAATATGACCTACCAGCCTGTCTCTTCTTTCTGTCAGCTTCTTCCACAAACTTATTTCCTCACCCATCATTTCCAAAACTCGTTCATTTCGTACTTTGTCTGCCCATTTAATTTTCAGCATTCTTCTGTAGCACCATATTACAAATGCTTAAATTTTCTTTATTTCTGGTATTCCTAAAGTCCATGTTTCGCTACCATAAAGTGCTGTGCTCCACACGCGGAGTTTTAAAAAGTTCTTTCTAATTCCTAGATCAATAATTGAAACTAAAAGCTTTCTCTTTTTCATGAAGGCTCTTTTTGCTAGTGCTATTCTGCTTTTAACATCATTCTTGCTTCAGCCATCGGTTGTAATTTTGCTTCCCAAGTAGCAGAATTCACTTACTTCTCCTATTGCATCCGATCGTATTTTTGTATTTAATCTACTGTGACTGGTATCGTTTCTTCTACATTTTTGTCTTGCTTTGATTTATATTCAGTCCAAAATCATCCTTCAGTATTTTGTTCATGATATTCAGTAACTTACACAGGGAAATAAGGTGTTGTACTGATGCTTATTTCTTTCCTTGTCCTATTGGTGAATGGAATGCACCGAATAGATATTAGTGGGGTTTTAGTACAAATCACCCCCAATCACCTAGAGTTTTGTGAATTGGAGAGTGTAGTAAGTCCAGACAAATAATGTAAAACCGCGTAGTTATGCTAACCACTCGTTGCATGAATTTAACAACCAAAAATTATATTTAAGTAAGTGATGTAGCACTGAACAGAGATACTCATACAGGATTACAAGAATATCGGTGGAAAGATAGATAGATGTGGTATATGAGATGCGAGAGATGGCAATATGAGATGTAGAAAACTGGCTGAGATAAATATATAAGAAAAACTGACAGTGTTATTCTACACCACGGTTTATCTCTCCTAACAACATTATTATTTTTTTGTGTCGTTATGGAAGCTCCTCTCAGTGAAAATATGCTACGTAAAATAATATCACTAGCTCTATTAGTTAAAGATTACCACAGTTATTTTCAACGGATATTAGGTGCATTCAGATCGCAGAAATAAATGCTTTGGCGATGGGAAAATACCTAATTGTTTTTTGGGAGACATTTAAGTGCGGAAGATGGCGTCTTCACAAATATAGATGATTCCAGAGAATAGAACAGGTTTTTCTATCGCTTGTGAAAATAGTCTAGTTGGTTTCGAACAGTACACATTATTATTACGACTATTAATATTCAATGATTGATCAAACGTTCTAAAGTAAGGAACTCAACCACAAACGTTTAAACATTAGTAACAGAGACGAAGTTGAGGAACATTTCTTCATTTCGTAAGATTAAGTGCCATTTAAAAAACAGTTTCGTCTTCCCTTATACGCACAAGATTTTACGTTCGTTATTTACTTCGGCCTCTTAGCCTCCTTCAACCAATTAATTTCTTTTGAAACATATTGCTTTGTATAAAGAAAGCTGGAAATAATAATACTTTTTTTTAAGAAAATAAATGCCATTCGACTAATAAGTCACAGCCAGCTCACAGTGAACGTGGTGATATAATAAACGCTGTTTTAACTGATTCTGTTACTTTCGGAATCATCCTAACGTTTTATTACTACTATACATCATACACAGATTTGTGAACGACAGAGTATATAAGTACCCGCAATCGTAAATTCATTTTAGCAGGTTTCGCAAATCTTTCATGCGAATATTGGTACAGTCCCCACTTTCAACCTTAACAGCTCACACTTTTCACAAATAAATAACGAGTAACACACACAGCAAATCTTAAAAGATTCACCAACAGATGACGAGCCCTCTTCGTTAATTCAGATTGCAGAACAGACTACGCAACAAGCCGACCGGTAATTAGAGATGTCGGAATTATAAAGTCAAAGTGAATATTACAAATACAACTGTAAAGTGCTAGCAAGAATGTGAGGATGCCACTAAATACTATAAACAGTTTTTCCTCCTATAAAATCAATACATTCCACCCCCGGATAGCTGGCAGGGAGAATTGTCTTCACCGTGACTTATGGAAACAAATGATATTTGCTACAAAATAGAAAAAAAACGTCGCAGCCTGTTCACCAACTGTTTAAACCTTACTCTAAGGTCTCCATCACTACTCTGTAAAAAAGGAAACTGGAAACGATTTCGAAACACTCCAACATAGTAAGAAAACAGCATTAAAAATTCGGAATCGTCAGTAGTATTGTCGCGTCTTAAGCCACTCATATTGCTAGTATGGATGGAAACGAACCCGCTGTACGTTATACGGAGAGCTGAGAAACGATTCTGTATATTATGAAGGAGTGTTTTGGTAACGTACATGTGAAGCATAAACGGTTAACCATCCAAACAAGCACCTAACAGGACTGGTGCTTAAAAATAGCACTCGCTGGTCAACGGTCTGGTACAGACATTTTGTGCACGCAGGTTATTTTGGAATTCGCATAAACAATCTGCGCAACGTACGCTGAACTTTAGATTTCGTGACACGCAAAATGTAGGAAATAGAGATGTGTTCGTGCGATGGCGGTGCTATTACAACACAGGTTCAGGTAGGGACACACCTGACGTACCGCTAAAACCTTCCTTCTGTATGTATTCTTAGTCGGTACAATTATGTATAACTATAAAATATGGACAAACACATTCTGGAAATTGTAGGTGAGGAAAGAAGTATGCGGAAGAATCTTATGAATAATGGGTTCAATGCTTTTGGAAAATGAAGCTAACTCGAACATGTGTTTTGTCTAACTCTGTTGATGAGGGGAAGAGTGGACAGCATTTCTATATTTGTAAAAGTGTCTTCGTCTTTTTTTTTTTTTTTTTTTGCCTTAACGCCTCGTTGACTTCGATATCATTAGAGGCGGTACAGGACAGGACGCAAGGTACTAGAAGGAATTTGACCAAGGCCTTTCTGAAGGACCCTCCTGGCAATTACCTCTAGTGATTCGAGGAAACAAATGCTAACCAAAATCTGGATGGCCTGTCGAATGCGAGGTTAGGGATTACTGCTCACACACCACGTTATTTAGGTGTCTTCAGAAAACCACCAAGAACTGTTATCATCTCCAACAATACGTAGCCTAATTTCACCTGCCTGGTTCCACAACAGTGAGACTTCAACCTTCACAGGCAAACTGCAGGGTTGGAGAAGCACTGTAATAGGAACGCGAAGAGTGGGTGAAGCAAATAATTGTTAAAAAATATTATAACGAGTATGCAGTGATGAAATTAGCATAAATTACGAAACTATCGAATTAAACGAGACACTAATGACAAAAAAGTAGATTATATACGCTAAAACTGGAGAGGTCCGTAATTAGTATGCAGCAATCAGCGCATTCCCAAACAAGCGTTGCACATTGTCTGGGTTACTCAAATAGATTTGTCAGCTGAACGAGAACAGTCCCTCTTCTTAACGTAGTAATTAAGGATTTAAAATCAGATCGGGAGGGTTACTCACTATCTACAACTACCAGAGTAAAGAGGGTGTTGCCAGTTATCAATGAACTACGCAATGAACTGCGCTAATGAATTTGCGAATCGTATCCAGGTTTTTTGCGTTATGATCGTACAGACTTCAGGGTTGATGGAGAAGAGTAAATGTATTAATGTGGGCTAAGAAACCCCAGTCATTAAATGCCTCAGTCGTAAGTTATAAGCAAAACCCGTCTTTCGTACCGAGCGTGGTGGGTGAGCCGTTAATGCTCTGGCCTCGCATTCGGAAGGACGCCGATTCGAATCCCCATCCGGGCAACCAGATTTGGGTTTTCCATGGTTTCCCCAAACAACTCCAGGCGAATGCCCGGATGCTTCCTTCAAAAGTCTATGGCTGAATTCCTTCCCGTTCCTTGTCTCCAGTCCTTTCCCACCTCTAACTATCTTGACGTCGACGAGGCGTAAAGCCATAAGTAAAAAAAATAAATATTTTTTTTCGTCATTGCAGCCGGATATAACATGGAGTATACAACCAAACCAACATGAAGGCATACATCATGAAAGGTAGGAAAAGGAAAGTCCCTTAACGGAATGTAGATGTCGTGACTTTCAAACTTTATTCATGCAACGATGATGGCGTAGTGTTTAGTATCTAACACAGTCAGACCTGATGTTCTGTACAAGTCTTTAGAATGCTGTCTGTGTTTACAAGTTGAAGTGTACAATACATTTGATCCGCCCTAATGAAAAATATACGTTTGCAGGAATATACACTCCTGATAATAACTTAGTGACTGACAAGTGATAGCCGCCTCAATCCTCCCACTGACGATACCCCATACCAAAAGCGTGAAAGGCACCTCAGGAAAACATTGTTAAAACAGTGGTTAATAGACGGTGTTTAATTTAAAACGTACATACCTGATATTGTTATACGAACAGGAAAATGAAAACAGTAGGGAAGTAGATTGTATCCGGCCAAACACACAAGTAGGAGACATCGGACTCATGCCACGTTTCAATACTTCTCGAACAATTAAGGGAAACGGGGCAATTGGTATAGATCCATAACGGCCAAGCAAGAAACGCGGTTAGTAGTGTTCTAGGGATGGAGCTGGGCCATATCCCGTTATGTGACGTCACATGGGAGGGGGTGGGGGGTGAAGACCAAAGCGAGAATGGCGTGTTTAGTTCACCAACCCGCCACCAGATGGCGACACCAACTGATGGCGCTAGTGTCGCCCTTGTGACGTCACTAGTTCTTCAACCTCTCACCAGATGGCGCCACCCCGATTTCTTAAAAGCTGCCAGTTCACGCATCAGTATGGAGTCGTGTTTAATCACCACCACGAGAAGACATTTAATTCGTGTACTATATGCACCATTACCGAGCAACGTAAATATCGTTAATGTTTTATCTGCACGCAGTTTGAACGGACCCATTGGTGTGGGTAGACAGTGGAAGATAAAACCATCTATTAATCGTGAAATCGACGATGATGGCTACCATTATGTATTGGACCCAATTCCTATTAGATGTGTACGTGTTTGATATGAATCATAGCTAAAAGAAGAGGTATAAATACCATCACGCCAGCCAGCTCGCCCTTAGTCGTCTAGCGCAGTTCACTTTGGCTAGTATGGTGCACCTGTTTTCTGCAAGCTACAAGTTAAACAGCAGTGATACCAAGCGGCTCACTGTTGGTTTGTCACCTAAACTGGGATTTAAACCAGTATTTGTACTCGAAAAATTTGGGTACAATAAAGTCACTCTCACACATGAAGAGTGGGATGTGCTGAGAACACAGGTCCATACAATTAGTAGCTTCTTCAACAACGGTGAACATCTGCAAACGAGTGTATTACTTGGTGACCACACCATCTCATCCCGAGCAGTGTCTGGAGTGAAAACTATATGGTTTTTCAACAATGCTGTTCCTACCTATGGTGTGTTTCTTGGCGAATCAACTTGGAGCATCTTGGTCGACACCATCCCTGCAGTGAGTAGAACCATCAACACAATGAAGTCCTGGAGTTATCAAGCTAGTAAGTACTACAACGAGTTTGTGAACACGTTATCAGTGAAAGTGAATAGTGAATATCCCCGTTGTTCTGTGCAGGATCTGATAGCATATGTATATTGATAATGTACATGTCAATGAGGTGTCATACAACCCTTGTTCAACACTAGACTATGAATGTTTAAAGCTGGAAATAAAGGCAAATAAAAAACTGTTAGTGTTTGATGACGTAAAGTGCAAAGTTGAGCAAAATTATGATGTGTTTGGTCATAATTAGTGACACCAGCCCTCCATCCCTCAGTCTGCTACGATGCGCAGCCAAGTAATGTTATTCGCGTCAGAGTACCAGCTCAACGGTGGAGATTCCAAGAGACTGACTTTGGGGTTGTCACCACAGCATGATTTCGATCCTGTTGTGGTACTTGAGAGGGTGGGTTACAAAAAGATCAACCTCTCATTCGAAGAATGGGAAGTACTCACCAGGGAGTCGGACACGGTGTCCAATATGTTCACCGACAGCGACCAGAGCAGCATTCAACTAGGGCAGCATACTGTTTCATGCAGGACAGTTTCAGGGGCGAAAATGTTATTATTTCACCACATTACTGACCCCAACAGTGGCATTTTCTTCGCCGAGTCTACATGGCTGAACCTTGTCGATGTGCAACCAGCAGTGACCGCATCCTTGTCCAACAGGAAAAAAAAGGAGCTTCAACGCATCAGCATACTACAAGGTGTTTGTGAGTGAGTTGGCTGACAAAGTGTTGAGTGACTACTACACATGTACTCTCTCAGTGTCGAAGTTAATGGATATGCACATCAACAACGTTCATCCTATTCATGTGTCTTACAGTTCTACAATTGACTTTGTGCAATTAAGGAATGAAATAGTTGCATACAAAAATTTGATTGTACTTAATGATGTATGCAGAATTGTAAACAGTGAAGAATAAAATCATTTTACCAGATTTTTCGTTTGTCATTTCACCTATCATAATTTTTTTTTAAAAATCTTTTATATTGCCCACAAATTGGTGATTAAAAATACATTTTCATAGCACACATATTATTACAAAATATATGTAAGTTACAAAGTTTTCTCAAATTATTTTTCTTGAGTTCACGCAGTGGTGGACATCCTAAATCTTCAATGTTGTAGCATACTTTCTTCCTGTAATTTTCTGCAGCCATCTTGCCTTCTCCCGTCCTTGAACGTAAATGATTGAATCATCATCATTGGTTATTGCATGTAGTATAGAGCACATCCTGCTGAAGGAAACACCATCAGAATTCCAAGGTATTCCATGGTAATTATATGTAAGCCATCTAACTTCTGGCTCATTACCCCCATACGATGGCGACGATACAGAAATACAGTGTCTAGCGATAATTTTGTCTGAGCGCACTATGCATATAGCAACTTCTTTGAAAATAAACCCACCATCTTTCTTCGTGAAGCCCTGTGTGTCCAGGAAGATGGTCGGCATGGTAATGGTTGGTAGGACTGGGTGCTACATGGTTTTATGTCAGCATACGCACAACACCGGTTAGAGGTACATATTCTACCACACGATCATGCAAGATCAGGTAGTATGCAGCGGTGTAGGCAGGGAAAATTCTCACTGCTATCAAACTCCATTCGAATGTCTACAGGTCCTGTTTTAACAGACTTATTTTGATGTGAACAGCCTATTAAGGCGATAGGGGCAGTTTCTATAAATTCTTCACGTTTTAGTAACGGCGAAGGAAGGTCTCGCTCGTAGTAAGACTGTTGGAATCTTGCATACATATCATACAACAACGTGGTTCGGTTTTTCTTAAAGTATAGATTCATGTTCTCATATGGATACGCCACATCAATTAGGACCACTTTGACATTGGTGAGATTGCAGTCGTCAAAGATGGATGCACTGAATTCCGCATTCCGTTTCCTGTTTGTTAGTAAACCCAGAACCACAAACCTAAGTTTCTCCAGTTGCGTTGATGTTTTCAAAGACCAAATTTGAGTCTTACTGATTGGAAGCAACGGGTATTCCAGCAGATCCCAACTTCTGAAATTAATGTGAAGTGGTTTTCCACTGTCAACCATCTTGAGCAACGCTAGTTTTTCTCTTTCACCTACTTGCATGGCCCCAGCTTCCTGATGGTGAATTTACTTTCCTGAGGATTTGGATTAACTTGCACATATGAATTTGCATCCGTCCCTCGCTCGAATTAGTATTAGTTCTTGTTTCACATTTGCAAGTATCTTTTTAAAGTCTTCGCAAAACCCTAAGAGCATACTCAGCGGTATACATACATCAAAGTAACCATTTCCAGGAGCGCGTTGAGCCCATCCTGCATTGATCAACACACCCATTTGTGGGGGGGCCTGCAGAAATAAGCGTTTTTCAATGTGCTTGTGATACCAACGTTTCTATTTCGGTCAATTTCTGTTCCATTAAGTTCATATCGAATTTCCTCAAACAGAAAAGCGAATGCATTGGATGTGATAAGTGAATTTGTTACTGCTCCATCTGATTTCATGAATCTTCCTTCAATATGCAAGTAGTTTTCGCATGGTAGTGTATACGTATCTTGGTTTTGAATCGTTATACGAATTTCATCATTGTTATTAAATGTGGCTGGCGTATGCAGCTGGTGACTCAAATATTGTTTGTGCGTCACCGACTCGTCAAACCCCACACTGGAAGTTATGTCTAACACCTCATACATGACTTTTAACTGAATAGCCTAACGACTGTAGGAAGAGCACGTTTTCAGGTGTTAACCACTTCACTGTCGGTTCACAACTGACAGCTTTGTGATGTTGACGCTTCTTGTTATAACGAGCGCCCATTCTTCTTTATATGCAGTCTAAGTGCAATGGTTTCGCCTCTAAAATCCACTAAATTGCCGTCTTGATCGACAACTCTAACGCTGATGTTGCTGAGAGTTTTTACTGTGATGGGCAGATAAATGGCATTAGGGGGTACTTAAACAATCTTGTAGCCTGGTGGAACTGTTGGAAAAAAAACTCGTGTAGTGTATGGCCAAGCTTATCGTTGTCGTAATTTCCGGTACATATGCTGCATTCTATTCTTATTGCATTAATTTTGAAGATCTGCACAGCGTAGTCTGATGAATGAAATCCAGGCTTTAACATACGTTTCGAAAATCCGAGCAGAAATCCAACTTGAGTTTGGTTTAGCGAAGTCAATTTCTACAGGTGTTTCAATCTCACACTTGAGTGAATTGTTGTTTGCTCGAATTACGTAGCTTTTCGTTTTTAGTACGCCGAACCAAAATAATTTGACTAATCGTCAATATCGTAAGATCCTGTGGGTATGTCTATCACTTTATTCTTCGAGTAATGAAATTGACAATTTGTTTTGTCTATATTCGGAATCGAATTGTAAGTCTGAAAATCAACCAAGCCAACTGTGTATTCGCCTTGGCTCAAATCTATCGGTGGAAAGTAATCACAGCCCAATACTGAACTGTTGCCCGACAAGCAGAGTGTCACAGACATGTGTTTCTCTGACCAAGGTTCGCTCAAGATAGGACGTAATACATTTTCATACAGGAATTTTAAACACAAATGACCACATATAAGTGTGCCAAATTTCCGGTACCGCTGCAGGTTGTAAAGTATTCTGTTCCCTGCAAAGTACCGCTGCAACTCCAATGGAGGAGGCAAGTCACCGAAACTGTCGAAATACTTAACTATACCGTCTTTGTACTTGATGTAAGCAACCCAATGTGTTCCAGCATTTTCAGCACTGTCCAAGTTCACGACACCACATTCACGTTCACGAATTTTGTGAGGTAGTGTATCACGCATGAAAACACCTCAAAAATATGGTATACCCAAACGCTTACATGTTTACGTATGTCATCGTCTGTCAGTGGTGTAACCGATTTTTTTTTTTTAAATCCAAACCCTTCTTACCTGTATGGTTAAAAAATATAAACCTTTATCCCTCATTGCAATTGCCTCCATCGTTTTCGTTGTGACGTTTGTCCTCAGCCAACTGCTTATTAGCCTCTTTTACTGGTGTCAAAGCCTTGACGATATTTGCAACCCCACCTGCCAAAGCACCAGCTGCTGACAAGCCGGCAAATAATGGTATTAATGAAGAATACCACCCTTTTTTCTTTTTCTTAACACCCCACCAAACTTTAACTTGGCACGCATGGCTCTGTTAACCACAAATGCAGCTGCACGTTCACAAACTTTGCATCCTTAGCCTTTAATTCTTTCTGCTGCATTCTCTGCGAGTGTACGATCTGCAAGTGTACGATCTGACCCCTGTGCATAACCAATGTCGTGTTCCCTGCAGGCTGCATCTAGTGGTTGATACCCTTCTGCCCAAGATCCAACTGTTTTTCCAGTTTAGTACCGGAACCACAAAACTGGTATGTTGGTATATGCGCCTCAAAAGGCATCTTGTCGATGAGCTTGTTTAAAAAGCCACGAACTTTCTTCTTCTTCCTCGTAGGAGGCAATTGTTACCAACTGACTTACTTTACACGTTCGCGTGGCTATATATAGCCACAGCAACCACCAATCCTTGTCAATATGAAGTTCGTCAAACAGAGAGACACATTGCCCGTGAGTATTGTCGATACTGTCGGCAACAATATTAGGCGGAAGAACGGACCTCTGTTCCCTGAGGACAGTGAGGGCAATAGTGTGTGGTCCATCAAATTGTGGGGAAAACCAATCTCGTGCTGTCCCTGCTGGAACACCCAAATGGACTTAGATTTGTAAATGTATACGTGTTTTCCAAGTCATTGTACCAACCAAAGTATCAATTACTGGGGAAACATATTAGAACCCATTAAAGAAATTCAGTATTTGACATTTAGTGACAATGAAAGTGTACCTCCTCCAAGTGAAGCTCTACCTAATTCTGTGTTTGTGTTTGACGATGTTTCGTGTGAGAAGCAAAATAATATACGAGATTACTTTTGCATGGGCAGGCACAGATCAGTGGATTCTTTTACTTGTGCCAGACATATAGCCGTATACCGAAACAGTTGGTTAGAGACAATGCTAACTTGATCGTGCTCTTTAAACAGGACGATATGAATCTAAAACACATTTACAACGATCACGTCAACACCGATATGACGTTCAAGGAGTTTAAGAACCTATGTGGGTACTGCTGGAATGAGCGTAAACACGGATTTTTATTGACAAAGACT
Organism: Vandiemenella viatica; assembly: GCA_031002005.1. NCBI lineage: Eukaryota > Metazoa > Arthropoda > Insecta > Orthoptera > Morabidae > Vandiemenella > Vandiemenella viatica. Next base: position 281,961,748 of record CM061921.1, read on the forward strand.
GTGACATGTACCATGGAAGATACCGCAACGGATTTGATTCATTTTTGAATAAATAGCTGAACACCCTACGTACTGGTATCATTACAAGCATGGACAAGTTTGGGAGAACTTCAGTGACAGATAAGAGAGTGTTGGTTTACCCACCACAGAACATACTTCTTACGAATGAGGGTAACTTGGATTGTCAGGGTAAAGTACTCAAACGTGTGGCCAATCCCGTCAAAGACGATGATGCTGCAAATAAAGGATACGTTCAAGTCATTCACCGGGATGCCATTGATAAATCCTTGCGTATGGTTGTCGAAATGGAGAAGAAACTTTCATACTCAGATGAAAAATTTCGCTTAAATCAGGATTTATTTTCCTTACTGAAGGAATTAAAATCAGCAAGTGCAACTATCGTGGTACCCATTAACCCCACAGGTGAAGTTATCGATGAGGCGTATGTATTAGAAGGAGGGTACAATTATTATGAAATTCCAACTGACGGAACAATCGTTTCCATGACTGTACCAAAAGGAATACTCACTAAACATAACTCACGTGAATATAATAAAGATATACCACTCTTTGTAAAACAACACGATAAACTTAGTTTCCATGTTAAAACGTCCGACTCCCATAAGCTATGTCCACACTTGTGCCTCTTCCCTTTCAACTTGCCTTTTTCCTCTTGCCCTTTCCTCTTGCAATATGTTCATCTTGAGGTATGCGCTAGAGGCACGCATCAGAAGGCATACCCTTTAGTGTCCACATTCACGCCTCTTGAGGCATGCCCTCAGTGTTCCGGTGTAGCCGCAGCGAGATTGATGATTCAATTTGTCTGGCGGCATTACAGCTACCATTCTTATATTAGCGAAATCCCGGGGAATAATCGCGGAGGAAACTGTGGTAAAATGATTATTTGAAAACTCGAAATGTGTAAATTCTCCAAGAACTGCAGTTCAATGACAATGCGCTGTTTAAAAATATCGAAGCAAAATTTTTATACTCTTCTAACAATGGTGAAACCCGCCATTCAAACGAGACACCAAATTCAGAGACGCAATACCTGCCGAAGACGTACCGTTGAAAATGCCTTCGGCCTGGTTGCTTCCGTGTTCCGAATTTTCCTAAGGCCAATTAAGTTCAAAGTTAAAAGTACGATTGTGGACAGAGTCTTATGTTGCGTATATCTGCACAATTTCCTCGTATAAAGCCGATTGTACAAGGTTTTACTGTCCAGTGGGATCTTTGGACATTGAAGATGCCAGCAAAGGAACTACTATTCCCGGAACTTGCGCGGAACTACCGCAAAGACACTGGCTTCGCCCCACTTCGGAGAATTCCTCTAAGACTCTCTGAAAGCTTCAGAATTGTGGGATGAATTCGTAGAATATTTTTATGTCACCGATAGGCAGCATACCATGGCAAGATACTACTTGTAAGGAAGTTTCATCTTCAATTCTAATATATAAACAAACATTTTCAACCTGGAGATGTATCTGGAAAATGTAGCTGAGTAACATACTTTCAATAAATTTAGTTTCTGTAAGAAGAAAACCTGCACATTACCTACCCGCCTTTTATCTAATATATAGAACGAATTGCTCTTGATCCGAGAAAATAGCGTAGCAATACGTAAGTTAAGATTAAAAGTGTTGATTAAGTTAAATATTGTCATGAAAGTTTCACGGGAGTCCAGCCGGATGGAGTCATAAAACGACGTTTCGACAACCTGCTCGGTTTGTCTTCATCAGGTCTATTTAGATGTTGCTTCTAGGAACACAACTGTTTGTGATTTCCTAGAAGCAACATCTAAATAGACCTGATGAGACAACCGAGCAGGTTGTCGAAACGTCGTCGTTTTATGACTCCATCCGGCTGGACTCCCGTGAAACTTTCATTGAATCAATACGCCGGGAAAGTCTCCATTTACATAATAGTTGTCGCATTGTGTAGCCTCTTGATGTTACAGCGCTATGCCGAACTCTGCATTTGACATCATAATAAGTTGCGGATTTTGCCGTAGTTATGATGTAATAACTTAGCGAGCGTAAATCTCGCGAAATTATTGTTACAACATAAAACTGACTGACATCGACTAA
>CM061921.1:281964834-282007344 GCA_031002005.1 Vandiemenella viatica
TAGAAACCAGCGTAGGACAATATTGGATTCAGTTAAGTGCTTCGTCTGTGCTGCATTGTCTTCAAATAATATTGCGAAAAAATAGAAACTTTCAATATACAGTATATTCAAATGCGAAAATGATTGTAAATACACTGGAGAATCACACATCACCCGGAATACGATGTTTTGCCTCATTTATTCTGGTTTCTTAATTTCAAATGTATTACATACTAAAGAAAACTTGTATGGGCTATATCAAAAATTTAGTGGTCATAAATGTTTTACTACTTACTTTCAGACAGCCACACTATATGATCCACTAGCAGCACAATTAAATTTTTTTTTTTTGTGGGAATATTAATGTTGACTACTCACATCATTACCAGAATAAGACTGGTTCCGTGCTTAGACCCTCCCGCCTGTTCCGTCTCCAGGGGTTTGTTTTTTCCTGTATTTCGTGTGCTTGTGGGATGATATAGGTTAATTTCGGCTCGGTTTCAATTCTTGATTTATAATGGTGCCAATTATTCCTGTTCCTTCAATATTTTGCGTGTTCAGTTGTTGGATTTCTGAGTTTCTTTGGTGATTTAACAGCCTGTATCAGACCAAAGGCCAATACAGTTGCATCTCTGATGCTTCTATTCTCCTCGCTTAGACGTTAGGACTCCCAATTCTGTGGGTTAAGAATACCCATGGTTTTGTATTACTTAAAGACAGTACCTGATGTAACTCTCCTTAATATGGTATTTTTTGTAGTTCAAACAAATAGCTGTTTAGCTATTTCACCTGTGTATGTTTAGACCTGTGAGGAAAACGTATGCTGCCAAAGGAATTAATGCAGCTAACTTGCTCATGTATTGTATCTTCAATAGAAATGTTTGGTGCAGTGAGATTTTTTTTGGAGATATTTGAACCATACGTTCTTGCTCTGCTTTTGTAAATTGCTCTCTGTAGTTCATCTTCTGACCCAAAAATGTTGCAAGTTCGTCGGAAGAGTACTATATTGAGGAGGATTTCATTTATGTAAAATTGATTCACCAGTGAGCATTTCTACCGTTCCGTCACTTTATTAATATAAATAATATAAAGTGCAGGTGATAACAGACACCCTTGTCTAAACTTTCGCGTAATTTTATCCAATCCTTTGCTGGTTTCTTTACTTATGTTTATTCTAATTTTTGTTTCTTCATAACATTATATCACTCAACTAACGTTTTGGTACTCCGAGCATATTTTGCCACAGCTTATGATATCTCATAATGTGCAAAAGCCATATATTTCGGGATGTTATAGCCTTTCCGTTTCTGCATTATCCAAGCTAGAAGAAATGCAACATTGAAGCACATGACCTAGTTTTTTTTTTTTGTAATTGCTTTACGTCTCATTTTAACATCGAGGTCTTTAGAGACGGGAAAGGATGGGGGGCAAGGATGGGGGCAAGGAATGGGAAGAAATTTGGCCATGGCCTTTTGAAGGAAGCATCCCGGCATTTGCCTGGAGTGATTTGGGGAAACCATGGAAAACCCAAATCTGGATGCCCGGACGGGGATTCGAACCGCCGTCCTCCCGAATGCGAGGCGAGAACGCTAACACATGACCTAGTGTGATGGAAGCCAGTTTCTTCTTCGAGTTAAACTGTTTGAAAAAAAGGAGTGATAATTTCGTTGCACCTCTAGCTAGGTAAAAAGTCGTGCATCATCGTCTGCCAGTATCTTCTACTTAATAAACTGACTCCTCGATAATTCCTACAGCCACAACTGTCACCTTTTTTTAAAAATGTATTTAGATTACTTTTGCAGAGGTCCATTATTCTGGAATTTCAGACATTCAAAAATTCTCAAAACTAGCGTTTGAAAGAATGTGGTACATAATAGAACAGTTCATTTTTCACGCCATGAGGTCCTGGTGCTGCCCAGTTTCTAAACTACTGGTGTATATAATAGTATTCTTCATCACTAACTCCATTCTTAGATCCTTATGCCTGTTCCGTACCAAGTATTTTTTTTTTCTTTTTTCTCTCCGTCTTTCCAAGAGTTTTCTTGCATTTCTTATGCTTGTTGCAGACGCTTTGTCTAATTCTTCCACCTTCAAGCTATCAATAGTCCTGTTCTTTAAGAGCGAGAGCTGTTGATAGAAATTTAAGAATTCCTTTACAGAAAATGAGATCAGCAACACATTTGCCTTTTTTGTTTTTTTGTTTTTAAAAATGGAAATATCTATGCTTTCAGGGTTTGGCCATGTAAATCGCTTACAACGTTGCTAATAAGAGTTACTGATCTTCTCTTATCATTTTAGAAACTTTTAGCTAAGGCTGTAGCTCTTTGACAATTTACGCGATTTTATGATGTAGAGGAGCTAAGATGTGATATATACTCTCTTAATTCCAGAATTACTACCCCACTTTGCCTGTAGTTTCCTACAGATTTCACAGCTGCTTTTAATTAGATGGAAAGTAATTTCTGCAAATACTTATTGCTGTTACGTCTAACTGTCATCTAGCTGAGCAAATTTTTAACTCTTTGTAGTCGGAAATGTCGCATGTTGTCAACGTATAAATTACATACTATACAAAGAGGCCACTTCAACTTTTGCATTTTCTGGTACCTAAATCTGTAATACAGTCTTCTATTCTCTTGCTGCCACAATATTCTGCTACGGAATTACCACTTTCAATTAAACCGCACTTACTCAGAACCGATTACTAATTCTGTATCGCTTAAATAAAAATTGCAGTTCCCTTTTACTGTTTCAGTAGTAACCGCACCGTAGCAGCCGCTAAGAGGCAGTACTATAGTTTCCAAGCTAGCTTATTCAGGTCCTAGTGGTGGAACGATTAAACACTTGGCCAATGGGTAAGGAGTAATGGAGATATGCAGGCAAACAGTTGGGGAAGTTCAATATGGCGGCCACCAAGTCTCGACTGCCGGTATCGTGTTTGGACATCTCTTCTTCTCATCCACATATACAACACGAACAGCAAAATACCCATCAGGCCCTCTTTACTGTTGGCTGTTTTCAAATAACATTACATGCACGTAGTAATGGATTTTACACCCTAAATCTGCTGGACGTTGATTGAACGAACATTTTAATTCCACTCTTCACAGTTTAATACATAGCACCCTGGCGGCCCAATGGTCAAAGCGTCTGATTGGAGACCGCAAGGTCCCCAGTTCGAATCCCTCTGGGCAGGAATTTTCATATGTCATTCACCTGTGGCACAGCTTGCTGTATAATACCGGGCATCCAGATTTGGGTTTTCCATGGTTTCCCAAAATCACTCCAGGCGAATGCCGGGATGCTTCATTCAAAAGGTCATGGCAGAATTTCTTCCAGTTCCTTGTTCCCAGACCCATCCCGCCTCTAATGACCTCGACATCGACGAGTCCTAAAGCAATAAGTAAAAAAAAAAAATAGCTGTATATTGTGAGACAGTCCAGAAAGCTTCCATGGCTCAGATTCCATGTTAAACTGTGGGTAGCCTTTACCCGATGGGATTATCAGGTTATGTTAGGTAAGGAGGGAAGGTACCGGCCACCCCACCTCCAATACCACGCTAAGTACACCTTCTTCGTGAAGATCAACCAACCTTCGGATTCAAGCTTGGCGTGGCTTTTAGTTTAATACAATCACATCAATTTAAAAAAAAAAGAATTAGTGTCATTTTTAATTTCCAGGAGGAATCACAGGTGAGACGTGCATCGTGAGGCATACGGACAGGAATCCTCTCACAACAACCGCAGCAGATGACAGTGAAGTCAATCTGCTTAATGACTGTTGTAGTAACAACTCTGCATGAGCAGGGACCACTGTCCTGTGTACAACACGCTAAACTGGAGAACATTGGAGGTCGTCAATTCGAGTCCACCTCGTGCATAGTGCTTTGTTTTCCTATTGTGTCTTCTCAGCGACGCAATAGCAACAGTCTGTAAAACTGAAATCACCTCTCTCACTGAAAGAACAGATCACAACATGAGTTGAATCAAAACACTCAGAATCCCCCTGAAAAAGTTATGAACTAACATTAAAGGAAGGATACATTTCTGGATTCTTATCGTATCTTGAACAATGACCCAACTAAGTCACAATGTCACTTCCTGATCGCCGTACAGGTCACATCGGTCCGCGAGCGCGCTAGTCAGTCCGAATTGTTTACCTTGTGCGACTACGGAAAGTGTTTATACCGTCGTGATAAAAGTATATTTAAAACTTATGAAGTGCAACAAGCAGTGAACGAATAGTTTGTGGTAAAACTGAAAGATGTCTGGCCCGTTAGACACGGGGCAGACTATTAAGTCGGCGTTAGAGACGTGTTATGTCAATGAACCAGCATTACCTATACAATCAGTAAACTACCCAATAAGGGAAACATGTGAGCTTCAGATAGAGAACAGCATTAGTATGCAAGCACATACTCCTAGTGTGGAGGAAGGAGAACAACAGCCGTTTACCCATCAACCTCATCTACAACAACTCCAACAACAACAACTCCAACAACAGCAGCACCAACAACCGCAACACCTACAACAACAACAGCTGCATCAACAATTACAACAACTGCAGCAAAATCAGCAGCATCAGCAGTTCCAGCAACATCAACCGCAACATCCGCAGCAACAGCAGCAACATCCAGGACAACAAGAGCAGCAGCATCTACCGCTGCTGGAAATGGAGGTGGGGCAGAGTGAAGCCCTACTGATTGACTCACATATGACTTCTGGACCCATTCTGCACCAGATGCCTCGGAAAGGAGAAATGGAAAAAAGTTTAGGTGAGTCCAACAAATCAGCTAAGCGGCGGTGTGTAGAGAAACAGGAAACGGGGAAGGGCACGGTTGATTTAGAACAAATTAGTCAGATGGAAGAAAGCGATGAAGCGGGGTCACCAGTCTCAGCTGAGTCCGACATAGCTGCCCCTCCATCCCCAGATCGCTCCGAGTTGAACCAGACGCAGCCTCATACGTCAACCCAGACATTCCGTAGTAAAGACAATAGATATAGTAGTACAGATAATGGTCCATATTACATCTTTATAGAAAGCTTGGACAGAAACGTTGCAAAATTGCACCCAATGGCGATAGGAAAAATTTTATTTCAATATAATAACTCATACAAAAGGGACATCATTAACATCTCTACTGTTGGAAGAAACAGGCTTAAAATAGAAACTAGATCAGCGGCTGCAGCCAATTCCATAGTCCAACTTGATACTCTGAATACTAGAAATATAGAAGCATACATACCAAACCTCTTGATTCAAAAAACAAGGCATTATTAGGAATGTGGATATTTCGCTAAGTGAAGAAGAACTACAAGAAGAAATAGTTTCCCCTTTTCCTGTTGTTCGCATAAAACGCTTTACCAAAAGATCATAGAGGAATCATGAGTGAGTGACCCCCATCCCGGTCTGCCTAGTCACCTTTCGCGCAGAAACTCTTCCCTCACATGTGACTATACTGGGCACACGTTGTTCGGTGGAACCGTACGTCGCCCCAGTTATCCAGTGCGGGAATTGTTTACGCCTCGGTCACAGACAGGAGCAATGCAGGACTCGTGATCCCCATTGTAGTAGATGTGCTGGCTTTCACTTGATAACACAATGTAGCAATACGACAGCCGTTTGCTGCGCCCTCTGTAGCGGCTACCATTACGCGACAGACAGGAGCTGCCCAATATATCTGAAATATCGGGGAACAAAAGTAGCATCAGCATACACAACAAGCAACATGGGCCCTAATATAGAACAGCGAGCGAGAGGGTATGCTCAAGTGACTTAAACCCCGATACCGATTAGTAACTATACAGAATTCCCACCCTTAACACCACAACAACAGCAACAACCGATCTATCTGCAAATGTCACACCAGACAAGGACTCACAAAAGGCAGCAAGATTTAGGCAGGACATCAGCAATACCAATCATTGATGACAAAATAAACAAACCACAAACAAATTTCTTACTTACCCCAGAAGGGAATCGGGTGGAGCCGACGGAAACCATAGTGACACACAATAACAGAGAACAACAATCTTGCTCCTCAGGGAGTATCCCAGGCTTGACTCAACACTGCGACAATCAGGGACTTCCAGATCGTAGTAGGGCATACAAAACAACCCACCAAAGGAACAGAACACAGGATTGCCGGGAGCTATTGTATCAATCACCACAACTGCCGCTATCGCCTATAGGCCAAAACCCTTACCCTCCCAAGGTACAAAACCATGTAAACCCTCCTAGCAATACAAACGGCAAAAATAAATTAATAGAAGGAATCTTTAAGTTAATTGTGGAAGTAGCTAGACACATAACAAACAGTGGCATAGGAAACCCTACAACTGGACGAGATTAGAAAGTCTATAGAGATATTAGTACAGCCCAGTTATACAGAGCCACAGTACTGAAGGGGTTTAAGAGAACTTTAATCAGGAATCCATAAGACACAAGACTTAATCAATGGCTCACACTTCGACCAACCCTCCACAACAACAGTGGAAATTGCACCGGGGCAGGAGCAGTGAAGCAGAACCCTTTCAGACAGCTTCAAACAAAAAACCGAAAATCAAGATACTACAATGGAACGTCCGGTCAGTCGAAGCAAATCAGGAATCGTTGCAACGGGAACTTAGCGTAAACAACATATCTATCGCAGCGTTAACAGAAACATGGCTCAAACCAGAGACAAATATGTTCATCAAAGGTTACCATCTTGTACGTAAAGATAGAGAAGACGGGAAAGGAGGAGTAGCTATACTGATTCATACATCTATTCACTTTATACCAATCCATATAGATCATACACAAATAAACTCATTCCAAGCAATAGCAGTTGCAATGCGAAGCCACAATAAGGATTTAACTATTGTCTCAATATACTGCCCACCTAAATCCAAAATCAAATCCAGCGAGTGGCGCGCCCTCCTACAGCAATTTGAAGAACCATACCTGATATGTGGAGATTTTAATGCACATCATACATCTTGGGGATGTGAATGGAATGATGTATTAGGGGAATCCCTTCTAGAAATCATAGACGAATTCCACTTATGCATCCTAAACGATGGATCTCCAACCTTGGTACCCAAACCTGGATTACGGAAATCTGTAATAGATTTAAAAATTTGCTCTCCGTTGCTGGCCACGGAATTTCACTGGGAAAATATTCAACAGGTATGGGGATCAGACCATTTCCCCATCATAATGACAACCAAACAGCTAGAGACACCACAACTTATCCTTCCCACCACCAAATGGAACACACGAAAAGCAAATTGGGTCAAGTACAGCCAAATAATTGAAGTAAACATAGATATGGTGGGTACCGGCAAAACAACTAGCCAGAAATATCAGGAATTTCTAAACGTCATAAATGAAGCGGCAGTAAGATCGATTCCTCAACACAAACCAAGATCTACGGAAAAATACATCCCCTCGCCTTGGTGGAATGAAGATTGCTCCAGAGCAGTAGCAAAAAGAAAGCTAGCATTCACAAGATACAAACACGAAGCTACTTGGGAAAATTACTTAAAATACAAAAAGACAGAGGGCGAAACAAAAAGAATATTAAAGGAAAAGAAAAAGATGTGTTGGAGAGAATTCTGCAACAATCTAAACAGTAAAGCACCAATGAGCTCAGTATGGCGCATGATCAACAGACTAAGGAAAAAACCGGAGAGTCCAAAATCGACATCAAATTGGATAGAAGAATTCGCAAACATAATAGCTCCGCCAACGGTACCACCCGGACCTACAGACCCACCAATCTATGACAAAGAAGAACATGAACTAAACATACTAGAAGAGCCGTTCTCGATGGAAGAGCTGGAATTGGCCCTTAAACCCGGTTCAAACACGGCACCTGGCATAGACAGCATACAGTATTCCATGCTGCACGATCTCCCACACCGTGCTAAGGTGGTCTTACTTCAATTACTAACGAAGATCTGGGCCAAAAGCGAGATCCCAAAACAATGGACAATTATTATCCTAGTCCACAAACCTGGCAAGGAAATAAATAGTGCTAACTCATACTGCCCAATTGCGCTATCTTCATGTATAGCAAAAACCCTAGAACGCATCATAAAAATGAGACTGGAATGGTGGCTGGAACACCATGGCATGTTGCCTGAGACTCAATTTGGATTCAGAAAAGGAAGGAGCACAACGGATGATCTCAGCATCCTTACCCTTGATATTGAACAGGCATACATTAATAAAGGCTACCTAACGGCCATATTTCTGGATATATCAGCAGCCTATGATAACGTCCATATTCCAATATTAATCGAGAAGCTCAGGAAATTGGGTCTGCCGGATATATATAAAGTTAAGCCAAAAACAACGCTTAGAAGAGCCCAGAGGGGAGTCCTTTTAAGACTAAGTGGTACATATAGCACCACCGCAACAGATGCTTTGACAATGGTTTTAGGTGTCTGGCCCCTAGACATTATGGTAAGAAAACGCGGTGCAATATACTGGCTAAATTCCGGTGATAAGAGAGCAGCTGAAGAAATAGTAGGTCGACCGGTGGCAGCCAAAAAGGAAGTCATGTCGGCCCTCCTACAAGAATGGCAACATCAATGGAATATTAGCAGTACAGGTCGGAGAACTTACGGCATCGTTCCAGATGTCAAAGAACGGTTGGAACTGCAACATCTAAATCCTTCCGCCGGCTTAATACACTTCATAACCGGACATGGTCCTTATAACAGTTTGCTACACAGCAGGGGCCTCAAAGAATCGAGTCTATGCGAGTGTGGAGCGGAAGCGACACCTGAACATGTGGTTCTCGAATGCATTCTTCTTGCGGAAGCGAGGGAAATAGAATGTGAACAACTAATTGGAAAAGAGGTTCGAAGTATCATTAAAAACAGGGCTGACTGCGAAATTCTGATTCAAATAGCAGACAGGATTTCTATGCACTACAAAACAAAATACCTTGAGCAGTTAACAGGCTCGAGAAGGCACCAACAATGGAGAAATTAACTTCTAAGCATGGCACTGAACATCAAAGGATATGTTATAAACAGACACAAGAACGATAGCACCCTCTGGAGACCGACGCACCCGGCTATTCCAGAAGATCCTTCTGATGGGCTGGACGCTGTGTTACCGGAGGACACCGTTTTCTGTTGGAGGCCGTTCCTCAAATACTGGACCGACAATTATTACAGTATCCTTAATTAACAGTAGAGTAGTTTATTTTGTAGTAGAGTAGGAAAAAGGAGAGAGAGAGAAAAAAAGAGAGAGATTATTTGTTTTGTTGAAGGGCGTGTTATATAACGAAACATAATAATAATTGATACTGTAGTTAAAGACTTTTGTTGAAGTGCGTGTTATACAACGAAACATAACAGTAAACGATACCGTTGTTAAAGACTTCTTTCTCCTTAACATTTCACTGCATTCAAGTCTTAGTCAGCTTATGGTATGCGGCGGATAGCCTGACAAAGCATTACTACATCAGCAGGAAGGTATAATGCCTACTAAGCGGCGCGGGCATTGACTGCCAAGCGTTGCATGCCATGATTGTTTATTTTTCTCACTTGAAAAAATTAAAATGATGTGGCAGCAAAATGGAAAGGAGACAGCTATCAAATTAAGTTCCTTACGTAAGATATAAAAGAAATTATACTAGAGGAAACAAACTGTGACTTGATAGAACAAAGGAGATGTAATGCACCTCCTCAGCACCATATTGACCCAAATAGGATTTGGGATTCACAGCCACCGGAAGCCGGTGGCGACCCCTCTGAAGACCCTGGACGGTCTTGGTCATTCCAGAAATCGCATAATCGCATCTGATGGGCCAGACCTCAAGGAATTCTGGAGGACGTGGATCCCGGTGAAGATCTATCCTAGAAAAACTGACTTTTATTCTGTAGTTAGCAGTAGCGTAGTAAAATTTGTAATAAACTAGTGGTGGTGGGTTAATTAAGGGGTTATGTTAATAATATTAGTTTTCTTTTATTAAAAAATTAACCTAAATGTAGTCAAGCACTTAAGTTTTTGTAATAAAATGCCTATACTTACAACAGTACTCTAACTGTTCACTTGATTTCGCCAGGTAGCGGAAATCTATGTAACAACTTAATCATATTGTTATTGTAAATATGGCCTAATTTAGATACTAGATGTTATGCTGTAAAAAGTTGTAACAAAATATAAATATATAAATAAATACTTACGCGGGATTTATAATCTGATCCATCTCAGAACTGTCTACATCCGACTGCAAGACAATTCTTTATACGGTCCTCGAGTGATATCAAAGGGATTACCACCAGGGGCAATCCTAAGCCCCATACTGTATACCATATACACTGCAGACATAGAAAATCTGTTTAGTCCATCAATAAGGGTCCTGCAATTTGCCGATGACGTGTGTATATACACCGTGTCACCATCTTATGGAATAAACTTCAGGAGATTATACGAAGCGGCTATAAAGCTTCATGAGTGGGCTCAAAACTTAGGTTTAACCATATCATCTACTAAATCATCAGTAGTGATCTTTACTCGGAAACAAAGAATATATCGAGAATCTGAGATACAATTGGGCCCATACACTTTCACAGTGCGATCATCGGTCAGGCATCTCGGCCTGTATATAGATAGTAAACTCTCATGGAAGAAACACATAGAGCACATTATATCCAAAACCGAACGACTTCTCAATATCTTAAGAGCCATAACGCGCATATGTTGGGGAGCGGATCCAACTATTCTCCTCAACTTATACAGAGCTACAATACGACCTATCTTCGATTACGGAAGCCCTATCTTTGGAAATGCACCCAAATATATCCTCCGAAAACTGGATATAGTACAATATAAGACGATCCGACTATGCTTAGGAGCCATGAAATCCTCCCCTACAAATGCCTTACTAGTAGAGGCTAGGGAAATGCCACTGGAAATACGACGCCATCTCTCATCCAGCGTATATCTAACGAGACGAGATCACCCCGTGATACAAAGAATAATAAAATATACATCATTACAGGAAAGAAGAGATATAGTCACCAGACTCCGAATGCCCATGTTAGCATAGTGCTTCACCAAAATAAAACACATGATACCATTAGTTTCCCAAGGGGACACAATTCCCCTGTTCTCATTTCATTATAATATCCTGAGATATAAACCAAATATATTCTACCTACCAGACGGATCGCTAAAAGCAGCTCAGCAAATACCATGACAAACAGTTTTTTGAAACAAACCTGGCCAGATTTTGTACAGATCTATACGGACGGTTCCAAAACTACGGACGCAGTCGGATATGCCTATTTCTGTCCTTCCTTTCACGAATCGAAGAGAGTGCGTCTACCAGCTGAAACATCGATATATACGGCCGAAACATTAGCTGTTAGAGATGCTATTAATTACGGAAAAGAACGCTACAACAAAATACTGGTTCTAACAGATTCCAAAAGCGTGGCGCAAAAACTCGAGAACTCAAAACAGCGGAACGGATTGAACAAACCTCTATTAGAGATACTAAACTCAATGTACACAGCTTCGACAGAGAATAAAGAGAAACACGTGTTATGGATAAAGAGGGCATGCCTGTATTCAGCATAATGAAACAGTAGACCGCATAGCCAAGGCAAGCACAATAGAAGAAGATATACAATACGTTAAACTTCCACATACAGATTTCATATCTATTATTAAAAAAGAGGCTTTTCGAAACTGGTCCAATTCATGGACTACTACACAATGCGAAAGAGGAAAATATTACTCACAAATCCAACTTAATATTCCAACTAAAGTATGGTTCGGGAATTCCACACTAAGTAAAAGGCATAAAATATCTATTATTCGAATGAGACTGGGACACGGATGTTACCCTCAACACCTATTCAAAATCGGAGTGGAACACTCCCCGTTTTGTCCGGAGGACCAAGGAGAGATATCAGATTTAAATCACATAGTCCTGGCCTGCAGCAGCAACCTGTTACCCACAAAAAACCTATACACAAGTCTGGTGAAGATTTAAATTCCCCTTCCCGTCTCCGTACCTGTCCTGCTCAATTCAAAACGGCAAGATGTATACAAGGCGATTGCTATTTTCCTTAGTGAAGCAAACATTAAATTGTAATGTATAAAACGTAGCAAGCAACCATGAAGACGGTTAGCTCATATGAGTGTGTAATATAAGGATATTTACAATGCAAGAGCCTCACATCAATATATTCATTACAAAAGAAACAAGACAAACAATAATAGTAAAGATTAGGGGAAAAACACGGTAAGGCCAATTTAAACAATGTTTATTCTAAACCACCACTCTTGTGTATATTCTGTATTAACCGAATTAAGCTCCTCTGTTATGTAAATAACTATGTGCAATCCAAACTTGTTTAAATCGTTTAAACTGTATTAATATAACAATAAGAGAGGAAGTATACTTCCTGTTATATATAAAAGCTCAAACGGCATTAATATAGATATTTAGGGAAATATAATTAAGAGCCATTTAGTCAATAAATATAGTTAAACATTATATAAATGTAAATCACAACTACATACATGTGTCAACTTAAAAAGAATTGTGTAAATTTAGCATCACGTTGTAAAAGGAAGTAAAGATAACAATCCTGAAATGTATATAAGAATTTAAAACTAGAAGATGACTGTATGGTCGGTAGGACCAAAGGCCAATTAAAAAAAAAAAAAAATAAGTCACTGACAGTATTTGCCGCTGGTTTCGTGACCAGGTGGTGGATATTTTTTCACAATTAGACATTTGAACTACAGGGTAGGAGAGGTGGTGGGACAGATTGTGTTCCAAATTCTCTTGGATTCTGTAACTCTCTGTGCAGTGTGTATGATGTGATGGCAGTTCGTCCGTCGGTTGGGGCCTTTTTGTTTTTCGGAAGAGTAGGGCCGAATAGGTCGGCGTCAGGATTGCTCATCTCTAACAATGCGTACAACACACTACACTTAAATCATACCCATAACAGTCATATAAACCAGTAATTCTTAGTAACACCAAACTGAGGCTACCAAACACAGAGTTTTTCCTTTTAGTCATTCGGCTCGTTGAAGTCGAGGTTATTAGACTGGTGGTCAGGAACGGAAAGGTATTAGCCATGGGCTTTAAAAGGAATCTTCCCAGCATTCGCCTGTAGGAATTTTGGTAAACGATGGAAAATCTAGAATAGAAAATGCGTCCTCCGGAATGCTAGGACAGAACATTAACACATTAACCGCACATCTCCGTCCCCCCCCCCAATCTCCTTCCATGGTGAAATAACAAATAAAAAAAAAAAACGATAAAAATATTGCTACTAGCTAAGGTGTTTTCACAATGCCTCGAAGAGAGAAATATCCCATCCAGCTGGAACAAAGCAATGATTGTGTTGCTACACAAAAAAAGCAGTCGTTACAATATTAAAAACTACCGCCCCATCAGCCTCCTTCGTATCATATACAAAGTGTTTACAAAGGTCGTCAATAACCGCATCAGTTCCACCTTGGATACAGTGCAACCAATTGAACAGACTGGCTTTAGGTCAGGATTCAGCACAGTATATCACATCCAAGTCATCCACGAAGTAATAAGTCGAGCAAATGAATACCAGATGCCACTCTGTTTATCGATTTTGAAAAAGCCTTTGATTCAGTCCATCACTCAGCAATCATGCAAGCCCTTTTAGAACAAGGAGTGAATCCAGGCTATATCGACTTACTGTACAACATCTACACCACTGCCTTTGTCAACATCGCTGAAGCCAACAGAGTTCCTAGTAGAAAGAGGGGTAAAACAAGGAGACTCTATATTCCCCAAGCTATTCACATCAGTCCTAGAGTTGGCAATGTCAAAAATCCAATGGCAAAACCGAGGTTTGAGAATAAATGGAAGAAGTCTCAACAACTTAAGATTAGCTGATGATATAGTTTTACTCATAAACAGTCTGGAAGAGCTCAAAGAACTGATAAATGAACTAGAGGCAGCGTGCAGTGAAGTGGGCCTCAAAATAAATATATCAAAAAGCAAAATCATGCAAAACAAATGGGCAGAAAAAGATAAAGACAAGGCAGACGCGAAAGATTCTGGTATTGAGTCCGTAGATCAGTACATCTATCTTGACCAACTGATCAATATGAATGGCGACTGAAAGCCTGAGATCTACAGACGGATAAAGCTGGGCTGGAGAGCATACGGAAGAAATTCCTTAGTTTTTAAATCTAACATGCCAGTACATCTTAAAAAACAGGTATTTGAACAATGTGTATTACCGGTCCTCACATATGCCTGCCAGGACTTGGAACCTAAATAGTGAAGATGGCGACGGAGTTCTGAGATCGCCGAAATATCGTGTGGAAACATCTGGTTCTCCCTGCACAACATTCAACCTGAAGATGGCGCAGAGTCAGCCGCCGAAAGCTCGTTGTCGCATTTCAACAACATACGGCGGAAATCCCGTGAAGACTACATTTCATCGATACGCGGTGAAAGCCTTCAATCTCACATAAATTTAGTTTTCAATTTATACCATTCTTGATAGAATACGAGTATAACGAATGAACATGATGTGCTAGTTAACATAAGGCAGTGATCTATAGAATCACTGGTTAAATTTAAATAACAAAGAAATCATTCAGTGTTTTGCTGTAGAGATAATTTGAGGGCAGATTGATCTATTGAAATAGGTTAAGAGCACGTCTCAGCAACTATGCCTAGCGAATAAAATAAATAAATGGCCCGCTTGGCGTTATTGCAGAGCGTAAATATTAACCAACTCATATATCAGTTAGATCTTTGCAGATTTATTCTCTTCGTTGTTCCTTCCTCATAATTTGTAGAAAAGAGTATTTGTTTGTAGATCGTAATGTATGTAAAGCGAAAATTATTGCAACATTCGTGAACGTTACTGTGTGTTTTGTTGTTATGTGGATCTTCGTTGACAACAACTATACGCTTCCAAACAGGCGAACAACCTATAACGTGTTGGAGTTAAGCCCAGTTTTCGGTGAAGAAGATCAACTGTCACAGAATTTTTCTCGCAGTATAGATCTGGCGCGTTTCTCGGAGTTGCATGGTGATCGGAGGCACAACATCCTGACATCATATTTCTGTCTTGACAAGGAGTTAGGTAATATATGTTGCTGAAATGTGCTAACTACACAGGTTTTGTTGACTACTGCGAAGTAAACGTTTTAGAATGATTCAATTTCATTAGGCTGTTTGCAGCATACGTAGTTATTTGTTTCATGAGACACTATTTATTGGATGTTTCGCCATGTTAATCGCACTGCCACTCAATCGAAACACAGTTCTTTTTTCCTAAACATATTCATTTCGTTCTATTATTATTATTTTTTTAAAATTTGTTATTGGCAATGGGCCATACAGCCGTAATACAGCTTATGAGTATTATTTTACAAATATGTCCATAACACAATTCTTAAGTATCTATCACATATAGTACATGATCACTATTGCCATACAACATTGTTAAGTACCGGTACATAATTTCAGTTACAAGATAACTCTCAATAGTTGGAAACTCTAATGTTCATAGGCATCTGTAAGTTCATATGTCCATCTCACAGTTTTTTAGAAATCTGCATAGCAGTTTGTAGATCCTGGCGTCGTCGGTCGCGAGGAGGTGTGACAATTTTGTTGGTTGGCCATGACCTAGTTTTTCAAGTTGTTCTATTAGGTCTGTGGTGTTGTTGTATCTGTTCTTGCGGCCGAAGAGGATATGGTCCATGTCCCCTATGCTCGTCTCGTCGCATCCGCATAAGGGGCTTTGCGCTATGTTTATTCTGTTCAGGTGTGCGGGGAAGCAGCCATGGTTGAACTTTAGTCTGGAGATGGTTACGATAGCCTTTCTTGTGATCTTGAGTTGATGGTGCCAATGCTGTTTAGGGATGACGGGGTGGATCTGTCCGTAGTTGTTTTCCTTTGACCTGTTGTGACTCCTCTGTTCCATGATTCTCTTGCATCTTTTTATGCGACTGTCATTAGGTCCCTCACAGTTACAAACGGATAGGCACTGTCTTCCTCGCATGCTCTCTTCGCCAGCTGGTCCACCTGTTCGTTTTCTTCTAGGCCGATGTGGGCTTTCACCCACACGAACACAAGCGTTTTGCCTTTCTGTTTCACCCGGTATGCTGCTTCCAAGATGTTGCATAAAATACTGTCTTGATTGGCAACTTGCATGTGTCCTTGCAGGCTGGTCAACGACGAGCGAGAGTCTGATATTATGACCGATGTTGTGTCCACCGAAGCCTCTGCATACTCAATTGCCTTCTGAATTTCAACCATTTCCGCTGTGAAGACGGATGCTTCTCCGGGTACTTTGAACATACCATATCGCTTTCTCTTTAGATCCAAGTATGCACAGCCCACTGATGAATTGCATTTCGACCCGTCTGTGTAGACGTGGGATGCGTTTGGCCATTGCGCAAGGAATTCTGCCAGCTTAGCGGTACTGCCATGTCTGGGGTCTTCCAGATTGATGTCGGTTCTCACGTTGAGTGGTGTAACAGATGCTTCATATGGATCTCAGGAGGTATGTCGACATTATGTTGTTGTTGTATCTGTTGATTTCTTTTAGTGCGGTCTTTTTGCGTGACCAGTATCTTCCGCAAGTCAGTTGGTTTCCAAGGGCCTCAATTTTCCGGATGAGGGTGTTATTATTAATCTTCTTTTGTTTAAGTAGGAACTGTTTACAGAGTTGCATACGTCGTATATGAAGAGGTGGCTCTAATGCCTCTACCAGTAGCGCATTAGTGGGTGTTGACGTCATAGCCCCTGTGCATATTCTTAGTGCTTTGTACTGCAATCTGTCGAGGCTTTGAAGGGTGGTATCCACTGCTGATGCGTAGAACATAGTCAAAAATGTGGTCCTGATAATGATCGGTATAAAGTCAGGGCAACTTTCGGGTCTGTACCCCACCAAGGTTTTGTGGTTGCTTTCATGACATTAAGTGCCGTCTCGCATTTGCTTGAAATATCTTTGATTTGGTGTTTCCAATTAAGCTTGTTATCTGGGAATCGGTAAGATCCGAGCTGTACCTCGTCCATATCAGGGATTCTACGTCTGCTGTAAATTGACACTACTGACTTGGTTTGGGATATGTCCAAGCCGTTGTTCCTGAGCCACTGCCGTAGACGATCGACCAAGTCCTCTAGGGCGTTCTTGCAATCAACTAACTCGTTCATCATAACATAGAAGCATAAGTCGTCTGCGTACTGGAGTATCATCACCTTTCCTATTACCAGTCTTCCGAGGTCACTCGTATAGATGTTGAACAACAACGGGGAGAGTGTGGAGCCTTGAGGGAGACCTCGGGTTGCTATTGTACCATTGATGTGAATCTCTAGCGATCTCCCTGCTTGCAATGAGATGAGGTTAGCTACAAATTCGCTGGGTAGTCCCATGTCCAATAGCTTCCTAGAGAGAACTGATGGCACCACATTGTCATAAGCATTCGTTAGATCCACATACAAGGCCATGAGATACGCGTTAGAGCGGTAGCATTCGTAGATATCTGTTATGAGGTGTGCAACTACCTCTATGGTACCCTTGCCTTTCCTGAAACCCATTTGTTGACATGGTAGTAGGTTGTTGTTTTCTAGATACCACTCCAGCCGGTGTTTAACCATCCGTTCAAGGGTTTTGAGGCTACAGGATAACAGCGATATTGGTCTGTACGACGAGGCGAGTGTGGGGTCTTTGCCATGTTTCAGAATGGGTACTACTCTTACGCGCTTCATCTCTGGTACATTCACGCGTTTGCTCCACACGGCGTTCATCAGTCTTAAAAGTATGTTCTTCGCTTGGCTTGGGAGGAATGAAATCATGCTATAATGGATGTTATCTGGGCCAGGGGCACTGTTGTTGTTGTGTTTAAGTGCCGCATTAAATTCCTCTTCCGTGAAGGGTGCTAACAGAGTGTCATATTGCCTCCCATCTTCTGTGTTCACCACCTCCTCCGAAGCTGTGGCTGGGGTCAGGTTGCGTAGAATGTCCTCCGCAACCAGTATAGATGGAGAAGTATTACGTGTAGTTCCCGCGCATTCTGAAAGCATTTTACTTTCCTCCAAATCTCTTTTATTGGAGACGTTCTGTTCAAAGAGTTGCAGAAGTCGGTCCAACCTTGGCGTTTTTTGTCCTTTAGTACTCTTTTGGTCCTTGCTTCTATCTTCCGGAGATAAATATAGTTCTCTTCTGTCGCCGAGTCTTTGTATCTCCTGAGGGCCATCTGTCTTTCTTTTACCGCTAGGTGACAGTCTTTATCCCACCAAGGGGGTGGTTTCCTATGGTAGGTGCCGGTCTAATCTCGGGGATAGCTTTCATTGCCGCCTTTTCAATGGCTGTCATAAGGGATTGGTAGTCGGCCACTACGTCATCCGAGAATTCGAAGCCCTCGAGATTTCTTGTTACTTCTGTATCGTACTTCAACCAATCCGCGTTCCTTATCTTCCAGCGGTATGGCGATCGTATCGGCGTTGTTGTTTGTGTCCCTCGAATATCTGATTAGAATGTGTCATTATGATGGGAAAATGGTCCGATCCCGATGGGTCGGCAAAGATTTTCCATTCTATATCGAAGGCCAGATCCGGGGAGACGAGTGATATATCCACTGCCGATTTACGTTCTGTGGGTCTATGGTACCTCGTTTCTGATCCGTCGTTCAGTAGGACCAAGTTCATTTCTTCCAGTAAATCTATTACCATTTTGCCTACCGCACAGTTGGTTTCGCTTCCCCACTGTTGGTGGTGGGCGTTAAGATCCGCCATGATTAGCATTGGGGGGGTTAATTGCTCTATTACCTGACGAATTTCTCTTTTAGAGACTGGAGTTTGAGGGGATCTATAGATTGAGGCAACTGCTATTTTTCTGTGGTTCCTGCTGCCATATTCTATGTTAGCTGCGCAGGCTTGTAGACGCGAGCCCTGCATGTTGAGCTGTACTTCCTCGTACTGTATTCCGTTTTTGATCAAAAGGGCCACCCCTCCGTATCCATCTACTCGATCCGACCGAATCACTTTGTATCCTGTACAGAAGAATTGGCAGTCCGGTTTCAACCATGTTTCCATTAGTCCCGCAACTGCAATGGAATTTTCTTGGAGGAGGTATACTAGATTTTCTTTGTTAGACCGGATTGACCGGATGTTCCACTGTATGAAATTATTGCATCTCCCCATTATTGTTGGGCACCAAGGATTTTCTGATAAAATCTCTAATGTCTGGCATAACGCCTGAACTGACCATCTTTAAAAGCGAGGAGACAATGGAGACCACTTTGTCTATGAGTGGATCTTCATTTTCGACGCTCAGGGGCCTGTGAGGGTTGTAGCTTATCGGAGCCGATGTGGAAGGTCCGTGATCAAAGTACAGTTCTGATGGAATCCTTACATGTTGACCTCTGGTTTGTTGTTGTTTGGGTGAAGGCTCCGCTCTGGCTTGCTTATGGAGTCTCTCTTGCAGATTAGGGGTAGGTGTAGCTTGCTTGTGTGGGAGTGGTTGTTAACCTTCCGGATTTAGGCGTGCGCATTGGCGGGAATCTGGATGGATCTGGGGTAAAGGAGGGCTGGCAACTTGTTTGGCATAAGAGGTTGGATTTTCTAGTGTTGAGGCTTGTTCTAATGTGAGGTTATTGTAGGCCATAAGGGTCTTGATGCGCTTTTGTTTCACAAACTCTGGGCAGGAGCTTGATGTGGCTATATGGTCTCCTCTACATAATGCGCAGTGAAAGTTGTCGGTTCTGTTACATCCAGATGTTTCATGGGACTCCGCATTTGGCACATCGAGCATTGCTGCGACATTGCTTGTTGACATGGCCATATTCAAGCATTTATAACACTGAGTAACTCTTTGCACGTATGGTTCGACTTGACATCTAGTGTAGTGGATGTAAACGTGTGGTGGTAGGCTCTGTCCTTTGAATGTAATGCATACCATTTGGCGCGGGATCCACTGACAGTTTCCGTCGATTATGATCTTACGTTTTAGTCTTCTAACTGCTATTACTTCGATATCTGAATCTATTACATTTAGTATTCTCCTCAGTTAATCTTGTGTCTACCCCTCTTATTATCCCTTCTTTAACGGTGCAATAGCGCGGTATAAAGAATTTTATGTTCTGGGGGTGGTTGGTGACTGATGACAAGCTGTTTGCTGCCTTATAGTTGTTGAATTCGATCTGGACACGGTTCTTCCCCTTAGCTGATATGTTAAGTATCGAATGTTTCATTTCTGGGATCGAGTTCCTAATAAATTTGCCAACGGACATGGGGTGTAGACGTCCGAGGGCGCCTCTATTTGGGTGGTCTTCCGAGTTCGTCTGTTCTGCATAAACTATGAATGGACCAGAATCGCGTTCTGAATACATGAATTTCTCTTGTCTCAATGGAGTAGCTGCTTGAGCATTTGTTGAATCATCTGTTGGTAATCCCTGGATCCCTTAACTATGGCACTTTGGTTGCTATTGCTAGTATAAGTTGTTATTGACATTTCTGATTGGGCTGTCTCTTCACTTGCTGTAAGGCCTGTGGAAATTGTGGGGTTATTAGGCATGGATGGAACTCTATCGATATTCATATTTAGGTCAATTTCCCCAGTTGGGGTTCCTTCATATCTGGTAGTTATGCAACAATTCTGTTCTAAGTCGGCATACGCAAGTAGCTTACGCTTCTTGATGACTGTTGTCTTATCAGGATCTGGATGTGCAATGGGCGGCGTACTTACGGGATCGACTTCGATCGGCGCATAGCACGCTTGTAGGGCCGAGGCTAGCTTCGGCCGTCTCCTCTGTTGTACCTCCCTCCGAGTCCTCCTGCATTTTGTAAGCCCGCGGGCTTACACCTCTTTCACTATCACTCACTATCTTCCACCTGTTGTGTTAATCCGGAACGGTAACTTGAGATTGAAGTAGCAATACAGCTGTGTTGCCACAAAATCAAATAGCTTGCTCACACCACTTGGAACGGCACGCGCGTAAACAAGGAAGCGATCCACACTGTTCGATGGCTCAGAGCGAACTGTTTTATTATTGATGAATTTTTGTGGTTTATACCTCTTTTTCTATTTAAACAGCATGAATTAAAATGATATATATACCGTAGATGATGCTTCAGGATGTGAATTGAAAAGCATGTTGAGAACTAAAACTCAATGGAATTGGCATTTTAATAAATGTCCATATACGAGTATCAAAAAATATTTTATTTCCATTGGATTCTTCATTTCTTAAAATATTTCCTGAGAAATTTTCATTCTTGTCAAAATACTCCTAACTACTGCCTCTTAATGTAAACCTGGGACTGTTTTCGCTTCATTGACTTCTTGCAGTGCTTGTGTTGCCGAGCCTCTAATGAGCAGCTTTTCTTCATCTTAAACCAGTCGACCCACTTTGCGGGCAAAGTCCTCCCCCGTCTCTTTCCATAACCTTTTATTAACTGCTCTTTTCATCCCAAAAGTATGCTACAGTTCGTATAACCATATCAGAAAGGTAGGCATTATTATGTTACTATAATGTGGTTGTAATCAAGTAGGACTTGTTGACATAATCAGGTGACCATTAATGGGAACATCGCCAGGCGAAAGATATGGTAGATGCGATGTTCCTTACCTTCTGATTGAAAGACAGTACCATACCTTGAAAACCTTTAACTTAGAAATCTCTTACTGAGAACCATTTTGTTGTTCCTGCCCCACACACTGTTAGAAAGAAAAATATGAAAAAAAAAATCATACTGGGTGAAAATAATCATATGGGGTTTAGTGGGAGGTCAAAGGATTTTTTTTTACATAATGTTCATGGATATTGAATAAAAGCTGGCAACCGGCTGACCTTCTTCTTTTTTTTTAAGTTTAGTGTGTGTGTTATGCTAACGCTACTCGCTTTATTTCAGAAACTATTGATCCAAAAATTCATTAATAACTTAAAGTGATATGTAACCTACTAAAGATTACAGCAAAACGTTAAGATGTCGTTCTGCAATTTATGGTTCCTGCAAAATAACTAAATCAGTACTGATAAAAAATCTTATATTTCAATAGATACAGTTTTCGCCAAAAAAAAATCATAGTATTTGAAAGCGACTTCATGAATTTTCTAATAAATATGTATCGAAAATAAAGACCTGTTATATTTTTTTTTTTTAACTGAAGTGTTTATAAAATATTATTTTAGTGGATTTAGTTCAGTACACAATCTGTGTATGGAATTAACAGAGGGCGAGAGTAGCTCGCACTTGACGATACTTTTTTTTTTTTTAATACATAAACGTTATCCATATGCCTAGTTCCATATCGTAGCCCATAACGTATTTTGGACATCTTGTAAGCTAAGTCTTTCCCTTTTTTTTCTCTGGCATGGAGTCGGCCTCTCAAATAGATTCGGAAATTGCTACTCTTTATTTTTCTATTACAAATTTGAAACATGAAATTTTAAACTGGGATATTGTGTTATCTGAAACATGATATTTTAAACTGAATTTTTGTTAATGTTTTTCTTTTTTGGTTATAATACGTGGAAATCCACCGAAACATCATTTCCTCTGTCTCATTGGTGCTTAAGGAGGTTAAGGTTATTATGCTTGTTTCCTTCACCCAGGATGAGCACAAATTACCAACAATTTGATAAAAATTCATGTTAAAGTCACATTTCTTGGAAGTTATGGGAAAAATGACAAAATTGTGGCTTCTACTCGTGTCACTTTTCTCTTCCAACGTAGACGGCTAGTCCACGTTGAATGATTAGGGTTTGAAGCTTTAATAATCTACGTCTACACAAGAATTCCACGTTTCATTGTGTTTTTTGAGGCGTGGGGTGTCTTGCACTACTATGAGAATCCTTTCCGGTTATTCTGATGCATAAAGAATGTTTTAAGACATCCGTGTGAAGTTTTTTGCTCATGGTATAACAGAAAGTAACAGAATACTGATCTTCTACGATATGATTAATATATTTGTTGGTTACAGAAAACCCATCCACTGACAATGTAATTCAATGGTAGCTAACAAGAGATTATTCACTGCATGCTACGAGTCTTACTAAAATACCTTTGAATCCTACTTAGTTCCCATACTATGGGTATTGCTTGTTGATTGCTTCGTTTCGTTACTCATAACTACTTCAATATATCTAATCTACTTTTTTTTAGTATTGAGCAAACTGTCTGATATCTAAAGACAAGTCGTTTTTTTTATTTTTCGCCATGTGGTTTTCATCAAACTTCTTTTCTTGGATTCACAATGCAGTTGTTAATTTCCAATCATGTTGAAATAATATCGATATTTCACTGAAGCTTCATTATTTTAACACCATCTTATTACTGTATGAAACGTGACGACATCTCAGTTTCTCTGGGGTGTTGGCTCTGCTAACATAATCTTTGTTAATCTTTTCTCGTCTACATAACCACTTTTCCCTTGAATCCACTTCTCTACCCATCCCTTGGTCTTCCTCTACAAATTTTACCACCTTAACTTCGCTCTAGCATTGAATTACGGCGATCCTATTGTCTCAAGACGTGTCCTTGTAGCCTTCCCTACCTTTCTTCAGCTTTCACGGCAAATTTCTCATCTCTTTAACTGGATTCAGAGTCTCGTAATTTCCAGCACGATCCACCCCTTTTACGCAGTCTTCAGCTCTCTACTCTAATTCCACACCTCTTTCGTCCCGTAGTTACTTATTGTCCATGATTTACTTCTACACGAATTAACGAAACGTGCAAATGTTTCAGAAAAAACGTTCTAATATTTGCAGATGTGTTTGGTGTTAAAAAATCACTCATTTTGGGGAAAAAAGTTATTCTTGCTTCTGCTAATCTGAATTTTATGTCATCCTTGCTCATGACTTCTTATTTTGATACTCGAGAAACAAAAATCCATATCTTAAGAATTGTATACCTTACTCTGTAGCTGTGACAATACTTGACTGCACTCCAACTTCAATCGTTTTGCTTTTATTGATGCTGATTTTATAGTCAGTTTTGAAGACAGCGAACACACTATTCATCAGACAGTAAGAGTAGATGAAATGACCTCAGAATTTCTGATATTAGTAAGAAATTGTGGAAATAACAGATTTTTCAAATTGTTTTCGGAATGATTATCTACATCTACATCCACATCTATGCTCTGCAATTCACAAATATTGTCGGTGGCAGAGGGTGCTAAGCACCAATCCTAATTCTGTGCATTCCAATCCCTAACAGCACGAGGAAAGAAAGAATACACAAACGTATCAGTACGGCATCTTATTTCTCGAATCTTATGCCTCCTGTCATTGCGAACTAAAAAGGTTGGCGGAAGAAGTATTACATTGCATTCTTAAATTAAAGATTTTCGCATATTCTCCAACAAATTCAAACGAAAACGACGTTGTCTGTCCGCCAAACAATCCCAGCCCAACCCAAGTATCAGCTCTGTGACACTTACGTATATTCCTAAGAAGCTGGGAGCTGACACTAGTGGAAACTACCGTGGCATCAGTTGCAATTAATAATAAAAGAACAGATCGACGATATTGTTCACGATGTTTGTGGGTTTAGTAAAAGCTTTTAGCTACGTTAATTTACAAAATTTAAACAGTATAGATCTCCAAAAATAGGATAATATGTTACATCTGAATTAGGTCAGATGGCAATCATAAAAGAAGAGGTAGGTACTGATTCAAGGAATTATTGCCCTCAGTGATATTCAACATGCACGTATATAAGTCGACTGAGGAAATTGAACAAAAATTTCTGTGTCAGGTAGGTGCTGTGGGATGAAGAATCGGTATGCTCCAATTTATTCACAGCCTTGCCCTGTTTGAAGACATATAAATTTGCCAAATATAAACGGACCCGAAACGATTGTAATGAAGTTCAGCAGATGCGAAAACACTAACAGCATACTAGACGTTCAATCTGGGACATGCAGTAGAAGGAAAAAGGTAAAGGTTCGTGTGGTCGTAACGACCTAGTGACTGGGTTTCTGCTGGCTGCGTATTGCGCACATATTGTAGGCTGCCTCAATGTAACACGGTAGGACTACCGAGTACAGGGGATCTACAGTTTAACGTAGAATCCAAACCATGGAAGCGTTCTAGCCTGTTTTAAACAAAACAACACAGAAAGCTGTGCCAGAGGTGAAGGTTTGGTTCAGGGCTTTTGAAAATCCTAGATGAGATCGGGATTTAAACCGGGAACCTTTCGATCTTCAGTCGGACTGAATCACCAGACCGCTCAGGAATTAGATGATTACGCTATTTAGGAAGCAAAATTACTACCTAAGATCTAAAAATGGTTGCAACACAATTAGATTCGTACCAATATAAAGAGCTTTCGAAGGATGAAAGCCTTCAATTGTTAAACGTCGTCAGTGGTCTCTGAAGAAGTTTGTAAAACTATGTGTATGGATCACAATACTTCATGGAAATGATGCTGGGATAGAAGAAGGGAAACTGACAGATCTGAAACGTGATGCTGAAAATTGAATAGAACTATGTATTGAAAAATTAATATTTTCTGAAAATAAGTGAAGTATACATTTAAGTAAATTTTTTTGAACATGCAGTATGTGTCTACTTTTAAAAGATGGTACAGCTTTATTGGTGAGGTATAGAGAAAGACGTATGAGCAAGCCACCTACACCCACTCACCCTGGTATCATGGTATTGGCTTCCCGAGATCTAAAGAGAATCAAACGCCTTGTTGGCCACAACCCTTCAATTCTGTTGTGGAGAACAGAGAATACGGTTCTCTATGTCCGTCTTTCCCACAGTATAAGCCTGAATGTCCTCTATCTGGACTATATTTATATTTTTTTTAATTTTGAGTTTGGCTTGCCACGGTGTCTTGGAATTACTTAAAGCGAATATAATTCGTGGTATAATTCCTGTCTTTGCTGAAAAATAATTCTCTCGAATTTTTTTCCTAACTATACGCCCCTAATACTCTAGATAACGATATGCCGTAAACACCAGGAGTTCCATGGGATTCTGCTCTGCTATACTTTTCGAAATCCATAAGAAGCTGGCATTGGCATGAAAAGAAATGTCTGGCGTAAATTCCGCGCTACGTGTTTGATAGGAGGAACAGTACACTTTTTTACAGCCATCGCGCGGTTACCCAATAACCATGGTAGTTTCAAATAAATCTATATAAGCTCAATTCTCTAGAGTAAAGGCGTTTATCTTTCGGCGTTACACTCAAATTGTTTTTCTCACATACAGTTTATTGCATTCTCGCAATCAGAACATAGTTATCAGTAGTAACAGTTTGTAATATTATGGAAGTTCTAATAAACTTTTCGATTAATGTCGTGTTTGAAAAATTTGTTTATGCTGCTGATCTGAAATATTTCATCTTATAACATTTTAAAAAGCGTTTTTGTCAGTGTAGTGATTTTTTACTCTGTGTTAACCGTCGGTTCTTCGTATTTGAGTAGAAGTTCTTGTTGAAACATCAACCTTCATCAGCTTCGCTTATATCCACTCGCCGATCCTTGCGTTTTTGGATTGTTTCTCGTCCCAAAAATCCCACTAAAAGAGATCGGCTTCGAGTCACGGTGGAATGCGACAATCCAGGTGTATTCCCGAGATTCTTTCAGTCAGTAGTGTTTGAAGTGACCTGACGAGTGAACCCTGACAATCGCGATAACCCGTTCTCGATTCCCACTCAGGGAAATCACTCTCTGATTTCTTTTGTGATACCTGTCCAAAATTCTCTCCCTGCCCTAATTACCTCGTCATCAACGAACCTTAAAGCCACGGTAAAAAGTGGAGATTACGCAGGAAGGGATTAAGGTATCAACTACGCTGGAAGGGATTAAGGTATCAATTACCAGATACCGGGTAGCTGAGTAGAGCCTGTTATGAAGCCGTCATACATCACACTGGGGAATTGTTAGATCTCGACCCAGGCGTGCCGCCTCTCCAGATTATGGCTTATAGGCGATCTTCTGCCGTCATCTAGGTGAATTCTGGGATGCCATTCATTTTTCGCCCTAAGAAATACACGTTACATAAGCAGGGTTACACAGAGCTCATTAGCAAACAGCATACACAATTCGCTGATGGTTGGCGACACTGACCATACTCCACCCTCCACTAGGTTTAGATCTTTCTTAGTAAAAGCCTCCGAAAGAAAAAAGTATCCGCTAATTTTCCAACAAAATGCAAAAAATCCATCATTAACACGTGATTATTAAAATATCTTTTACCAAACTTCACTGAACGTTTTTCCATCTTCTATCAGCAGCTTTTTTCAACCCTGTGCTGTATGTATGTGTATATTTCAGTGCGCTCAAAATGAAATATACTTGATGTTTCTATGGCAACTTTAGTAATTCGGTAATTTGATGGGGATGGGACAGAAACTGGTAAAAAGTACCCAGTATTGAGCTGTGGACAGTGTTATACACGTGATTGAGATGATCATCATCGTCAGCCAGTTCAATCATGTTATGATGTGGCCTCTTAGAATCATGAGTTCATTCTCTTCCAGGTAGAATGGTCTTTGGCGACCATCTGCCAGTTAACTGCGTATGTCCTTGTCCCGTCGGCTGGTGGCTTTCCTGTTGGTTTCCGGTGATCTCTTGGGCTCCACTCCATCACTGTCTTTGCCCAGCTTTCCTCCGAACAGCATAGCCGGCCCACTGATACTATAAGCAGACTGTCTTCCCCAATATTTCCGTGATCTTCGTAACCGGTCTAATGTCGGTTGCTCTCTTCTTGTCTTTTCTAGTTAAACTATTGAGCTTATCGTGGTTCTTTGGGCCATTCTAAGCTTTCCTTTTGTAAATTAATTTAGTGTCCATGTCTCACAGCCTAAGTCAGTACAGGAAGAAAGCACTGGTCGTAAACTATTTTCACATTACATTTAAGGATAATTGAATGCCTCCCAGCTTTTTGGTGTTACATCCCCTTTCATACTTACAAGTGGGCCAAGATAAATGTACTCACTGACATTTTCTTAAGATATGTTATTTATCTGCGCGTTTAGCGTTGTGGTCCAATTGTTAGACATAGTTTTCGATGTGGAAAGGTTCATACTGCAGCCAACCTGTTTACACTCGCAGACGAGATCAGTAACCAAAGTTGGTTGTTCATCAATGTAATCTGCGAATCTCGTGTTGTTATCATCCTGTTGATTCTAATTCCTTTTTCTCCACATTCTAGCTTTAACATTGCCATCTCTCGAAGAGATGCGGAAATATGTAGTTGATTCCCTGAAGCTGAGAAGATGTTATGGAACACGCTGATATAAGCTGTGTCAACGCCATGTTTAGCTAAGGCTTGAAGGTCAACTATGCGAAATTTAGTCTAATTTGTGAAACAGTAATTCCGTAATAGGCAATCCGCAATACAGATATTTGAGAAGATGGAAGCAAGTGAAAGCTATCTGATCAGATCGTTAGGCGGGCAGTATTACGGTGCTTCACGGGGTCTATTTATGTCGTTTTGCTGCGGAACCCTAGAAACGACAAGACGTAAAACAAGTATTAGCAGTTCACTGAGGCCGTTCAGAATTATTCTGATGACATAATAGTTCGGCTGGTGGACGGTTTTTTTTTTTTTTTTTTTTTTGCTTATGGCTTTACGCCTCGTTGACGTCGAGGTCATTAGAGGTGGGAAAGGACGGGAAGCAATTCAGCCATGGCCTTTTGTAGGTACCATCCCTGCATTCACCTTGGAGTGATTTGGGGAAACCATGAAAAACTGAAATCTGGAAGTTTGGACGGGGATTCGAAACAGCGTCCTCCCGAATACGAGGAAGTTCTTGCTCTGACACATATAGACTATAACTTGGCTGGAAAATCCAGGATGGCTGACCTTTGAATGAGAAAGATTTACTATGATAGCACATTCCGAAAGTGGTGCCATCTGTCTGTGAACTGTGTAACCTATGTTATGTGTCTTTTTTTTGGGTGTGAAATGTGTAATTTCTGTGTAGGAAATTGAAGACCGTTCCAGCATTGAAGTAGCTGATTATAGGAGACCGTAGTCCACATGGCCGGTAGTGTGAATATTGGCCTGTCATGCCTCACAGTGTCCACTTGCCTGGCGCTTTAACGCGCACGCCATACTAGTGGGTACGTTCATGCTGAAAATGTTAGTCACACCTCTAAAAAGCACAAATTATAAAATCAGTTGTTTTTTATTTCAGAAATGTCGTCTAGTTCCGTGTTCCATGTTGCGAACCACAACTACCACAGACATTAAACACGCTGAATTTTGTTTTATATCTTAACTAGATGGAAGTTACTACATGTGGAGAACGATGTTAATCTCACAAACTGGAAGGACATCTGGCGCTAAGACAGACATCGGGATTTTTTTTATTTTTTTGATTACCTAGTCTTTTGGATGACCGTTCAAGGTGACACTTGGTATACAATAGCAAGCGGACTCCATTTCAGTTCCCCGAATTCATTAAACGCGAATTCAGAGATGATTCGTGTATAAAAGTTGTGGCAGATTTCTTTTGCGTTTTTTTCCAGCAATCCTCTCTCGACTTTAACGACCTCGTTAGTGAACCAATTCCGTCGCTGAGTATATCAAGGAACAATTCCAGATTTTTTTTCTGAATTCTGCACGATATTAGAATCACAAACTTTCGAACGCTGCGCCCGAGTATTACAATTCACCAACCAGGATATATTGCTGTAATCCTTAATTATGTGTTACAGCGACAGAGAAGTTACAGGACTGCTGTGGTTAAAGACCTGTTTTATTTTTAGGAAAGATTAATTAATTATTATCTTCAAAATCCGTTATCGAAAACTGTGCGTTTTGTGCCTAGGAGATATCAACAGTAAAATGTTGGGATTGAAGCATATTGTCTCTTTTTTCCGCTGACTTGAATGCTTGCGTTCCGTGCGATGTAATGACAGCCATTTAGGTGATCAATCACCAAGCCATCGTTCACTCATATATTTTCCTGTCACCGGATTCATATTTTTTAATTATTCTGTGGTTATAACTTTTATATTGTGTATCCCTAAGTCAGGGAGATAGCTTATTATGTGACGGCTTGGAGAAGACAATAGTAGCCTCTTTCCTATTGTCAGAGCTGTCTAGTAGTGTTTAAAGTGTCTGACTGGCGATCGAAAAGTCCCAGGTTTGAATCCCTGTCTCGGCGGGGATTTTCAAAGGCCTTTCTTTACCTCTGGCGCAGCTTGCTGTATAATGTGAAGTACGCCAGAACACTTCCGTGGTTCGGATTCCATGTTAAGCTGTAGGTTCCCCTTACCGGGTAGAAGTACCGGATGAGGTTAGCTAGCCAGGACAACGAGTGCAATGCGCGGCGAATCGAAAACCCTTTCATATAGTGGCCGAACAGTCCTGCGGAATCTCCCTGCCAACAACGCAATACGACGATTTGATTTACCGATTGTCATTATCTTCTTCATATGGTGCACCATGTTTGCACGGACTTTTTTTTTAACTGCTTAACGTCTCTTAACGGCGAGGTGTTTAGAGACGGGAAAGGATGAGGGGCAAGGAATTCGGCCATGGCCTTTTGAAGGAAGCGTCCCGGCGTTTGCCTGGAGTGATTGGGGAAACCATGAAGAACCCAAATCTGGATGACCGGACGGGGATTCGAACCGGCGTCCTCCCGAATGCGAGGCCAGAGCGCTAGCTGTTACACCACCACGCTCGGTTTCGCACGGTCAAGGCTATGTTGACCGAATGATAAGGAGTCACCCATTGCTTGACAATATCTTCCTATATGAGTCAGACAGGTCTATGAATGGGCGGATGAATCAGAAGTTATCATCGACAAGATAATTAAGAAACTAGTGAGAATCTACCTCATTAAAAAAACCAAAAGCGAATCGTGGTGACATGAAATATTTTCATAGTACGTAATGATGGCGCCTTGACGGTTAAATAAATATTCGTGAAGTAAAATAGTCCCGATTTGGCCGGTAGGTTAGTGAACTTCAATAATAGAGGGAACGACTATGTTGACATTAGTTAGGATCTTTGGAAAGATGAACAGAATTTGTGATCCGGGGAATGTAGACAAGCAGACAAGGTATTAACGGGATTACTGGTATTTGGTTTTGAAGATAAGAAAACAGGTGTGTTATTAAGAGTAGTGTAGTGAGAAAATTATTTTTATTAGGATGTAACGTTAGAATGCTCGAAACATATTAGTCAAGTATACATGGCAGCTTCACGTGAAGACGGTGATAGAATTGAGAATTAAGAGTGTATTGGCTGTGCGCAGGGTGAAGATGGTTTGTGTTGCGGGGTTGCGGTAACTCCCTCGCCTGTGTGCGGCGTGCAGCTGCTCCCCGCCCGCTAAGGCGCCGCCTATTAGTCTGTGGAAAAAGGGACCTGCAGTAGTAAAATTCTCCCTCGTATACGCATGAGCCATCCTTGCTAGGGTTTTGATGCGGTTTAAGCTAGCACAGAAGCAATAACTTGCAGTGATAATAGAGCGATCACATTTTCGAGATTTTTTAAGTGAGCCCTTTACAGCGTACGGAATTAGGTTTCACTGTCATAGCATGAAAGTTTTATAACAGTCTAGTCACTTCCAGTTTTTCCCTACTTGATTGCAGTTTTTATTCAGTTATAGGCATATATTTATCGTAATACCGTTTCACTTACTATTTCTTGTATATGATCTTGTATGCTACCATAACATACCGATTAAATTAGTACCATTTTATCCATGGATCAGTATAAATCCGCATTTGACATACATCAGACTATATACCCATAGAATACCTATCACCGACAAACCTATCTACAGCCTACATGACCATGAGCTTGATAAACGTTCTTCCGCCATTGCTGTTCGTTTTTTTACACCTTTAACTCATTAGTCTTTTCCATTGCTGCCGTACAATGGTTTATTTTATATCTTCAGCTGGTGAAAGTCTTCTTTACTCTTCAACTGATTCCAGGAATGTTACACACAGAAATCTTTCCTCGGGAATCGAGGCTGTGTGACCCACCAGTTTCAGTCTTCTTTTCTTCATTTTTTTAAGCAATTCTTATTTGCTTCAATATGTTCTTTGCTTCCATTTTATTTCAGATTCTTCATTGTACTATATGTTAATCTTATTGGCCGAAAGATTTATTTAAGGAGCTCTTCATCATTCTTTCTGAAGTTGAAGGATTAAAAACAAAGCAGGATTAGTTGCATAGTGAGATTTTAATATAGCTTTATAATAAGCCTTTTAGATAATAAAAAAAATGCTGAAATAAGCTCTTATTGTAATTATCCGTCGTGCATCTAGCGCTACATTGAAATTTCCTTTTTCTTCAAAAATACTTCCTAAATACTAAACTGATTTGTTAATGTGGGATATTCTTCAAGTGCCCGACCGTGTATTTCGTTTTACTTCAGTTATTATTAAATTCTTTTCCTTGATATATTTCCGTATTTTCTAACTATATCGGCAAGGTCTTCCTTGGTTTTGCTGATCAGAGCTATATCATTTGTAAAATTCCAAGAGAGGTATAAGATAATTACCTACTATTATTCGAGTAGGATGTATCTTTAATCCTCTATTTTTTTAATTATTTGGTGATATTAGATTCAACAAACAAGCCACAAAGTACTCCTTGTCCGGGACTTGTTTGGACTTTGAGTGCCCCTACTTGTTAATCACTTTTCTAAACACAGACTTAAGAAGCGCATCAATTTCATGAGAGGCATTTAAAATTATACAAAAATCGTGATAATTTAAGTGTCAAATTCCAAACACTTTTCAGTAATTTGTCTCAAAGTAAACATGTGGTCATATGCTTATCTGTTTCTTCTGAATTCTCTTCGATAATCCCCAGTAATCATTTGTGTTAGTGGAAGTAATCTTTTCCATTGGAAGATTTCGTAACTCTTGTCTAATAATACAATCCTTCTGTATTTATCAACCTTTTAAAGAGGTGATACAGTACTGGGCAAATTATTGCAATTTACCAGTAGAGCTTTGTATCCAAATTTAAAAATTTCTAAACCAGCTCCTCTCTCTTTATTAGTCGTGAAGTTATTTTTCTCCAAAAGTGTTTGTGTTTTTAGTGTGTTGGTTATTTGCTCAATTTCTCTTGAACTTACATAACTAAATTATGTGGAATATAATTTCAAGTACGTTGGATACTCATCCCAATTTAATTTTTTAGGGCAGTACTCTGACCATCTTTGTACTGTCTCCTTTTCAAGATTTAGAACTTTTGCTACTCACCTCTTAAATGAGTAGTTAATTTTTTTGTATTTTCGAGTGACTTTTTAAATGTTTTGATATGTTTGTTTATAGTTCTCTGACGTGTGAAATCCTCAGCTCCATTTAAAAGATCATTATAATATTTTCTTGTTTCAATATTTTTTACTTAATTTTCCTATTCTATGGAAGTTGTCTGTAAATTATAAGTTGTCTAGGGTTTCCAACCATTGTTTTCTGGGTATGTTTCTCTCCTAAATTTTTCTCTTTACTGATGTCATCATTGCCAGGCTTTTTTTTTTTTTTATGACATTCGGCCATGTTAGCCATACAGCCAGCTCAATATGTTTGTTTCTCTTACAATGTACAGATTTCTTATAAGTGTATTTATTATCTCTCTTGTGTAAGGACGACACAAGACGAACACAACATTTAATTAAAACCACCCATGCCCTAGGCCTGACTCGAACCGGCGACCCCTGCAACGAGAAGCAAGCACGCTACCCCTACTTGCCAGGCGTTACCGAACTATTGTTACAATACGGTCTTCTGCTAAATCAGACATCTCTTATACTATTTGATAATCACAATGTGATCTGTTTTGCTTACGGTATATTAATCTGAAAATATCGTAATTCGTTTATCGGTCTCATTGAGGTAAGGTTTAATATGAGAGAAATATGAACGATTCACTATTGCAAAACTTACTAACTAATTTTCATTACAATTAGTGAAATTGTGTAGGTTTTCACTACCAATTAATGATTTATAATTGTATATACGTTTTCTATAACTAGGCACTGGTGTTACACAGTACAATACTGGTGATATGTCACGATAATGTTGTACAGAAATTTTCAATTCACTGCCATTTTCGAAATCGTTTTCATGTTTGCCCGTATATAACATTGACATAAAAGCATTAGGCTTCAATGATCATAAATGAAATTCAATTATTCATGGAGATAGAAATTTTCTGTACTGTATTTTGCTGAATTACTAACGTTGAATCCAATTCGAAATCCCCGATGTTTGTCACAATCTCGATGCAAAATGCTGCACAAGTTCGCTTCTACAATCTAATATCTTGTAGGCCTACTAACTTCACGTTGTAGCTTTGTAATTCATTAATTAGTTTCCGTGCACTTACATCTAACAGAAGAAAAGATTTTTTTTTATTTTTCCAGGTCCGATGCCTAGGCGATTGTAGTTCAGACTTTTTATGAGAGTAGGTCAGTAGCTATCAATGTGGAGGACCAAGATTTGTATCGAGTTTAACCCTCTTGTGCTTAGAGTGCTCTCTACACTTGGATTTCCGTTAAGCTTTGCTTTGGATCCATACCATACCATACGTGGTGGGTGAGCGCCTAACGCTTGATTGCCTGCTTAACGTCTCGTCGACGTTGAGGTCATTAGAGGCAGGAAAGGACTGGAGGCAACGAGCAGGAAGGGATTCGGCCATGGAATTTTGATGGAAACATCCCGGTTATTTGGGAAACCCATGGAAAACCCAAATCTGGATGGCCGGACGCGGATTTTAACCCGCGTCTTCCGAATGCGAGGCTAGAGCGTTAGCACTTACCCACCACGCTCGATATAAAACTCACGCCTGGAATTCAGAAGCGCGTTGGTTCGATCCCCGGCCGTCCCATCCTGGCTTCCGTTTTCCATAGCTTCCAGAAATCACTCCAGGCGACTGCCAAGAAAGTCCTTGGTCGAATTCCTTTCTGTTTCTTCCTCAGTCCTCTCTCTTTTCTAATGACATCGGCGTCAAGGTGCAGTAAAGCTAGCGCACAGCATCGTTGTTGTGCTCGTCTGACCTTTCCACACCCTGGCTCTGTCGCATTGCCCCTTGCTTGTATCGGGGAGCCGTCATCAATCTACAAACAAAACGTTAGATGTCCTACAAAATACATCAATTTTCTCAGGTTGTATAGGAGAATAGAACAAAAATTTATAGCACAGAGTAATATATCCTGAACGATACCTTACTATGAACAAGGAAAGTATTTTTCATTCTTCTTTTAATTAAATATAAAAGAATTACGCTTTTCGATCACATTCAGTTTGCGCATGTGTTTTGTTATTTCACAATGGTTCAACTTGTATACTTTATGACTCTTATTCCATGTTTATCGAATGGAATGGAAAAATCAAAATCACGTAAGTTAAACCACGCGGGTTCTCGACGTAGAAACGTTTAGTTAGCGCGGTAAGTACTAAGAACAGAATTTGTTAAGGCATATTTTGCCTTATTACTTTGCTGCCTAATTTTGCGGAGGCTAAAAACCTTTAGTCCCATTTGATTTTTTTTTATTTTTTTTTAGTGTATTCCTTTTGCCGGGTCTTGGTGGGGGAAGATACGGACATTACTATATTAGTGGAGTGTAATGTACGAATTTATTTGATAATTTTTAATGATGATTATGTGTTAATACGATTAATTCTCAGGTTTGCATGAGGCTTTTATGTGCCGGGCCTGCTACGCAACTAGTACGGGAAAACCGGGTTCAACTCCATGGTCATCCATACATTTTTGAATTATTCGATACTATATTGTAGCCTTATTAGCAGCTCCTCCATCACAGTGAAGTCTAGAGAGAAGTCTAACTAGCTTTCATATAAATGGCACAAACTGGCAGGCGAAGTAGTAGAGGAGACTGTGGACCACGGACATAGTGCAGTGAATGCCCACCTGAGTGTGCGTACAGAGAGATAATCCATATGTTAGGCACGGTGCTTGTGGCGCTTCAGCACAGGCGGTTCGTTCACCTTCCCGCCGCGTCGCTGGGAAATCAATCTTGGACGCTGCTCCCTTTGCACTGCAGAGCACGCACAAACCATTACGCCAGCGGAACTTTACCGCGCTACCGGCACGGCAGGAATTTTGCGAATATTTTGTAGAAATGAAAGGGTGAAAAGAAAATGCCTGGCTGTTGTGTCATAAGAAAAGAACAAATTGGGAAAAGGACTGCTCTAATGTCAATTAAACTAAAACCATCTCACAGATCCTTATTATGGTTTATTTGTCTAAACTGCGACAAATGTCCTAACGGTATCTATCCGGATCCATCTTTTAAACGCCTAACTTGACGAGAGAACGGTTATATTTCGAGCCTCGAACGTGAGTTCGATTCCCGGGGCGGCCATCAACATTAAATCCCTAAATAGCTCCAGGCGAATTGGCTATATGGTTCCTTCAAAAATGCCATAAGTAATTTCTTTCCCGCAATCTTCTACCTGCTTTAATTACTTTGTCGTCGACGCGGCGTAAAACCCTCCGTCGCCAAAAAGAACCACATATTACATTAAGCATAAATTACAATAAGTTTGTGCAGGTAGTTTCTTAATGTACCCAAACAGAAATCTTTATTTTTAATCGATAAATAAACTGACAATTATTTCTTCTTGACTTTAATACGATGTGCTATTTGGAAATGTTTTGACAGACTTATTCTGATAAATGATTGAAGATTTTGTTTTATGTGAGGGGATGTTAATGCAATAAAAGATATACACAGTGACAGTGATAAGGTAGGTTGTTATAGCCGAAAATGATATTAAGTTTGCAGAAACTACGTCAATAGATTCATATGTCGTTCGCCATTAAAAATCACACTTCAGCTTCAAATCGTATGTTAAGTTATTAAGATAAGTGTGCGCCTATGGTGTTTCAGTTTACATGCTCCAGATTGCAACGAATCGCGCAGATATTTCTTTTGATATAAATGTCAGAGAAACTGGACACTTTGAGATAAATTATTTATTAGGTTGAAGGTATGAGTTCCCAGTGTACAGAAGAGAGAGGACTCACTAAAACTCTATTATTTGTTCGACAACTTATGTTTATTCCAGTTCTTTTCAAGTTAACTGTTTGCTTCTAGGGCATATAGTCAGTTACAATCTACGTCAGTTTAATTATTTACACGATATAGCACGATTTTACATTTGTATGACGTTGTAATTTCAGAGGTGGCGGCGTATTTCAGTTGTTAGAGCGACTGACTACAAACTGGACGGCCGGTGCTCACCAGGCCCGCTCAGTATGACGTCAAATCAGTATGGGCGAAAACTCCCTGAGCATACCAATATTAAGGCATTCAAAACAAGTTCGGAGTTATTCTTGCACCAATTACAACCTAAGGATCTAGAAGACACTTTAATATTTTTTCAATCGTTGGGATATTAAACACTCATTGTACATGCTTAGCGCACATCACAATGGTTTTTTTTTAACTGCTTAACGTCTCTTAACAGCGAGGACTATAGAGACGGGATAGGATTGGGGGGGGGGGCAAGGAATGGGAAGGAATTCGGCCATGGCCTTTTTGAAGGAAGCATCCCGGCATTTGCCTGGAGTAATTTGGGAAACCATGGAAAACCCAAATCTGGATGCCCGGACGGGGATTCGAACCGGCGTCCTCCCGAATGCGAGGCAAGAACTCTAACCGTTACACCACCACTCTCGGTCCCATTGGTTACCTGACAGTTAATAAGCAATAATAGTCAAATAAACTACAGGTGTTTTGTCTGTAGTATCGTGGTGTTTCAAGGGGGAAAAAAGTAGTAGGATATATATGGGGCATGAACAGCATAATATGCGTCATATGTTTCGTGCTCATTGTGAAGGATACAGAGATGCCGCGTACTGGTGTGAGACAGCGTTATATGCAACTGACAGGGTTTGAAAGGGGCCTCATTGTTGGTATCCATTTGGCCCGCTGGTCGACTCGTGCAATATCCAGGTGTTGGACCGCATGGGAACGTGAGGGCAGGCAGACTCGTCGTCCAGGTTCCGGTTGACCACTTCTGACCACCATAAGGGAGGATCGCCGTATTGTGCACAAAGCACATTGTAAGCCCTTCAAAGCTGCGCCTGCCATCCGAGAACAAGTAATGGACTCCCTGCAACATTCTGTATCATCCTGCACCATTAGTTGGAGACTAGCAGCAGTCGGACTAGGGAATAACCTTCTCATGCGTTCGCTGCAGTTAATAACACAACACAAACAGCCGTGTTTGGAGTGCTGACTTGATCGGGAAGCATGAACTGCTGTTAATGGCATCGCATTGTGTTCAGAGATGAATCTCGGCTCTGCACTGCCTGGGGTGACCATCGTCGCCGAGTATGGTGACGAACTGGCGAAAGGTCCCATACTTTCAATATTTTGGACAGGCACTGTGAAGTTACTCATGGCGTCAAGGTGTGGGTAGCCATTAGGTATGACTTCGGTCACAGCTGGTAGGGAACTCTGACAGCACAATGGTATGTCACGAACATCTTGAATCCTGATGCATTACCTCTCTTGCGACAGTATCATGGTTACATTTTTCAACGGAACAATGCTCTTCACGTCACGTGTGTCTATAAACAATCTGCGGATGTTGAGGTACTCCCGTGGCCAGCAAGATCCCCAGATCTGTTCCCGATAGAACATGTGTGGTCATCCCGGTGCCAGTATCCAGGATATCAAGGACCAGTTACAACAGTTGTGAGCCAGCATGCCTCAGAAGAGGATAGAACGGCTTTGATATCCTTCAAAAACGAATCAGTTCTTGTATTCAGGACAGAAGGGACACAACGCCATAATGATAAATGGGTTTAAACTGCCAAGATCTTCATAAATTTTATTAGACTTCGTAAACACTGAAAAAACATCATCTACCAGAAGTATTTCCACCGGTCAGGAGTTAATGCCATATAATAAGTTTGTAGTTGCTATCTTAACTAGTTCCTGTCACTGTAGCACTTTTAAATGAACGTTCCTTAAACCTTTACGTATGTTCTTATTAACTTTCTGCCTTCAACTGCACAATAATGAATAACGTATGTATCTATTAATTTACGTTCTCTTCTGAAGAACACAATGTTCTATTGACTGCTTTATTAGTTTTAGCAGATTAAACAATCAATCTCGAAACGTGGAATTTAAGGCGTCACTGAATGTAACTAGCTCCGAATAACAATTGGTACATTCGCTTCCCTAACTAATTAATGACTTTTTTTGGGCCCACTTAAATAAAGCAATAACTTACTTATTTTTGCATTGACGCACATACCTATCTTGGAGCGTCAAGTCCTCGTTTCCTAACACGTCAATAGTCTTTCACTTTGCCCTCGACAAAGCGCTACACAGCGTCTTCTCAAGTCATCGTTTACAAAAAACGGTGAATAACCAACACTTCATCATGATCAGTGTCCTGCCATAAGGGAGGTTTTCACATGGCTTCTCTCCATGATCTCTTCCACATGAAGTAGTATCCCCTTAGTTTCCACATGTATTAGATGGATGTGTCACCATCTGTATGTGAAACGTGGTAACTGTGTTCTGTGATTAATGTATTTCTGTTTGTGAAATATGTAGTTTGAGGCAGAGACTGGGCGTTCTCCTTGGTGATTACGGAAAACAGCCTAAAAAACTAGTCAGGACGCCCTGTACGCGGTGACCAGGACTCGACTCCGGTTCCACTGTACCTTACCACGCGTCAAATAAACTTCAACTAAATTCAGTAAACTCTGTGACTACTGTAAAAATTTACTGAATGTAAACGCAAGCTCTTCCGCTGATAAGTGTTGAATGGTGTAACGATGAACAATTTGAACACTTACGAGCGTATGGAAACTGCAGTCAACAATGCGGCATGACACCTGTACCTTTCCGCATTTAAGGCCTTTCTGGATTTATTTCTAAGAACATCAGCCATCAGTACTTGCGTGTTGGCACACCGACCGAAAGAGCTGTCTCATACATGCACAACCTTCGCTGATAAATATTGAATCATAGCCATCTCAAATGATAATAATAATTGATAAATTGCGATCGAGCGTATGCTCCGGTGGCAATCACCCTACACACCCATCCTTCTCCCTTCCTCCTCCGACCCACTTTCCTCCCTCGACCAATTTTACTTTAAATTCTGTCAGTGTTTTCGTAAATTAATTCATCACCTCCCCTGGCAACTTATTTCAATCCCTTACACCCTTTCCTATAAAAGAAAAATTTTCTCACACCCTTATGCCTGAAATCGAGTGCAAGCTTGTGATCATGGTCATCTTTACCCTTCCATGCACCTCTCTTAATTTTCCCAACCAATATAGCTCTTCTACACTCCCAAGACTCTCTTCACCCTCCTTCTATCCACCAATGAATACCACTCCAGCTCCTTTTATCATACCGACTGTGTTTTTGTGGTAATTTCCAAAGACAAATCTGCATTCTCATCCAAAATGTGGGTCCCATACTACACCACCATATTCCAGCAGTGGTCTGACCAGAGTTTTGTACCCAAAATTCCCTTACATCTCTAGTGCAACCCTCTCACATCTTTCCAACAGGTGAAGGATTTTGAACCCTTTCCCTACTACTACCTGTCCAATGTGTCCTTCCCAGTTAAGTCTGCTATCAAATGTTATGTCGAGGTATTTACATTTCGAGTCTTCAATAAGTAAGCTCCTTCCCCACTTTATAATCGTAATCAATCTTTAGCTTTTTATTTGATGATTAAGGCCCGGACATATATGCACTTAAAACACCTAAAATATGCATGCAAATATGCAAAAAAGTACTAAAATATGCACTAACAATTAAAGAATATGCACAAACAATTAAAGAACATGCACTAACAATTAAAGAATATACACTTATCAAATTGATTTATTTTATGTCAACTCACTGATATACATGTTTCATTCCTTACAAAATGATGAATCGCTATATGTTACCAAGAGTTTTTACAATGTTTTCAGGGGTCAAAGATTTTTTATTGTCAGACAAAATAAGTTTGTAAGCCGAAAATGATCGTTCCACGTCAACGGACGTTATTGGGCAATACTTGTACAGTGGTACTGACTGTTCGGAACATTCATCTGGCAAAGGATTGTGAGATTCCACTTAAATACTTGTTAATTGATTGAATCTTTTTCAGTCCTGGGTTTGAGTCCGACACCCTGCTGAGTTTACTTTTAACTTTTTCTCCATTTCACCCTATTCGGCATTTAAAGAAGAAATTGTTTTGTGAAGCAACTGAATAGACTCGTGAAGGGGTGCACCGCTACCTTCTAGACCCTTAATATACTTAGAAAGTGACGAATAGTGTACATGGATGAAATTGATATCGCGATATACAGTATCACAATCAAATGCGCACTTGCTTCACGAACACACGCAGCACGATCCATCAATACTTGTAACCACATCTTTCACTTGATGAAAGTTCTCCTGGTAGAACAGCACTGCAGACAACCAAGTTCCCCATCTAGTGAGAACAGGTTCCGGTGGAAGAGGAACCTCAGGCAGACGATCCTTATAAAACTGTACACGCGCTGGTGCTTTTAGGAACACTTTTTTTCCACTTGAAATTACTTTGTTAACTGAAGGAAATAGAGAACGTATCTCTTCTGCAATGCGATGTAATCCATGCGCCAAACATGTAACATGGATCAGATTGGGGAAAAACACTCGAAGCGACTGACCAGCTTTTAACATATATGAAGCTGCGTCTGTGATTAAAACACGCACCTTGTAACAATCACTCTCCGATTCAGTAGGCCACAGAAGTCGCAGGGAATCGTTTATAAATCTTGCAATTGTACTGTGGTTGGTTTTCTCTAACACTTTGGTTGAAAGTAAATGTGGTTTTCCGGGTTCTTCTTGACATAGTTTGCCCACTATAAAGTTCGCTACGTATCGGCCACATGAATCGGTTGTTTCATCTACCGATATCCAGACACAGTTCCCTCCTATGTCAGACCGAATTGAATCCAGGACAGAATCGTGTAGAGAGAGCAAATAATTTTTCCTGAGGGTGGATTCATCCGGTATCCTTTGATTAACACAATACTTTTGAAGAAATGCTCGTAGATCTGGATTATTCAATTTATGCAGCGGGATGTTGCTGCATACAAAAGCCTTACAAATGTCAGCAGAGACTGTATTAATTTCAGACCATGATACCTGAATTAAAAGTAGCTGTTGCGTGTTCCTAC
This sequence comes from Vandiemenella viatica, assembly GCA_031002005.1. Taxonomy (NCBI): domain Eukaryota; kingdom Metazoa; phylum Arthropoda; class Insecta; order Orthoptera; family Morabidae; genus Vandiemenella; species Vandiemenella viatica. The sequence goes on from CM061921.1 coordinate 282,006,943, forward strand.
TTTTTTCTTTTGACATGAATGTACAGCTGTTTTAGAATGCTGTTCAAGTTAAAAAAAATTCTCGCATTTTATATTCTTCTCACATATTTGACAGTACACAACTTCGACGTCACTAGAATAGTCGCTGTTGCCTGAAATCCACCTCTTAATTAAAAATTATCTTGTTCATTTTTCTTTAGTAATTTTTGCAGTAAGATTAACAAAACTATTCTTAGCACACGAACACTCCTGTAGACACAACTTGAGAGGCTACTGCTTTTGGAAAAAATGTACACGTGCCTTTAAAAGTACAGAACCCTAAGGTCTGGAAGCCATGAATCTATTCCAGGAAAACTGGTTCGTGCCGCAATTAGGTGAATATTCGGGAAAAGAAAACCATGGCCTTCCCGGTAGTGTCGCAAG
>CM061921.1:282008344-282062028 GCA_031002005.1 Vandiemenella viatica
CTACGTTGCCTCGTACTTCTAAATGTAATGCGTGTGTATGTTTCGAACGAATGTAGAATGTGGGATGTGATCTCTGAGACGTGGCATAGGAGAGGAGATTTTGCATATTTTGAAATTTGTTTCCTGATAAAATAAATTAGTTTAATTCATGACAGAAATGGTTAAATGCCAAGAGTGAAAGATTTTAACACAATCTGAATGTTGAAATATGTATCTAGTATATAATTTAATTTTCAGTAAAGCACTGGTATTAACAAACAAACAAAACAAAAAAACAAAAATTAGAATGATAAAACGAGTGTATTAGTCAAATAATTTAGTGATCAGATAAAGTGAAAACAAAATAAGTGGCTACGGTCATGTGATATCATTAGTATACAATGGGCGTATAGTACCATTGCTCATCCGAACATTTTGGGAAGTGAAAACAATGACAATTTCAACGTAATTGTGATAAAAATTAAATAGAGACAATTTTAAGAAATTGTGAAAATTAAAAAATACCATAATTTTAAGTAAGGTCATAATATTGACGTACAATCTGAAAAAGCTGTTTTATTATAAAACATTACATAAATTTTAATTCTAGGTATTAGATATTTAAAATATTTTTGCATAATATTTGGATGTGATTCAAAAGGGAGCTAAAGTTATAAGAGAAAATCAAAATCTTTTGCTAATTATTTTGATTTGTTTTAAGAGGGAAGTTAAAGTTGAAACAGTCGTTTAACTTTCTTATTGAAATTCTTACTGTTCGGGATCCAGAAATGAAAGATCTCTAACTAGGTAACAAATTGCATTTAATCTATATATTACAAGGTGATACGTCAAACAAACAAATAAATGATTATACACCATATCTATCTCAATATCACTTCCAGAATTATTTTAACCTTAATACAGAATTACAGATCTCTCTTCAAGCCATGTCAGCTTCGTAGTTACAATCCAGGCGAATGCCGGGATGGTTCCTAACAAGCCATGGCCCACCCGTTCCTTACCCCCAGTCCTTTCCCACCTGTAATGACCTCGAAGCGTTGTTGCACCCATAAGTAACATTATAATCGTAACAATAAAGACTCGCAGAAATAAGATACAGGATGGTGGGTCCATTTCAAAAGTTGTGTGACTGATTAATTTGTTACTAGTGGGAACAGCTGAAGTAAAAAACTGTATACGAAGACAATGTTTATACATGCAGATAATTAAGGTCATAGGTTGTAAGGGGTATGTTGAGAAGAAGAGGTTAGAAGGAAAGAGATGGTGGGTTGCATCAAATCAGTCGAGAGACTGATGACAAAAGAAAAGTGAATCTACGGTTTTAAATGGAATCCGAACAACAATACTGTCTAGCGTACTGTACTTCATATGTTTAATGCTAGAGGTAAAAGACAGTTTAAGTCCCCAGAAAATTTCCGGGATTCGAACAGGAGCATTTTCGATCGGAAATTAAACATGGTAGCTTCGAGCCACCAGGCGTAGCTGCCGAGCCCATTGTTGGTGTTGGAAGTGTGCTGAGAGCTTTCAGCAACAGGTTGATTGCCGCCGACGCATCGGTCCACGATTGGGCGAGCCGTCAATGAATTCTCTGGAACTGACCCAGGTTGATTTAACTGAGGCACAAGATTGGCCGGTACCATTTTCACCCCCGCCCCACCACGAGCAGTGAAAATATAAATACGGAAGGCGTGGCCAGAGCTACTCCCACCTTGACGACGCGACCCCCCCTACGCCGCAGTGGATTCACCCTGTCATTCAGCAAACTGCCACCGACACGGCCGCTGGTCTCGGATGGACAAGAAAAGTAGCCGGGAGGTGAGCTTATACCATCATCGTTTTTTCCTCAAACGGCACAAATTTGTTTACAGGGTAGAGAAATCAACTGTTTCCTTTTTTTAAATTGATTTCTTAATTTTTTTATTTAAATTAAATACCTCGATAAAACCGCGAAAAGTCATTTGTCATCAAATTTTCTTGACACTTTACTTCTTGCAGGGTGCCGCTAATATTCTATCAAGGGAGAATATTTTCACTTTTTTGGTAAATTTAAAATGACTATAAAAAATCTTTATTTTTGTTTATAAAATTTCAGTAACGTGGATACATGGTGTACAATTTCTGCTACATTACGAAATAATTTTTCCATTAAAAAAAAACACAAAATACTAAAATATTAAATTTTATCACAAATATAATCATTTTTATCAGTGACTTTAACCGTTTTTGGATTAGTCTTTCTTTAAGTGTATTTACTGTTAAGATAAATATAATTTGTTTAAGTATTTTTAATGTCATTGTTTTATGATTATTTAAACAAAAGTTTGTTTGTTTTGCGACATATCTGTAGCCATGCATCACATACGTAGATAGATGTACTAGCTGAAACCGTGGCCGTACCAGTGACTGCTGAAGGAACAGGTTCTGTTAAAGAGGATCGTTGCAGGAGGCGTTTACTAGAAGTGTTTCTAATAGTGTCTGGATTACGGTGACTGGTGCGTGTTCAATGCAGTGTGTTAGTGTGTTGTGTGTGTCAAATATGGTGACGAAGAAAAGAAGAAGAGAAAGCCGGTGCTAACATAAATGAGCATAACTATTTTTCGAAACGAACGTCAGGCTTATAGACTCCACCTAACGAATAAATCGTCATGAATACTGTCGTGTGACCTCAGAGCATTCAAACAGCGTACACTTTTCGTAACTTATTACGTACTGAATTATGAGGAATTTTTACATCACCCTAATTCTAACCAGTTTAAAGTTTTGTCGAGGCATTCGCTGTCGATTTCGTTAGTTTCCTCTGTCTCAGTTGTATACGCACGATCTTATGATGTTAATCAGCGTTCAACAGTAATAGGAATAATTGCTGTGATTTTCGTTTTTGTGACTTATACATCGTTTATCGAAAAATAGTTGTGTTTTAAACAGAGTTTTTAGCCAAAACGTATATAATAACGCGGATAGTAAACCAAGATTACCCGTAGACGATTAAACACCAATCAGTGCATAATTCGAAAATTGGAATAAATCTCTAAATATGAAACTTTTCTAGAATCATTTAGCTATTATTTTTGGCGATATTGCGACGTGTAACTCTCACTAACTAGCATTAACCACCCATGACTTCGGTTTAGACGGAACTGATCGCCCATGAATTTCGACTACAATGTGGTACTTAGGAAGTATGCTCTACAGTCTCTTCTCAACTGTTGGCCAAGAACCATCAGTGGGTCTCAAACCCGGTAACCCAGTGTCACGGTGTCCTAGAGATCTCGTCCACGAATCAGGTGTAGGTCACTTTTTTTTTTTCGCCTGGAGTGATTTGGGGAAAGCATGGAAAACCCAAATCTGGATGCCCGGAAGGGGATTCGAACCCGCGTCCTCCCGAATGCGAGGCCAGAACGTTAACCGTTCACCCACCACGCTCGGTCACTCTTTCATTCTGTAACACCCAGTATAGAAATCACTGACACGACAACAGAGAGACTTAATATTAAACCGCTAATACAAAAAAATAAAAAAAAATAAACGACATCTCTTTCAGTTCATGAACTAAATAAACGAGTCGTTGGCTTATTGAGATTTAAGACTGTAAGCTAATGTTAAGTAGAAATTCTGTAAAAAAGTGTCATCATAAGTTATGCCCTCTGTGCTATACTTCGGACGACGCTCATAATAAAGTAAGTTACTGGTTCATTTAATTGATATTTACCGAGCGTGGTGGGTGAACGGTTAACGTTCTGGCCTCGCATTCAGGAGGACGCGGGTTCGAATCCCCGTCCGGGCATCCAGATTTAGGTTTTTTTTTTTTTTTTTTTTTTTTTTTTAATGGCATTCGGCAACGGAGGCCATACAGCCAGCTCAATGTGTATTTTTTCCAATGTATGGACGCCACAGGACGGAGAGGACATTCACACAGACACACAACACTTAACATCCATGCCCGCGGCCGGATTCGAACCGGCGGCCTTCGGCACGCGGAGCTAGCACTCTAGCCCCTACGCTACCGAGGCCGGCTTTAGGTTTTCCATGGTTTCCCCAAATCACTCCAGGCGAATGCCGGGATGCTTCATTCAAAAAAAAGCCATGGCCGAATTCCTTCCCGTACCTTGTCACCAGTCCCATCCCGCCTTTAATGACCTTAGCCGTCAACAAGGCGCAAAGCCACAAGTAAAAAAAAAAAAAAAAAAAAAAAAAAAAAAAAAAAAAAAAAAAAAAAAATAATAATAAATAATGATATTTGAACATTCGAGCGGTGCGTCACCGGTGGTGTGTTCATAACTTAAGGTGAGAATACGCGGAATTAGTAATTACTGTTTCGCGACACGTTACTTCTGTTTAACTTCTGATCCGGTTTAGTATCGGAACGTAATTTTAGAAAAGCAAACAAGTTATCTGCATTTCTTCCCGTAAGCTGCTATATTTGTGCCATGAAATCAGATACCAATACTATTGTTCGTGATAAGCCGTAGTATTTTCCCAACAATGGAACATTTTCGAAGGCCGTCGCGAAGATAGGGTTGTCGGTTCTAGTCTTGTCAAGAGTATGAGTGGATTTAAATTACTGTTGTTCATCTTGTTTTGGCTATTTCTCGATATTCTTTGACAGGACAGAACGTTAGCGGTTACCCACCAGGTTCGATACTGAAAAGAAACAAGGTTGAAAATATGCCGAAGAAACATAAATTGTGAATATTGAATAACGTTTTACGGGACTCATCTTCAAGGATTGCGGCACAATGAAATAGTCTAGAAAGCATAATTGATCCTTTATGAAATTTGATGCTTTTAGCAGGTGTCATACTTTTAAAATTCCACTAAATTTGCAGTCGCTAAACCCTCAAAGTACGTGGAATTTTACAAATTCGTGACGTGATCCTGTTGTTACAGTAGAATTACCTAATGAGTCCTTTCTGGATCGAAAACCTCAGAGGAGAGATCCATACAAATGTGAGAATGATTCGACTGGTCGCGATTGGGTAATTTGATAAAATGTTTTTATTAAATTTAACAGTAAAATTTATAGAAGTAACGCCTCAACTAACATAAATAGGAGAGCGTCCATAAACTACGTGGCTCAGCCCAGGGGGGGGGGGGGCGAGCCAGTCCACGTAGCTTTCCTTTTATATTATTTGTTAAAGGTAAAATGAGGTACAGAACACACAGCAGCATGTGAATATTTATTTCCGTCATTTAATTATCACCGTATGTAATTTAGAATATGTAAGAACGAAGACTTTCCCGGCGTATGACTGCAATGTAGTCTTCACGGGTAGACTACATTGCTGTAATTTAGAATAGTCTGAAAAGAGAAAAAGGTAAAAAATCTCTTCTGGAATCAAAAGGGAAAAAAGCTACGAGCTACGTGCTATATGGGGGGCGGGGGGGGATAGCGGCAAAAGCCACGTCGGGCTACGTGGGGGGGGGGGGGGTTTCACAGGAGGCTAAAATGGAGCTACGTGGTTTATGGACGTTCCCTAGGAGACATCACAGTGCGAGAGAAATCGAACAAATAAGTAATGAAATACTTTTCGCATGGCTGCAGAGTTTCTTTTTGTATTGCATTGCGCCTCCGTCTAAGTTCAACCTAACACGGTGATCCTACCAGCTTAAGGTGGTGTCCGAGTAATTCACACCGATCAACAGAACCTTTGCCTAAGTCAACTTAGGGGGCATTCATAAATTACGTGAGGTGTTTTTTTTTAGGATTTACGGTCCCCCCCACCCCCTCTGGTGAGACTTGATGAGATGTGGCCCTTCCCCCCAACCTCTGGTGAGATCTGGTTCTTGAGACCCCCCCCCCTCCCCTAGAAATCGCCCACGCAACTTTTCGACGAAATACCCCCCTCCCCTAAAATCGACTTTCGCGTCATTTGTAGACTGTTTTTTTAGCTCTACAATCCAACAAAAATTTTAAAAACCTCAAGTGAGTTTTTCGTAAGCCCCCCTCCCCCTTGGTAAGATTTCGCAGGACCCCCTCCCCCCTATTTGACCTCACGTAATTTATCGACGCCTCCTTAAGGGCTCATAAATACATTGGCCAAGACCTCTAGCGTCAACCGCTCAACCATCAGACGTATCAGATGTGAAGCATTTTCAGAGTCTAGTGCGTGAGCGGTAATTTCGGGCCTGTCGCTTGGTAGGACACGGGTTCGAACCCTGTTCCAGCTATTTGTATTGCGATTTTGTTTTTACAGGGTTTCCAAAAATCACAGCAGGCGAGTGTTTAGATAATTCCTTCTTCTAAGCCACCGCCCGATATCCTTGTGTACAAGTTTCTACCGGTTCCAGGTAGTTTCTCGTCGAACAGCTGAATAACCCAGAATACGTAAATTTCGTGTGATATGGGTTGTGAGCTTGGCGTTCTGTAATAGTTTCACTTAAAAATTAAAATGGAAAACGAACTTCCTAAATTCTGTCAACATATGGTTAAGTTATTAACTAGTAGTTTCTTTGTTATTTTTGTTTTTACTTGTTTTATATTTTTTTTATTTTTCTCTTTTTTATGTAGTTTCGAGAATCACAAACGCATTTAGTTTTTGTATGTTATACAACTAACTACGTCGAGATCATTAGAGGCACGAAAGAACTGGTGTCAAGAAATGGCAAGGAATTCTGCCTTGGCCGTTTGAAGGAACGATCCCTGCATTCGCCTGGAGTGATTCCTTGAAACCAGGCTGTGGTATATACTAGAATGAAACCCCATTTTCTCACATACAGTACGGAGATGAAGCAAATGAGTAAACCTCAGCTGCCAGCTAACGTTGCACATTCTGTTTTAGTAGTACATGATTTCTAAGACATAGCAGATTCTCTTGAGATTTAACTAACATTTGACGTTAGTAGTGGTGAAACAGCATGGATACAATACTTCATTAAAATTGCTGATGTTACAGACGTGTGTTAGTTATTGTTTGGGTTTTATGTCGCGACGCGTCATTACAGATAGGAGTGAAGAAGAGAGCAACAGTGATTTATACAACGGTGCCGTTACGGACGAATTCTTCTAGAAATTTTTTTACAGTATACAGCAAGGGAATAGGTACAGATACCATTACGTATTTTAAGTGCTGTTTTTAATATTAACTAAATTTTAAGACTTAATTATAAAATTCTTGGCTAACAAGGAAAACCCGAATTTTAGATTTGAAATTTATATTTTGTATTCGAAAATAAAATTACCCTAACAGTAGTGGTTTTGCTCAAACAACGCTGAAATGCCATTATCGCTTTCCCGAACTGTGGTGAGGAAATCAGAACTCGGCAGTGGAAGTTCCTCGCGATTCGATAAAAAATGCGCACCGAAAAATGGTAGATTTTACGGAAGGGAATTTAGTCTGTGATAGTGGTACTACGGAAATGTGAAGTATGTGCCAATAATTCGTTGTTGCCTTGTCTTACTTTCCCCGGCGATAGAACACATTGGTTAAACGTCATCTTGTCTAAATATATCCTTTTTCGACTATTGTTCTTTTTTTTTTAATGTCATTCGGAAACGGAGGCCATACAGCCAGTTGAATGTGATTATCGTAGCTTCCAGTGTATCAGTCTCCAGTATATATATATTGTAGCTTCTAAGTATGTACACCACCGGATGGACAGGACATTCACACAGACACATAACACTTAAACACCCATACCCTCGGCCGGGCTCGAACCGGCGACCTTTGACACGTGAAGCCAGTACTCTAGCCCCTACGCTACCGAGGCCGGCTTTGTCGACTATTCCTGTTATTTTTAATTAAATTTTTTGATATTGTCGGTTCAAAAGAGTGTGCTAGTATCGTTAATTTGTGCCGTTACTCTTACGCTTTTCAAGATAATGGCTAAGAAAATTTCCTCTAGTAATCCAGAAGACCGAAGCTGTGATCTTTCCTGCTGTTTCATCTCTTTCGCACTTAACAAATGGTTTCTGTCCAATATTTTGAGTGTTTGGAATCCCCCAGTTTTACTAACAGTTACAACCGAAGCACAAAATCAGTTTTAGTTCTTATATAGGTTCGTATTAACGTTAAGAGATTTTCATTCATTCATTTTATCGACCTCTTGATCTTAATTTCTTGCCATAGCACAATATTTCAACTGCTCCAGTTTTTCGTCTTCTGGGTTTCCTAAAGTATAAGCGTCACTTCCATAAGATCTCTGCTCCATAAACACAAAGTATTAGAAAGTCTTTCCGAGTCGTAGATTAATATTGAAAACAAAAAGATTTGTTCATACAGATAAAATTTTGTTCTGCTGTTAGCAAAGCGCCTTGATCATATCTTCCACAGCTTTATTGATATTTAGTTTTGCTCCATACACTTTGTACTGAAATATCTGTGATCTCAGCAGTTTTCGCCACTTGTCTAGCACCGTACAATATGAAATATAATCATCACGGGTTCTCCAGCGAATGGTGTCTAAGAAATACGAGCTTTCGGCGGCGAGCTCTGCTGTCACAGTGGTAACACCAGACATGAAGAGGTGGCAGAGCTCGTCGCCGAAAGCTCGTCTTTCTTCCACACCATCCGGCGGAGAACCCGTGACCATTATATTTCTGCGACACTCCGGGAAATCCTTCTTTCACACTTGACAGTATGTTTGTCCGATGATTTATAATGCAGCTGAATTTTATTCGGTGCTAAACTATTTATAAAAAAAATATCACTGCACAATATTGTGTTTCCGTTGTTTCAAGGGAGATACAATAAATCAGCTTAAGTACGCTAAATTAAAGGAAGTGTTTGACTGTGTCAAACTAAACAGGTTAACGTTTGAGAAAAAAGTAAGCTGGAGATGTTCTCAATCTATCATCTTTTGAAATTGAATTAAAATAATTAAAGTTAATGTAAATCACGAATGTGCACAGGCAAGATTCGTACAGTTGATACGCTTTAGTAAACTCTGTTCCATCTTCGTCACATGCATCTGTCCACTTCAACATTGTTCTGGAAGTCATGGTTTGTATGAAGTACAGCGTAAGTATAGTTGAAACTGTTCATTTTACCATTAAAATCTTACGGTACTATCAAAAAGAAATTCGACAGAAAGAAGGATCGATCCTGGCTGTAAAAATTCTAATGTTTGAATTTATACTCGTGCGAAAAGCTGGAAGATGGAATTTGAAATTTTACAACTGGCATACATTTCTCGAATTGCTGAGTGTATTGGCTTCGCATTCGGGAGGACGTAGGTTCCTATCCACGTCCCGCCATCCAGATTTCGCTATTCCATCATCATCATCATCATCTTTTTTACGGACTTTTTGCTCTTTCCCTGGTCAGCTTTAGCAATTTCTCTTTCCAGAGACTTGCACTAATTTTGAAAGCATATTTACAAATAAGACTATCGGCTTGCTTGGCCTGTCGTAGTCTTATAGCAAAGCGGAGGTGTTGCCATCTGTTTGTGAAACGTGCAACTATTTTCTGTGTTATATATATATATATATATATATATATATATATATATATATATATATATATATATATATATATATATTTGTACTGCAGCCTTTTTCAATCCAAGGACCAGTAAATTGTCGAAAATAATGCTGCTAACCACTAACTTACACTGGCCAAATTTTCTACCTATATGTATATTACTAACATCTGGGACACATCTTATTGTATATTATATCATACCTAGCAGAGTACTCGACGTTTTCCGGTCTAGTTGTGATTGATTTACCCGTACAATATTTTTATATTTCTGATGTCAATCATGTGTACCAAGTTTCATTAATTTAGCAACGGCAGTTTTCAGAAATATACTAGAATTCCCAGAATGGGGTGAATTGATGCTGTGATACGGAATTTCAGTTTACGTTTAGGTCCAGGACGTATTTCAACCTAATCACAACATCTGTTAAAGTTGCTTCTCAATAGTCGAAACCTGTACCACCAGGGCATTGATACATACTACATACATGAATCTGTATCTGGAATATTTCTGCATGTTCTGGCAATACACATTTTTAATGGGCTCTCACAACGTAAAAGTTTGGGGTCCTAATGTTGAGACATTAGGACAAATTTATTTTATAAATATTCTGGCATGACATAAAAAAAAGCTTAATTGATTTTGACGGAATTTAAAACTGTGGGTTTCTGTAAAGAATGGAAATTAAAAGGGATGGGCATAAAGGAGTTGGGATTTTGTAAAATGTAGACTATTTTTCTATTTAATTTAACGTAAACTAGTGCAAAATTCAATTGATATCGAATAAAAACTTTCGTTATGTAAAAACAACGTTGGAAAACGTTATGGGGAATAAAGGATAGAGTAGTTTGGTTTTTGTAAAAGTAAGGTGATTCTCTTAGTTTTGAAGTATACGTGTGGATAGTTCCATCAAGATTGGATAGAAATTGCAGCTTTGTATAAAGAACAAAAATTAAGGGGGGGGTGAAATGGGGGATAAAGGTTGGGTTTCTATAAACCAAATGTAGACAGTATTTTTCTGTTTGTTTTAAAGTATACGTGTGCAAACTTCCTTCAAAATTGAATAGAAACTGTAGCTTTGTATAAAGAAATTTGACAATAATTAAGGCGATAGAAAGGGGGAGAGGGAATGGGCTTTTGTAAACCTAATGTTTACAGTATTTTTCTCTTTATTTTAAAGTACACATGTTCAAAGTTCACTCGAAATAGGATAAAAATGTTGGTTGATTTTTTTTGGTGATAAACCTTCTGCATTAAAAAATACATGTGCCAACTTTCATTATAATCAGTCAAGCGGTGTCGAATGTAGTTTTGTATAAAGAACAGTGACTAAAATTAAGGGGGTGGAAATGGAGAGAGTGGTTGGGTTTTTGCAAATCAAATGTTTACAGTTTTTTCCCTTTATTTTAAAGTATACGTTTGCTATGGTCCATCGAAATAAGGTAAAAAAATGTGGGTTTGTATAAAAATTAAGGGATGTAAAGGAGGAGAAGGGGGGTTTGGATATTTTTGGTCAGAAACCTTCTCCACTAATAAATACATGTATGTGCCAACTTTCATGGTGATCGGTCAAATGGTGTCGTATATATACAGGCCTACCATTATCCATTTTTATTTATAAGATAAATCTAAAAGCACGTTTTGAATTCCTATGGAAACACAGTTATGAAACTGGAAGTGAAGTATTAAAAGTTAATCAAATATTGACCAGACTATGAATATTTACTAACCAAATGAATAATAATGTCACTATAGGCTGGATGCTACACTATACCACTGGCCAATAAGCACATAATAAAACAAAAGACGCTAGACCTTACAAATTTTATTTTTGTTTACTTCACCATTCTTAAATCCTATCACGTACCGCGGTCGCTCACACTTACCACAATACCCGCAGAAAATGGTCATTTACTTAATCCGTAGACGAAATGCGTTCTTTTTTATGCCAACTGGAAATGGATAGACTATTGTAGAAACAGTGCTGTCCTATCCTCATCCTGGAAATTCCAGAGTTTTACCTATTCACTCATATGTTCGTGGCTTTTAAAAATTTGGACTAATAGTACACACTAGCTTAACGCCTTATACAGCACGAATACGGTATCTAAATTTATAATATTCTGCCTGCAGACCAGACTTAACCATCTTCACGGACCACGGACCACATGTTGAGAAACACTCGTGTAATGTGTAGTTTATGAGGCAGAAATTGGGAACAACCCCAGCCTAATCCTTGATGATTGCGGAAAACCGCCTGAAAATCGCAGTCAGGAAGGAGGACTTGAACCTTAATGCACGCAGACACACTGGCTGGGTTTCTATGATTTCCTGAAATCACATTACGCGAATGCCGGGATGGTTTCTTCAAAAGGCCATGGCCAAATCCTTTCCCGTTACTTTCCCCCAGTCCTTTCCCGCCTCTAGTGACCTCAACGTTGACGAGGCCTAAAGCCATAAAGAAAAAATCTTGAATTTAGTAAAACTATTGGTGCAGGATAGTTTGGCAGCGGAGATAGTGCCAGTAAATATGACTGTCATTTGATAGAACAAACAACTTTTAAATATTTCAATTTACGCGTTCCCGTCGATATTAAAATTTAGAAGAGGCTTAATATCATGATACTGGAATCACCGTACTGCTCTACTGCTTGTCGACGACGAGGTTATTAAAGCTGGAAGAGGATTGTGGGCAAAGAACTATGCGGCAATTCCCCTTGAGTTATTTCTGTATATCGTTGAAAAACACCATCTATATTTGCGGTCCGGGAGTCGAACCCTTGTTTCCAGGAATGCCTGACCCAAACGTTTCCGCTCACCCACCGAGCATGCTAGTACTGGTGTTATTATGGTTGCTAATATCAGGACAGATGAAATTTGAAAAATACGTAAGATATTGAATTGCCCATCCTATTTGCCGTGCGTCTGTGTTATATACGAGTTGATTCTGGGAATAAAATGTCGCTTTAAGAAGTGTCACATATTTTTATTTCCTTCATATACACTTCTGTATGGGAAATGTTTTAATCCTGATAATATAAGATTTCGTGGTTCTGAAGATTTGTTCCATGTTCAATATATAGATGTCACACTTATTGAAACAAATTTATGCAGATTTACATGAAATCTTTATCTTTCTTGCTTTATACTGGCGTTACATCCCGTTCACGTCGAAGTCATTAAGGATGAACTAACATAATGGGTGGTTGTGAATGTTGCTTTCTGTCTGCAAATCATGTAAGATTTATTGGAAGTGTGTTTTATATAATTCTGTTCGAGTAATGTATAATTTTTAAGGTGCAGAAAGGATCGCAGTGTTTTAAAATGACAAGGAATACCATCTAAACCCCGTAGTTCGTATGAACATAACAATGCGACAGAATGCGTTATTTTTCTTTGTACATCGTACCTGCCTTGTTCCTCTGCTTTATGGAATGTTTTATAGTTATTTGCGGAAAACAGTTTTTATCCTCTTCGAAGCACGGTCACCTTTCTTCTTTTGAATATTTCATAGAAAACATTTAACAATCGAAAGATGCATAAACAGTTCTTTGTTCCTATAATAAATTTAAATCAGTTCGTCAATTCTTTTACATTTTCCGCCAACACCAGCTGAAACTAAACACAGATAAAATCTATATCGGACTTCCCTCTGAGGTTGCATGGTTTGAAAATGGAATCTGCTATGATTAAGTCCAGTATCACGACCCAGCCATACCAACACAACAAACAAGAACTGAACGAAACCAAACTTTAAAGAATCTATATAAGTATGCTTTCATAACATAGAGTAGCTTATAAATACGTTTATTGTAAGATTTTGGAAGTTCTGCGACTCCAAAAATGCAGCGGTATACTAAAAAATCTGGCCTGATCACATTATTCAAATAATACAACTCTCATTCTAGACATATACGCAAACATACTTGGATACATACACTTTAAAGCTGACGCTAGTACAGTACATAATGGCTGGTGTTAATGTTATATTATTATAACATTTCTAAATATACGTAACATATAATGAAAAAAATATATGCACATACAAATTTTCAATCTTCTGGATACGTGTGTTTGGTGTCCTTAGTACATTAACTGTTTATTCTTAGTTGATAAAAGGTCTCAGATGTAAAACATTATAATTTCCTTTGACTCTTCTGTTTGTGGATGAATCAAAGTATGGTTTTTTCCCCATGATATCCTTTCATGATTTTCCCCCACCAATAATTGCGTGGGGCGAGAAAGCGACTTTCAGTCTCTCCTCCTATCCACAAGCTATTATTTTTCTACATTTCCAATTTTTCCTTAAAATATTATCTATCAATATAAAAAAATTTGTCAACTGTCTAGGCCAAAATATTTTCAAATTTTGCAGACATACGCTCCTACAATTGTTTTGTCGTAAAAATGATCGATTTCATCAGTTGGAAATTGACACATCCTTTACCAAAATATTTACAACTCTCATTCAAAATACTGCTCTCATTCTTTACTACAATTTCAGTACAACTTTCACGCTGGATGTTTATATTCGGTGCATCACATATATCTTTTGGTAAGTTGTCATCCTAATGTTCATTCTGTTTTGTCTCTATCTCAGAATCGAAACCCTGTGTGAAGATACCCTTCCTTTTGTAATGCGTTAACATATACTATATCATTTACAGTGATCTTAGCATTCTCATTCCCATTTATATCGTGATAATTTACAATTGACAGACTGACAACCTCTTTATAAATTGAATGTTTACACCGAAAATACTGTGAGTAATATCATTGGTAAATACAATGATAATATTTTCTTTCCCTTTAATATTACTTATATCATTGACAACATTAATTGGTTTTGCATTCAATGCTTGTTGTGTCCCAGTGGATCAACATCAACAAATTCATTCTTACTATATTCTGTAAAACTTAAACTTGATGTCTGGGTAACATCGAGATTACTTTTAATCACATGTACATTTCCAATAACCGTTCGAAAATATACCAATAGTTTTTCAATAGCAATAGACGTTTTTTCAAATTATTTGATTTTGATTTTATTTGAGACTTCAGTGATGTAATTTCAAACGACTGTGAATCAGATTGAGTTTTAATTTCCGACTTGAGATCGATGTATTGTAATTTAAGACCAATTTATTGTGATTTAAGAGATTTAAGATCAATAGATCGTGATTCAATATGTGATTTAAGAGCTCTGAAAGCAATAGATTGTGATTGAATTATTGATTCCAGTTCACTGAATTGTGCGTATAGTCCTAGTACAATAGTTTTAAACTCAAATTCGCTTCTTTGTGAGTCAACTAAAGTCTATAAACTATTTTCACTCCACGGTGAGAACCCTAAGAATGGGGGTGAATGTCCGGGGTGCTACTTGTGGTTAAAATATCTCCTGTCGCTATTGGAGACATGAAATTAGGTTCCGACCCAAGAACTAGGCTCCGATACTAATACTATCATACATGATTATGCAAAATACAAACTGAACATAAAAGCAAAAAGAAAATAATATTTTTCTGTTATATTAATATACTCGAAATATACGCGAAATATGTGCGATAGTTAACAGGTATTTCCACTTTCGAAACTCTGTACCAACTTGATACACCTGGATCAGGGATTAAATATATTTTAAACTGTACTATGTGGAAATATGTAACCAGAATGCTAAGTTTAAACGAAAAAATATACAACCCATACTTTGGCTAACCCTTAAAATAATATTTGAGACCAAAAAATTAAATTAATGGTTGTTGAATTTGTCCAAAGTATTTATCATGAATGATGCAAGAATTTAGCTGGTTCTCGCGTCGACGCTGGAAGCAGTGAAATTTTCGTATGTTGTATTGCTGGCTGCGTCGGCTAGGCGTCAAAATTCAGTCAGCGTGAATCTTCCTGTATTATCAGGTGCTCCGTGATTACGAACTGCAAAGTCCACGTAGTCACAGCCCATGAAATCCCAGACCAGAAAGAAAAACTGTCACGCTTCGCCATGTGTTATTTTTTCTTTGTACATCGTTCATGCTTGCGTCTGTGCTTTGTAGTTATTTACCGAAAATAGCTTTTCTCCTCTTCGAAACACGGTCGCCTTTCTTGTTTTAAATTATTTTATAGAAAACATTTAACTATCGAAAGTGCATTTACAGTTCTTTGTTCTTATAATAACTTTAATCCAGTTCATTAATTTTTTTACGTCTTCCACCAACACAAGTCGAAACTAAACACAGATAACATATACATCGGGTTTCCCTCTGAGGTTGCACGATTCGAAAATGAAATTTGCGGTGATTAAGTTCATTATCACGAACCAGCCATATCTCCTAGCAACCAACACAAGAAACAAAAACCGAACGAAACTAAGCTTCAAAGGTATGCTTGCGTAACGTGATCGCTACAAGAAGTATTAAATCCGAGCCCTGTATAAATCCCTGTGTTACAAGGACACGAAAATTTCTTCTAACCATGTCGTAGGTAGGTAACTATAAACTTCTAGCTCACTTTTGTAAATATTACTTGCTGTGGTTCCCCACTTCTCTTCTGCTTCCAAGTTTCATCAGCGAAGAATGTGTATCTTTAAATTTTTTTATGTCGCTTTAAAGCTGAAAATTCCTGTCATCTCACCAAACATGGTGTAATGAATTTTGTGTTTCACATTACGAAACTCGCACTCTTTGCATTTGAAACCATTCAGCCAGCTGTAAATATTTCAGTATATTCATAGCATTACTACGGCTGTTTCTATGTACTATGTATCCCCCCACACAAACGACAACGCATCCCTACGCGATTCATTGTTAGGTGCTAACACCGTTTACTTTTTAAAACTAATCATCCTTATTGAGGCTCGAGATTTCAAAAGACATTAAGTCCCAATAAAATAAAAACCTTTTTGAATTAATGTATCCTATTTTTTGTTGTTGTCATCAGTCACTCTGCTGATTTGATGCAATCCTCCTTACAACTTACGTCCTCACTTATCTGCTTGATATATTCCGTTCTTTGTCTACCTCTGCAGTTCTTACCTTCGACGGTTCAATCCACTAAATACGTAACGAATACAGCATGTCTTAAGATGTGACCCACCATCCTCTTGTATCTTGTTTCTGTAAGACTATTCCACGAGTTTCTTTCCTCACCCAAAATTTCCAAATTACGTTCCTTTCGTACTTTATCTGTCCACATAATTTTCAGCGTCTTTCTACAGTACCACAATTCAATTGCTTCAATTTTCCGTCTTTCTGGTATTGTAAAAGTCAATGATTCGCTACCATAAATCGAATATTGTAAATTCCAGTCTTTGGCCTGAATTTCGTTTAGATAAAAAATATATCAGTTCACAGTATAATAATAATTTTAATATTCTTCAGTATGGTCATGCATAAAAGCGATGTCATAAGTCGGGCCTGACATTCGGAAATACGCGGATTCGATTCCCCGTTCTGCCATTCAGATATCAGTTTTGCATGGTTTACCAAAATCAATGCAGGTAAATACCGGGATGATTCCTTCCAGAAGCGTTGCTGAATTCCTGTCCGTTCCCTGTCTCTAATCCTCTCCCGTCTATAATGATCTGTACGTTGACACGAATAAAAAAATAGTAATTTATAGATCTTTTCCATCGTATATTCATATCTCTATATCGTATGCTAAAGGGCATTCGATATGTATTACATCTCTGTTTTATTTATTAAAATTGTCTCTGTTGCCTCTGTGACAGCTCTAAATTTAGCGAGGCCATCAGAAGCCACACGCAACAATCACAGCGCTAAGCCGAGGTCTGCAGGAGCCCAGCGAGCCGGCTATTTTCGTTACGTAAGTTTCGGAGCGCGTGCCTCGTGCCTCTTACTGGGTCACCTGACAACAATACAACTACAACTGTGTATTAGTAAACTTTACTGCTTATCATCTAATAAAATCAAAATGTACTTCTAGTCGCGCTGCGCACTTTGTCACTAGCCATCTTAACTTCTCTACCAGTTTACATTTTTATCTCAGTTTAAAACTATATAAGGTCTTGTTATTTACAAGGCTTAACGGAGCTGTGTGAGAACCTTCAAGTCCGGCTCAGTTCGCAAAGGCTCTCCACACTGGAAAGGGGTGCTATAAAGTTTTTGTAACTTCAATATGGCCACCGAAATATGATACACTCAACTTCTTGTTGGGCTTACATGTACTGTCGTGTTACAACACTTATTGAAAACGGTATTACGCCGGTTAATCATCGCATCTACAGGAGCTTTTGTTAAAAAATGAGGGCCTTAGTTATCACGTTTTTTCCAAAGACAAACACCGGCGAAAGCGGTAGATTATAAAACTGCAGCATGGAAAAACACCCTCTAAGTGGCCCTGAGTGTGTGGTCGTCATTTGCTGAATCATATTTTAATTAATCGTTAGTCAACTGTGATAAGTGGTTGCTTGATTTCCATGCTTAGATGTAACAGTATGAAGTGATTATATCAACCTCGTCTGCACCTCTGCTGGCAATAAATTTGTTTATGTTGTAGTTGTACTTACATTACTGCAACATAACTTTGAACTGCTGTGGATTGATTACATTTTCTGCTACGTTCTGTGACAGATTTAATCTGTAAAAATACTTTAGATTGCCTGAAAATCTATTTTACTGATGACTAAGATTAACACGGTTGGTCAAGGTAATTATTTTGACACGATTTATTTTTAAGAAATATGCAACAACAAAAGTATGCTGCAGTTAAGATTTTTCTCAGATGTTGAACAAACCATAATGTGAAAATCATTTTACTGAAAGGTAAAAACCCAACAGTTAATGCCTCAAGCGGTTCCAAGTCTAAATTTGCGGTCAATCGACCCACATTTTACGTAGCACGAGCAACATTGACCGAGTTTTTAAACTCAGCAAAAGGAATAAAAAAAACTAATGCCTAATATTATTTTCGTGAAATATCGAAAATTTATTTTTATGGTCGGCACGTAGCTCATTAAACCAATCTTGGATTAGGGCACAGAAGAACAAGCTCAATTTCAAACAATGTTTGATTGGTGTTCGGGAATTCTTCTCCCCTATGTAACCTGTAAGTACAACTGAAAAACTCTCCTAAAAACAGTGATAAAAAACTTTGGCCTAAAATCTATCGTTTTAAAATGATTTCAGGTTGTTCAAAACGAAGAGCGAAACACATAGGCACAAATTAAACGGTACGTTCAAAGCTTAATTGACTTTGATATTGTGAATTTTTACCTGTTAGTCAATTCTTGCTTAGTGTAGTTGGACAGATTACATGCTCCGTCTTTAAAACTCCTTCAGCTTTTTCACTGTTATATTCTTCTACATAGACTACATCGCAAACGAGAAGAAACGCACAGTTCTCAACGGGAAGTTCACACCGAGAGTGGTGGTGTAACAGTTAGCGTTCTGGCCTCGAATTCGGTAAGACGGTCGTTCGAATCCCCATCCGGACATCCAAATTTGGGTTTTCCGTGGTTTCCCAAATCACTCCAGGCAAATGCCGGGATGCTTTCTTCAAAAGGCCATGGCCGAATTCCTTCCCATTCCTTGCCCCCCCCCCTCCTTTCCTGTCTCTAAAGACCTCGCTGTTAAGAGACGTTAAGCAGTTAAAAAAACGGGAAGTTAACAATACCACACTTTGCATGGTAGCGCTGCAGGTGGCGAAAATATAAGCTAATAAATTCCCAAAACAAAAACAAAGAATACACTTAGCGCACACAGATTAAGTTACACATTTCACATATAGATGGCAACACTTCACTTCTCCCATTAGTAGTTGGTACGACCTGGCAGTAGGTATAGAATGCTTGGTGTCAGCAAGGGCATGCGGCAGTAAAACCATGCCTCCAAATTTGACCATGCCAATGATGAGTAAAGATCATCGAAGGCAGCCGATCCCAAAATGTTGAGAGAAGTTGGTGAAGAAAAACTGTGCTGTGAAAACTGTCAGAATCTGATGACTAGTAGACACAACTACTAAGTGTAAACTTCGTTGGAAGAAGGCCGAAGTATGTCCCTCGAAATGTCAGTATTGGGTTGTTGTTGTTGTTGTTGTTTTAGGGCGTGTCGACGTCTTTGTCATTAGCGCCCTGTCAGTATTGGATCACATGGATAGCCTACAAAAAAATCATTGCCGGTAGCGGAAAACTTCTACTGCTTCTATTTGATTCTGCCCTAAGGGAAAGATATATCATTTGCATCCAAGAAATACGTTAGGCAATGGCGTCCTTTGGCAGCCGTATATTCATTCACCCTTCTGGAGTTTCCGGGTTAGGTTAGAGGGTGCCTGCAAACCCGGATTGCGCGGCCAGTTGATACACTGTCACATAGGCGACAGAACTAAGCACTGGTGTCAACCGGCCATTAATGCCATGCGCTTTATTGTTGCAACAGGTTTCTGTTGAAGATCAGGAATTTGGGCCTAGCGATTTGTTTGTGTGGTATAGGTGGACCTGGTAAATAAAAGAGAAATATTTAACTTATTTAACTTGATTCACTGTTGAGAGAACACGCCAGTGTGGTTCAGTGCGGTGAGGCGCCAAACATTGGATCGGATACAAAGGGACAGAGCACGAGCCCACGAACCCTCGGTTTTTTGGCGTTATTCCTCAACCATCAAGGCGAATCTCCACCTCAAAAACTATACATTTCACAAAAAGTACACTTATCTCACACAGAATATAATTACAAGTTTCGCGGACAGATGGCAACACTTCACTTCTTCTGTTAGTATGTGGTACGACCTGGCAGTAGATATAAAATGCTTGACGATAGCAAGGGCTACGCGGCCAAAACTCCAAATTTGACTATGCAAATGATTAATAAAAACTCATCAGTGGTAGCCGACCCGAAATTTTGGGAAAAGATGGTGAAGAAAAAGAATCATTCATTAATATGAAGAGTAGATCGACTAACGAACAGGACAGTCGGGGATAAGATTTCGATGAAGCACAGTGTTTTCATCTAACATTAGCTGTCAGATGATTATCACTTCACGTTGTTAATTTAGGCCTTTACGGCTCCTCTAATTCGACGTTATTAGAACCTGGTGAAAACTGGGGGCCATGGCCTTTTGAAGAAACCACAAATACATCTGACTGGAGTGATTTCGGAAAAACCATGCAAATCCGATATCTAAATGGGCGGACCGAGGATCAAATCCGAGTCCTCTCAAATTCCTGGACAGAATTCTAAACACTCGCCCACCGTGCTCGGTTGCGGGGGCCGTCTACAGACCTCAATTGGAAGAATACATCACCACCTTCCTTTTTTTTTTTACTTATGGCTTTACGCCTTGTCGACGTCGAGGTCATTAGAGGCGGGATGGAACTGGGGACAAGGAACGGGAAGGAATTCGGCCATGGCCCTTTTGAAGGAGGCATCCCGGCATTCGCCTGGAGTGATTTGGGGAAATCATGGACAACCCAAATCTGGATGCCCGTACGAGGATTCGAGCCGCCGTCCTTCCGAATGCGAGGCCAGAGTGTTAACCGCTCACCCACCACGCTCGATACCAACTTCCCATTGCTGACGTTGCAAGGGGTATACTTCCACCCGACCATCCATAAAAGCCGTCTCTAACGTAACTGATTTATTTTGCTGTTTATTATACCCTTTTCACTCAGAACTCGCGGCTCAAGGTTATGTTTTCCTTTTCCCGTTCCACACTTCACCAACCCCTTCCTTCCTACCTCTCCCAGCTGTATCCCTAGCTGAGCGTTAAATTTTCCCTTTGCATGTAGGGATAAGGGCAGCGGAGTGGGGATAGAGCAGACTGACCTTGAGCCGCCCCTGTTAACTGAAAAGGCTATAATTCTTGATAGTCATGGTTGATTACGGTCTGCATTATTTCACAATATATGCGAAGAGAAATCATGTTGGAATTTTTCGCTTTGGTTTAAATGGTATTGAGGTCACTTCAAAATGATTGACTTATAAGCTGCAGTTTGTACTTTCCTACAGGTAACGGCAACATTTATGACTAATCTCAGACTATTACTATCAGATAGATTATGATGCCATATTATCTTCTTCTTATGATCCCGATTTCAGGCGTAGAAGGTTACAACGTGGGATGTGCCCATTCTATGCGCTAACTCTTCAGAAAATGACTTATGGTAGTTTCCAGTTGCGTTCCCCAGTGTGTTTTCGTATGTGTTATTGTACGTGGAGATTGAGATAGTATGCGAGTTCAGTATAGAGAGTTGTATGTGGTAAATAAAATGAGAGCTGAAGGTAGGAGAGGGTAAAACGGGTGTCTGCCCATTCAGGTCTACTCTTCCGAATGACACCGAGGGCCTCCAGGCTTAACAGCCCCATACGGCGAATGAATCACCATCAGCAGTATTGATTCCCTCATTCAGTATGCACTGCGGAGGTGTTTGGGATTTAATCCAGGACTTTGGCGCGCAATCGGGTGATTATGAATTGTGCACCATCACCTCTCCTATTTGGCCAGCCAATTCCTGAGGACGAAAATTTTTTCTGCCACCGAGTATGAATCAGCTACCCCATGTCAGCGCCAGAAACCAGATAGGTGCCGCAGCCAATCCAGACAACGAGGAGGGCACGTTCTATTATACTGGCAGTTAATATTTATAACTTTCTTCATAAATATCAATAACAGGAAGTGTTTGCAGTATCCTGAATGCTCCTCAAACCAGTTGCTCGCAATCTGGGACGAGCAAAACGGCTCACTATTATTCTGGAACTTCCCACCATTATCAGGGAACGTGAAGTCCATAAAGGAATGCAAAAGTTCACCAAGCAGCTAAGTATAGCTATTTACTGTCGTGGACCAATTCAGTATTACCAGAGAACCAAATTAATGATTGATGAATACCCATCGCACAATTTCAGAACAGCAATTAGTTTCGATAGTTAATTGCAGACGGGTTGGTTCCACGTCATCGTACCGTTTCTGCCACAGCGACCAACTGAAAACGTTATTGATCATACCAGGCTACCTTCTAGGATCCTGTGCTTATATTCGAGTGCCCGGGTGAATCGTTCACTCTGTTGCTCTGATTTGAGTTGATTGACTGTTATGTGTTGCTGCATGTCTCTTGTGCGTCTCTCATTGACTGTGTGGTACGGCAGAACAGTCTTGTGTAGAAGGTAATGAGGTACTCTCAGTACTCCATTCATACTGTGGACCCGTGGATTCTAACTACTTCCGATATCCTATGATCCACTTGTCGGACTCCAACTATTTACGCTCTGGCCTCGCATTCGAAGGCGTAAAACCATAATAAAAAACAACTATCTATCCACGTTCAAATAATTCTCAGATAGCTATTGTCACGTTAATGAACTTTTTTGACGATATTCACATATCCCACTGACAGCGCTAACCATCATCTGCCTATTTCTACCATTTTGACGTGATGCATGCATCATTTGTTGATTTGCACACTGATATCCGATGTTATGTCAGTGTACTTCTTTTAAGATCCTTAACAACATCCCAGATTAATCGGTATGAAATTGGTCACGGCCATTCGCACCCACACAATGTTTTCAACATATGCACGCGTGTTAACTGTCTGCTATTTTTTAATGGTATTGCCACACTGCCACCACTATGTTATTATGTAATTTGCAACTGTTTACTGGAGCACTCAAACTATTTTAAAGTCTGCATGGTATAGACGACACAAGACAAACACAATACTTAATTAAAACAACCCATGCCCGAGGCCGGACTCGAAACGGTGACCCTTGCAATGCGAGGTTAGCACGCTATCCCTTACGGCGCCGGGATTGGCTAAATATCTGCTGAACAGCCCGAAACACACGTCCTATACCCCGGCAGGGCCAGCAGATTGGTGCATACGTGAGAGGTGGAGGGGAGGAAGGAGGTGAAGGCGGCCGCTATAGCTGCACATCTCGGTTCACTCAAAATTGGCGGCTCAAGGTCATGATCCCCTGGCCAGGCTCTTCACCTCACCCCCCCCCCCAGTCATCCCTTCCTACTCTCCGAGCTGATCGCTGTATCCAGGTAGGTGGTGCGCAAATTGCAATGATACCCTGTATTGCATGGTAAAGGACTATTTTAAGGAAAGGACTATTAGAGTCGCAAGCAACACAGAAGAAAGCCTTAAAAATATCACCAAGGATTGCCCGCAAGGATCGATCTTTGGCCCTTTCTTCTGGAATATGGTGCTGGACGAGCTCCTAGAGGAACACGAGGGCCAACCTAGTTGTCGTCGTACAGGGAAGCTGCCGTCGAATTGAAACACTGGCAGAGCAGACATTGGCTCTAATATCTCTATGGTTAAAGAAGCACAAGATGAATATATCGACCCAGAAGACTCAAGCCATGTTCCTCCAGGGTGGCCTTGATGCAGGCAGGCCGCCAATCATCAGGGTCGATGGAAACAAAATCAAATTTTTAAAGCAAGTAAAGTACCTAGGAGTGGTACTAGACGATACAAGGTCGTTTCTCCCCAATTTGAGGGAAACTCGGGACAAGTTGTCCATAGCTGCTGCCAGTCTCCAAAGGATCACCAGAAACGAGTGGGGGTTAAAAAGAGGAGTGGTAAAGCTCATATATAAAGCTATATGTATTCCCATCGTGACATACGGAGCAGCAGCATGGGCACAAAAAGCAGTAAACAGCCACCAACAGCGACTGCTCCTCTCAATCCAACGAAAATATTTACTTACGATGTGTAGGGCATGTCGCACAATACCCAACAACGCTCTTCAAACACTCACCAGTTGTACGCCACTGGACCTAGAAGTGGTCAAGAGAGCACTGCATCACAGCATCCGCCTCGGCGAGGCTGCGGAAATTGCTGGTTTCCGGACTTCGGGAATAGAACTAGTAAAAGGCAGCGCACCTTTCAAACAGTGGTGCAGGCAAGCCGTCAGGTGGCTGGATTCCCGACTGCAGGAGGTCTGACAGGCTGGATGGGAGCAGAGCGAGATGGGCAGGCACACACATCAATGGATTGAGTCTACAATAGAATGGGGCAGTGGCTGGAGAAGAACCACCCAAATGTCCTACCCCGTAACGTGCCTCATCATGGTTCATGGTCTCCTAAACCTTCTGCATGAAAGAGGGTTCGAGCCCTCAAACCGCTGCCACTGCGGCCAGATCGAGACAGCTGACCACATCATAAGGGAATGCCCAAATTACGATGGCGCTCGTCGTCAGCTCCAGGCAACGGTGGAACTTCAAGCTGACAACTGGAGGAGAAGGCTACTCGATAATGCAGTGACCTTCCAGGCTTTCACGGAATTTTCCCAAACTGCGTTCGAAATACGTGAAACGGAAAGAATAAGAAGGGCAAACATGATCACTGAATAAACAACTCAACTTGACTACCGGAACCCTACATCGACTACACTACCAAGAATAAACTTGTCAGTGATGTCAACAACGTAGCGTCACATACAAGACCAAGAAGATGGGATCCTCAAGCAACAGCAGCATCGACTCTTCAAAACCGCGATGAAGAAACAAGAAGTAGCAAGGGAGACGGAAGATGGAAGAAGAAGAAACAACACAACCTGTGCTCCACGAACAAAGGTGTAGTGAACTCTACTCAAAACTAAACATCTATGCTGGAACGAACCCCACGCAAGTGGGGCTCAGTAATGCACGACCATGCCAGCTGGTCCAGGGAAAATTAACTTCCCTGTGTCTTTCAGTGCATAATAACGGACGTCAATGTGACTGGGGTTTGTCTTCGGCCCCTGATCATGACAGCGTCGCCGCCACGAGGTTCCCCGTGGGTACCCGCAAGGTTGGCTAAAGACGCTTCTTCCGAGACTCCGTACCTTCCCTCCAACGGATATGGTGGAGGGTGGGGGGGGGGGGGTGATTCTTCCAAACCCAATCCCGCGGCGGGGACGTAGTGAAGTGGTCGGATATTTGCAGTATGATTCTTGAGGGGGCTATGAATTAATTCGAGTACCCTCGAGGACGGATTCTAGTGCCTATAAAGCGGCTGATGGTGAGGCCTTGTGCTGATCCTACGACTTACATGTATCCAGGTAGGTGAGTGCTAAATTTTCCTTCCGCATGACCTTGAGCCGCCTCTCTTAACTGAATTATCTATAACATTTCCGGTCTCTATAATCATACACCATTTACTGGGCTACCACGTAAGGGAAAGACTCGTCAAATTGATTGGTTAGTCAGAAACTCTGCGATATCTTAATTGTACTTGGGACCGCAATCTTATGCCTCCGGGCATAGTAAATATAAGTTAGATGATTTTTTTTTTACTAGCCCCGGCAGCGTAGGGTCTAGTGCGCTGGCATCGTGTTACAAAGCTTGAAAATTCAAGTGGTGTTTATTAATTCACTGTCTGTTTGTTGTCGTCCTCCCGCTAAAGGTTACTAATTACACTGGTATAGGTCAAATACCGTTGTGATAAACAATTTTTTTTAAAAAAATGTTACTGCTCTCTGAATGAACTTAAGGCTGAATTACAATTTTGCTAAAACAATAATAACATTTCATTAATAATTACGTTTTCGTTTTTGGACCAGGATCATTACTTTTTCCGAGCCATATTGAATCCTGAATTCACTGAAAGAAATATATATTAAATTCACTGCTACAGCGGTTAAACGTTTTGCTATGAATATAAAATATAAACCACACTATTTTGAGGTTATTCACCGTTGCACAGTATATGTTATTCTGTTCATTCCCTTTGTTTTATGACACCGTTGATCAATCGGTGACTTCACAAAATTCGCTGCATGTAAAGCTCACTAATTTTCGTGGCAATTTTTCTAGCGAGTAGCGCGCATCTGGAAGTTTGACCTTAAAAAAGGAAAAGAGAGACTATGTAGAATCTGGCCCCAACAGATCTGGCACGTTAAATGATTGAAAATTCACAGAAAACTGAAAATGCAATACTTTAAGAGCTTCCTGAATGATGTTGAAACACGGTGTTGGTTGTCGTGAACATGGATAAAGAGAAAATTCATACAAAAAGTCGAAAATATCTTCCGCAATTTGACCAGTCTGAATGTTGTCTTCTGTTTTGAGAACGTTCCTTTTTTTACAATAAGCTAAATCATTTTGTTATTCCGAAGTGATTGAATGTAATCATATCTCTGATAGGGAACGCAAGGAAGATTCCGTCTTTTGTTTCTGCATCTTTGGCACTAGAGGAAGCGAATAAGTGCACTCCGAGGGAGCAGACCCCCCCTCGTTTGTTGTGTGACTTGAGCCGTATGAAATACACTACTGCAGACGATTTAAGACTGTTTTCATACCGATAAAAGGAAATTTTTTTAAATTTGGGTACTTCAAAAGTTAAAAATTTATAGTGGTAAGAAAGTGGCAGCATAACGGGAGAACGCAGGTAGAATTGAAGCAAACTCCTATTGGAAATGCGTAGAAGCGTCGACTCTACCGATTGAGCAAGAAAGCTACATGGGGCCGCGAACTCGGTGGGAGTTCCGGTTCCGATGGGCTTGTGATAATGACCAGAGGAACACAATAACACCACAGTCCATCAGCCTTGGTTTTTTACATCCCTAAACCTGCCCTGAGAAACGTAATGTAGCAAAAACAACACAAAAATGAAAATGCAAAATTTTGAATTTTTTATGTTGATTTGAATTTGGCGCTAAAACGCTGGCAGCTGTCATGTTTTCTCTTACGACATCATGTCTCTGGTCGTACTGCTATAAGTAAAGTGGTGGTTTGCTTATTTTGTTGGTAAAATGAGTTCTACAGATGTGGTGCCTCAGTATGTAACCACATCATTTAGAAAGTAAATTATTTGTTTACGTTGTTAGTTCATTGTCCACTTATGTGCACAGACATTAAGCTGTATTTTCTCTACTAATATTGATCCTATCAAAAAAATATTTAGCTTATAACAACAATTCTTTCTAGTCTAGATAAGTTTCTGAAATCTATCCTCTAAAACCTATCGTTGAAATAAAACTCCGAGAAAGCATTCTTATATAACGTTTCTTAATTATACTGCAATAAATGAACTTTTCAGCACAATACTACACTTTCAGTTTTTGATTACGTATACTACAACAAAATTTTTATATTCCGGAATTTTGCCGATTAGAAGTCAGTATTTTATGCGAAAAACTTTCCCAGGATCGTCAAATCAATTTTGGGCCAATTCGAGCTGTTTGTTTTGGTAAATCCAAATTCCATTGCAAATATTATTTGTTTTATGGATTGGTAACCAGAACTAAGTAATGCACTGATTTAAAACCTTAAATATACAACACAGTAGCTTCTTACATGGAGCCAACCTGGTACGAGCTGAGACGTGACGTCATGCGCTGTGATTGGTGTTTCGCGCTACTTGTGTTTTCTACATTTTTATTTTATTAAAAATAATATGTTTTTAACTTTTATATAAGAAATAAAGTTGATTTTTGGTATACTTAAAACTTACTCTATCATCTGCAATTAAAGATACATAGTTTTCTTTTTATTGTCAAGTACCCTATTGGCCAGCGCCACACTACGGAATTTTCTCTCTCGGTGTCCATCTGAGTAGCTTCAAGGATTAAAATTCTCGGCTTCATCGCGATTAGTCTTCACGTGCCGAGGATCGCCGGTTCGAGTGTGGCCGAAGCCAAGGATATTTAATAATTTTATAAATAACTCCGTCTAAAAACAACTATTTTGGTGAATTTTATTTTATTTTATTCCCCAGAGACGTGTCGCCCCTGTAGTGTAGGGCATCATCAGTGGATGCTACACCACAAGGGCGGAACGCGTCTGGGGAATGAAATAAAATTCACCAAAACATGTTTGTAGACGGAGTTATTTATAAAATTGTTGTTCAACAACTGCGGAAATATGGCCTATTACCAGATTAATAAAGGATATTTGATGTAGATGTTGTTGATTTGCGTAGTAAAAAAAAAAAATAAAACACTTTGAAATACATTAGTACGCACAATGAGCATATAAAGACACTGAAGTTGGATGTATGACCTTTAAATAAAAACTCCATTCCACAGCTCTGCCGACTGTTTAACGCAGGAACCCTCAATTTGTTCCATTGATATTTATAGAACGTAGTTAGAAACCTGTATCTTTGTGTAGGGAGTTTCAGATTTCGCAGTTTGCCTACTTCGTCGCCAGTTACGGTCACGAGTCGTGCAGTGGTGGCAGGTTTATTCTGGAAGTATTGAAATTGCGCAACATCAAGACGTCCAGTGCAGCTGCACTCTAATTAGGTTACGTAACTATCTCACGGGAAGTCAACCAGCTACCAACAGAGTGATTTCATCACAGAGACAAATTGAATGCGCTCCTTTGTTTATAACGGGGGAGTCAGTTAGCTACAGGAAATGCGTAACAGTACTGGGACCACTGTTGCCTCACCCTCACTCAAGATGCCACTACCGTGATTTCATCACTAAGAGTAATAGGAAAGTGGTCACTGCTGTGAGCTGGCCCATGGATGCAATTAAGTTTTGGAACTACGCGTCAGCATAGAGCCAAATGCTGAAGCACACTTCTAAATCAGAGACATTGCTGCACGACATTTCACTTGTAAAAATGAACTTTTATTGAAAACAGTTGCTACTGAATTTCTTAATACGTATAAAATCATCAATAATTCTACGAACATAAAACAATTAAACAATGATGGTAATCATTTCCTTCATATCATGAATCAATTCAATCATTCAATGATTTTGACTCGAAATGATGCTTTGAAGAAAATGGGGGATCAGTGTTGATATTGCTCTGTTACTTTTTGATTTGTTGGTGATATCAACGGAAAACAAGTGAGGTCGCTGTTTACCGTGGCTGTGTTGACGTTCTACATCAAAATGAGATTCATTAATACACACTTCGCAGCCAAATACCGTTTTTTTTTAAAAAAAAAAAAAAGGAAAAGAAAACATTAAGGTCAAAATTGCAAACTGACGAACAAAACTTACTGCTACGTCAACAGGCATAGTCCGTAAAGTATTTTAATTTGGCATTACGGATAGTCAACATCTTTGACATTAAAGTAGGGAGAGAACTATTAACAAGGAACGGGAAGGATATCGGCATCCCGACATTTTGGAAAACCAAGGCAAAAATGAAACATGGCTAGCCGGACCGGCAATAGAATTAAGGTCCTCCAGAATGCCACTATCGAACATTATTTTTCACTTCCCAGTCTTGGTATAATATTCGTCGATAACAGTTCACGTGATGAATTCTGAAAGAGCAGGATTTTTAATATAAAGATTGTTCTAGCATATGTTCTGCTTCTTAGGGTAGCATTGCCAAAGGCGGAGCTCCAAATTTTCTTCCATGAAGTTGGCACTAGAAAGAAATTGGTGTGGTAACGCCAGGCTCCGACCACTTTGTACCCGTCGAGAAACTTCCCCTGTACTTATTCGACAGCATGATGAATTTACATGGAGATTCTTCAGGACGAGTAACTTCGATGTACCGAGCGTGGTGGGTGAACGGTTAACGTTCTGACCTCGCATTCTGGAGGACTCCGGTTCGAATCCCCGTCCGGGCATCCAGATTTGGGTTTTCCCTGGTTTCCCCAAATCACTCCAGGCGAATGCCGGGATGCTTCCTTCGAAAAGGCCATGAGCGAATTCCTTCCAGTTCCTTGTCCCGAGTCCCATCCCGCCTCTAATGATCTTAGCCGTCGACGAGGCGTAAAGCCATAAAAAAAACCTTCGATGAAAAGTTCCCAGATTGAGACGTGTTTGAACTCTTGCTTTGTAGCTCATAGTGCCTTATACATGCGTCCTACTAATACGTAAGATATAAAGTATAATAATTTCTTTTACAGACTCCCCTAAATCATTGAGAAACAATCTATAATATTTAACAAAAGAGGCTGATGGGTAACGCAAATGAGGGTATATAACAACTGTTTATTACTAAAGTTCCGTTCACGTAAAGTATTTTACGATGTTCCATGGTTCAAATTGCACATAGAACTGCAGGTCCCCTCTGCCCGGTAGGATTACCGGATAAGGTTAATCCACAACAGAAGCCGGAATAGCAACAGACAGACTTTTTTGTTATTTTCTGCAGGCTTTACGCCTCGTTTTCCTGGGTTTCCCATGGCTTCCCCAAATCATTCCAGGTGAATGCAGTGATTATTCCTTCAAAAGTACATGGCAGAATCCCTTCCCGTTCTTTACCCACAGTTTCCCATCAGTCGATGAGAAGTAAAACCACAAAAGTTCAGATAAACAAGATGCCCTTACACGACTTTAAGTATTTCTCTTCCCACTGCTGTGTATCCAGGCTCCACTTCAAATTGGTTCCGCTTGCCTGGGAGTGGAGTTGGAGTATGTCCAGCCAGAGCGGCGGTGTATTCTCATCATCGCCGGATTGCGAAGTGTGTGGAATACTATAAACCACGGTTGGATAAGCAATTATACCCGCTAATAACGGTGGTACGAGTTGCTCTGGCCTAAATATTTTGGGTTCCTTAGTAAAGTCGCTGATCTGTGTTTGGTTCACTTTGAGCCACACAAGAAGCCAATCACAGATATTGAAAGTAACCAAAATTCTTAAGAAAGCGAAACACTTGAGTATTCGAAACTCGTACGTGATCGAAACTCGTACGTATCCAAAACTTGCAAGTAATCGAAACTCGAAAGCAATCTTCACTAATAACCCGACCATTGATTGATTGATTTTAATGGCCGAGCGTGGTGGGTGAATGGTTAACGTTCTTGCCTCGCATTCGCGAGGACGCCGGTTCGAAACCCCGTCCGGACATCAAGATTTGGGTTTTCCATGGTTTCCCCAAATCACTCCAGGAGAACGCCGGGATGTTTCCTTCAAAAGGCCATGGCCGAATTCCTTCCCGTTCCTTGTCCCCAATCCCATCCAGTCTCTTAATGACCTCGACGTCGACGAGGCGTAAAGCCATAAGTAAAAAAAAAAAATTTAATGGCTTAACGCTTCGTCATCGCCGAAGCCAGTAGTGGGGGAAAGGGCTGTGGGCAAGGAACATGAAGGAATCCGGTCATGCCCTTCTGAAGGAGCCATTCTGGTATTCCTATGGAGTGATTTTGGGAAACAATGGAAAACTGAAATCTGGATGGCCGGATGGGAGTTCAAACCTGCGTCCATCAGAATGCGAAGCCAGAGCACTACTGCTCCCCCACAACGCTCGGTGATACTGTTCGAGCCTGTGAAGAAAATGCTATTGTATCTTATATTGTGCATGATTTCATCGCTTAATGCGCTTCGTAGCCATGTTCACTAATAGTTAACATCTTTGTTGGCACCTGACGCGAGGTTCTCTGGTTCGAGCCCCTGTGGCGGAGGGAAACCACCATAACATCAATTAACTGGTAAACATGACACGCAGCTTACCGTAAAGTTCATCACCGGTGTGACTGGTCATCAGTAAAATCTCCTGATGACGAGAGATGGTAATATACAATGCAGTAATTGCTCGGTAAAGTGTTTCCGAGCTTGTCAAAGCATCACCATTTCGACAACCGATGTACGGTTATAGATTTAATCTCAGGCAATCCGACCTTCCTGATTACAGTCTTAAGTCGGTGTTCCGTGTTCGCTAAGCCGAATACAGCAGTTACGGTAACTTGGAATACATCTTCTTTCGTGTGTTCGATTCCTGGTCTGGCCATCCAGATTTAGACTTTTTTACTGTTTCCTTAAAACGCCACAGATGAATGTGGGAATGGTTAATTTAGAAAGACATGAGATAATTCAGTCTGTTTCCTTTCCCCGAATTGAAAAATACATCTATACTCTGCCATTTACTAATTTGTGCGTGGCAGAGTGTGCTTTGCACCAAAACTAATTCTGTGCTTTCCAATCCCGAATAGCACGAGGGAAGAAAGAATTGACATAAGCATCACCACAGCACCTAATTTCAATACTCTTATCTTTCTTCTTTTTTTTTTGCCTATGGCTTTACGCCTCGTTGACGAGGTCATTAGAGGTGGGATGGGAATGTGGGCAAGGAACGGGAAGGAATTCGGCCATGGCCTTACGATCTTTTGGAGGAAGAGTCCTTCCATTCACCATGGAAAACCCAAATCTGGATGCCCGGACGGGGATTCGAACCGGCGTCCTCCCGAATGCGAGGCCAGAGCGTTAAATGCTCACCCACCACGCACGGTACATCTCTCCTGTCATTGCGATCCAAATAGGTTGGTGCACGAAGTATTTCATACCACTCGTAAAAGAAAGGTTTTGTCGACATGTTTGCCAGTAATTCAAAGAAATATACGTCGTCTATCTGCTAGAAAATCCCAGCCCAACCTATGTATCAATGCTGTGACGCAGTCACGAATCGAGCGGCTCTTCTCTGCACTTTCTCTATTCTGTCAATCAATACCTTGCGATACGGATCCCAAACCACACAGCGGTAGTCCAAATGAGGACACACTATTTTGCGAGACTGGCGCAAAACATGTCCACTGTTGTGTGCAACAAGATTAAATCGGGAAACGGCATGTTCCACAACCGATCGAAGTGTCACCATGGTCAAGTTCAGAATGTGTTGCGCAATGCGTGTCTTCAATTCAGGTAGGTTGGCAATCGGAGTACTGAAGACAACATCTTTCAGATAACCCCACAGCCTGAAATCTCACGGATTAAGATCAGGTGATCGGGCTGGCCAGGCTGTAGGGAAATGACGACTGATAATTCTGGCATTTCCGAAATGCCACCTCAACAACTGCTTCACTCGATTTGCAATGTGCGCAGGAGCGCCATCTTGCATTCATCGTCTTTCCCTCTTCTTCAATAATACGCCATTCAAATTTGACGTCATTCTAATCAGTAATTCGTTGTTTTAGAGAGTTTTGAAACTTAAACTTTTTTAAACTGCTTAACGTCTCTTAACAGCGAGGTCTTTAGAGACGGAAAGGATGGGGGGGGGGGCAAGGAATGGGAAGGAATTCGACCATGGTCTTTTGAAGGAGGCATCCCGGCATTTGCCTGGAGTGATTTGGGAAACCATGGAAAACCCAAATCTGTATGCCCGGACGGGGATTCGAACCGGCGTCCTCCTGAATGCGAGACCAGAACGCTAACCGCTTAAACTTTAATTATAATCACCCCTTACTTGGTAAAGAATACAGGTACAGTGTAAAATAGATAAAATAGACAAAATACACCAGTCTCCTTCTTCTAGCTTGCACTCAGGGTCGGATTTTTAACAGGATGCGACGTATTTGGGATTTGGCCAGCTTGTCGCTGATTCTGACGCCAGCCGTGGAAACGTTTTAATTAAATGAAGTGGTGATTGCATTGGGGGAAGGGAAAGGGAAGGAATTCTGCTATCGCCTTTTTAAGAAACTATCCCAGTATTCGCCTGGAGTGATTTTGGGAAACCATGGAAAACCGAAATCTGGATGGCCGGATGGGGATTTGAACCGGCGTCCTCCCAATTGCCACGACTTTGGAGAAACTTTGGACAAAATGCATTGAAATAAAGGTGGGCTACGTAGAAAAATAAGTTCACTCCTCAACTGCCAGACTGTGATATTTGCTCCTTGCCCTCCTATGTACTAACGTAAAAAAAGTGAAACAAATAGGTCAAGCTGCATCTCCAATACGACGGCATGTTTTGACGTGACTACTATTCTTTCCTTTTTTTTAATATATAGCTGAAGAATTAATTAAATTCAGTTTTTGTTGTGAATTGTCCACAGCGCGCACAAACGAATTATCTCTATGCCAAGTATGTACGGCACATGAAACGATCTTATAAATCTCTGTCCTTGTCGGCATGCAACAAGTAGCCCAGATTTCCGAGCTATATTGTCTTGCCACATGGTGGAACATTCACGGGGGTAACTCATCAAAGCGCTTGTGGCGTGGTGTTTAGGCTGGTGCTATATTTCCAAAAAAGAGTTTGTGATCTCTCAACCAGCATTTAAATATCTGCACTGTGATAACAATCATTAGTTCAATCTTAATATTAGAATCGTAGTTAACCGTCAGTTCTATCGTTGACATTACACCGTCACTGCAGGCATCCATTACTCTTGTGTTGATTTCGATCTCATATGGCCGATTTAATACCGATTTTATTATGAGCACTAAATTGAGGCTGATATTCCTTTTATTTTAGCGTTAAATGTGCCATCATTGGTGATTCTATGGCAGCCTTCATGGTATGAACGGCGTGTAAGCCTAAACCGTAGTCTTGGTGACGTCAAATTTTCAGTGGTCGGATCGAAATGAGACAATTCTTGTGGTTTTTGTAGATAAGTCCAAGTCTTGTGGTTTTCGTGAATAAGCGAAATCGTCTGTTTTGGAAATTGAGGGCAATTAGACACCACGCAAAGACTGGGTACCTAGCATAGTGGGTGAATGGTTGCGCTCTGGTCTCGCATTCGAGAGGAAGCGGCTTCGAAACCTCGTCAGGCCATCCAGATTTCGGTTTTACATGGTTTCCCGAATCACTTCAGGCGAATGCCATTATGTTTCATTTGAAAGGAAATTGCCGAGTTCATTCCAGTTCCTTTTTTGCCCTCCTTTCATCGCCTAAAGTCATATACAAAAAAGTGGGGGTTTGTATCGGTCAAATATATCCATTGCTGCCTGTTTGCTGTTAGTAAGTTGTTGCAACAAAAAGCGAAATTACATCATTTTGACTCAAATTTCTCAATTTGATGCTCACTACAACACAACCAACGCGTTAGCAAGGTACCATGATATTGAGTTTATAAGTTACCGTCATCTCGATACATAAACGCTTTACTTTTTAAACCGGCATCTCGATTTACAAGGCGTATTTACGTCATTAATGTTCGTAGTTCCGAGATACTTTTATACTTACAATGCCGTGAACAGCCCGTCTCTCATGAGTATAACGCTCAGCTAATTAGGTAATCTCTCGCACGTTCCAAAGGCGTTATAAATGCGCTTAAGGTGTTACCACCTGTTGTATAGTTGGGATGAGCACGGCCAACTTAATCGTTTGAGACACCTGTTGGACGCGGCTGCGCCCCCAGAAGAACAGGCAGTTGGCACGCAGTCAATTTGTACCGCTTTTATCACTGCGAGAATGGAAACATGGTGGTATCAGAGGGACAGAAAAAAACTGTCTAAATACTCATACGTTCAAATACTGTTATGGTTAAGAGACATACAAATACACCAAGAAATACTGTGATTGGTTGCAGCAGTGGAAGGTTGACTGCAGATTTTGATGAAATACGGTGCACAACAAGCATGGGCGTCGACTTGTCCAAAACTTTGGTGGGGCTCGACAAGGGGGGGGGGGATGGAATAAATGAAACACCAAAGTATTATAGTTTTAAAAAAATTAATTTTTAATTAATATAACTTTTACTTTAATGTATGATAAAATAAGAGTGAAAAGTAAAACAATTTTGACTAAACTAAACTTAAGATTCTTTAGGTTATTAAAAAAAAAATAATGTTTTGTTGAAAAAGAACTAAATGTAGGCCTAATTAAGATGAAGGTACATAAATAACATTCAAGTAGCCTAACGCTATATTTTATGAAAGAAAAAAAACCGTAGTTAACAAAGATAATAATATATTTAACTTAGAAATAAATTTAAATGAATGAATCACTTAAGTGACGTTCTGAGGGTGTACATTAAAGTTAAATATTTCTGAAATATGAAAAAATACAAGAAGAAACTAAAAAATAGCAGTAAGTCCAGTTAAATTGTTGCTATGACAAATGAGAGTTAAAGGTTAAACAATTTTGATTAAACTTCATATTTTTTTAGCTAATTACAGGAAACACTTAATTTTTTGTTTTAAAATAACTAAATATAGGCCTAGTTAGCGTGAAATAAGGTAGAGGTACATTAACAACATTCAAATATGTAGCCCAACACTATATTTTAGGAAAGAAAAAAAAAGTAGTTAACAAAGTTAATAACATATTTAACTTAGAAATAAATTGAAATGTATAAATCACTTAAGTAACGTTCTGATTCAGAACTTCTGAATGTTAACATTTAAATTAAATATTTCTGACATATGAAAAAAATTACATGAAGAAACTATAGCAAAAGCAGTAAGCTTAGTTAAATTGTTGCTAAAACAAAGCAATACTTGCTTTTCTAATATTATTTTTATTAACAAACTCGTTAACGAGCGGCCTCATGTCCAAACTATCAAGAACTTCTTGATGGCAGTTGAGAATGACTATATAGTTTAGTCTCTCCTGTCCCATTGTTGACCGCAAGTAATTCTTGAGACGTTGAAGACAGCTAAAAGACCTCTCTGCCGTTGCAGTGGTTACTGGGACAGTTCTCAGAAGCTTAATGCATTTGGTCACTTCAGGTAGAAGGTCTTTCACACTTTTTTCTTCTACAAGAAACTTCCTCACATCACGCATTGAAGAAAGAGAA
This sequence comes from Vandiemenella viatica, assembly GCA_031002005.1. Taxonomy (NCBI): domain Eukaryota; kingdom Metazoa; phylum Arthropoda; class Insecta; order Orthoptera; family Morabidae; genus Vandiemenella; species Vandiemenella viatica. Next base: position 282,045,073 of record CM061921.1, read on the forward strand.
ATATTTCGTTGTTTTGCAATGTCATTCAGCATAGTGAGGTGGAGGAGAAGTCGGGCTTGGTCGAGGTCACCGCAAAATAATTCTTGAATTTTCTGGGTTTTATTTGATCCAGTTGTCATGGCAGAAACACATTCTTCTTCAACTGCGGAAACTAAATTTAGTCCAGATTGTTGAAACCGTTCCCTTACACACATGAGTACAGTGTCACACACTTTATTATACACTCGCTTGAAATACTCTTCAGGAGTAGAGAATGTGTGTGCTTCAGAACATCCAGGGTTATCTAATTTCTTTGGCAAACGACGATGTCTTGGCAAAATAGGTTCATCAACCAAGCTGGGTTTCTCCTCATTGCATGTTTTCCAAAACTGGTTGAACTTACCACGCTTTTCTTCAAGAATATTTGCTAAAAGTCCTAGCTTATCTTTGACTTCGGCAGCTACGATGTGCTAACTTTGTATTTGTGAGTTTATTTCCTCCACAGGACTCATAATGAGACTGTAAAGGGACAAAAACCAAAATGTCTTAAAGTGAGTCATTTGCTCTAGGTATCCTGAGCATTTAGCTGCAGCATCAGAGGTATCATTTTGTGACAATAAATCAAAACACTCAATAAGGCTTGAATATTTCTGTAAAATCTGGTTAAGGCTTGATGCCCGCATTGTCCACCTTGTGGGGCAAAGTGGGCGAAGTCCAGTACGGCGAGTGGGGCCAGTTTTGTCATTGCCTAATATAGTTTTGAAAATATCCATCGTGCCGGCCTCGGTAGCGTAGGGGCTAGAGTGCTGGCTCCTCGTGCCGAAGGCCGCCGGTTCGAATCCGGCCGTGGGCATGGATGTTAAGTGTTGTGTGTCTGTGTGTCTGTGTGAATGTCCTGTCTGTCCTGTGGCGTACATACACTGAAAGCAATTATAATTACCTTGAGCTGGCTGTATGGCCTCCGTTGCCAAATGCCATAAAAAAAAATCCATCCTCTTTGGAGATTCTCTAGTAGTGTTTATTAGATCTTTTGCCAGATTCATTATATCCCTCATACAGGAAAGTTGGCGTAAACTGTCTTCCACAGCCAAACTCAAACTGTGGGCTGTGCAGTGTACGTAAAGTGCTTGGGGTTGAATTTCTTTGATAAGAGTTTGCAGCCCCTTAAAACTTCCCTTCATCTGGGCTGCACCGTCATAGCATTGACCTCTAAGATTTTCTTGAGACAAACCAAACCGAGCTAGAATGTCTTTCACTATGTCGAACAGAGTTTTTGCCTCAGTATTTGGAGCTGCATAAAAACCTAGGAAGTTCTCGCAAATCTCAAAATTTTCATTAACTGTACGGATGCAAAAAGTAACTTGTTCTTGGACGGATATATCACTTGTCTCATCGACCATTATTCCAAAGTAGTTACAACCTTTTATCTCTTGAATCACAGAGCGTAAGACAGACTGACCTAGAATGCCTATGATCTCATTTTGTATGTCATGAGACCGTCCTAACCAGTCTGCTAGGTCTGGCCTATCCTCTTTACGCAAATTTAATAATTGCCAGAAATTGGAATTTATATCCTCATGACCTCTAATAGCAATACCTTGACGGCAAAGAAATACACATCATGGCAGAGCGGGCAAGTTTACTGTCTTTATCAAGTTGGTCATCTAATAAACCTGCTACATTTTGTTTAGAAGAAACTTTCATCACGCTTTCTTTATGAGAGTGTGAATTTTCGTGAGCTTTAAACCTTTCCCGGGCGTTTTTCCAATTGGAAAACCCTACTGCTGTAAAAGCGTCTTCTTTTTTTGAACTGAATGTCAGAAGACATTTAGCTTCAGCTGCTTTGCAAATTTTACAAAATACTTTATCGATTTGTGAATTCCACTCTATCCAAGAATGAGATAAAAGCCAAGACTTTTGAAATGTTCTTTTTTTACCTGTCTTGTTTCCAACTGATGAAACCACCGGTGATGAATAAGATCGAGAAGTGGATGCAGACGTCGACGGCACGGAAGTTGATGAAGGGTCTGCTTCTTCACTTCCATATTGGATTGGTCAACTTCCAAGCGCGGTTTTATTTTAGTAAAAACCTCTCCATTGGCAATAATAAGTTCTTTCCAACACTCGGTTGAACAAATAGGCCACAAAACCTATTGTCACTATTAGGATTTAAATTGTAACAAGTAAAATCACTTCACTGAAACTGAACACTGTCAGAAGCTGACACCCACAACCCGTGGCGGCTCTAGACGTAGTGCCACTGTGATAGGGCCGGCGCTAGGAATTTCGGGCCCGGGGTAAAATGGGCGACCTTTTTTTTTAGCTCTACAAAATGGCCAGACGACAATGGGCGTATTCTTGGCTTCATGGCCTGAGGGCCCCTATAGTCGGTGATGGCCCCCCCCCCCTCAGCCGGCGAGGCACGGGTACTTTTGACCCGCTTACCCCTCCTTAACGCCGGCCCTGCACTGTGACACGTCTAATCATGAATAAATAAATTAAAAAATAAATGCAGTGAAAGAAAAATAAATATTTATAAATGCGGCATTCTCTACTCTACAGCTAGGGAAAGTAATGAAATCCATCTGTTGACCACATCAGTGAACTGTTTCGCTGTCGTGGACACAAATCTTGGTTGGCACAGATCGCGCATGCGCTCTAGCGTTTTCGTGGAAATATTCAAGGTCGGGGGTTCGCTTTGTTAATGGGGAATGGAGACAACTTCGTTCTGTCACACGCTGCAGCTCGATAAAGTTAGTAATACTGCCGGCAGAGTGCAGCAGCTGCCATTTTTGTAGCCTTCAACTACATACCCACTGGAACAGTGCTTCAGCCTGTTCGCTGATTACTGGTGGTCAGCGAACATAGTTCAGGAGTTCCACAGGCATAATATCATAAATTCTGGTACCATATGCGTACTGTATAAGGCTGTATGCCCAACATTTAAAAGCCTTGAATATTTCAATGACCCGGCAAAAATGTGGCATTTCCAGGAGGAGATAGAACAGCATTGTTTCTACAACAGTCTATTCACTTCCATGTGGCTTCTAGAGATTAAGTAAATGGCGGTTTACTAAGGGTTTTAAGTGGGTATGAGGAACCGCGGTAATTGATAAGACTGATAACGCGAGTGGTGAAGTAAATAAAAATAAAAGGCATACGGTCTAGCGTCTTTTATTTTGGTTTATGTATGTAGGCCGGTGGTATCCTGTAGTAACATTATTATATATCTGGTTACTAACATTATTATTTATCTGATTTGGTCTGATTAACATGTAATTAGCTTTTAATAGTTCATATCCAGTTTTATATCTGCGTTTTCATAGGATTCAAAACGTGGTTTTAGATTTATTATGTTATAATGGTACATTTTAATAACAACAAAATAAAATTAGGCCCAGGGTGGAAGACATTAAAAAAGACAGAGGAAAAATTGCGGAGGTAACTGGCGACGGAGGAAGGAAATTCAGAAGAGGAAAATGAATTTGCCGTAATCGTCGTCCATAGTTGGCTGAAACGAGAATGAGAGAAAAAAAATAGTCCTGTGTGAGTTAGTGGCCTACAGCATTATTTTTGAAAATTTACTGGTCCTCGGGTTGAAAAAGGTTTGGATACGCTGCCCTAGACGCTTTGTCAATGCGAGCAAGCAATATTGTTTTTTTCTTAGATTCTCTGAAGGAGAATTACATAAGTTTATGAATGCACATAACAGGAAACGATTCTCAAGAGAAATGTGTTCCACTGCCGTCGTGGTCATCGAAGGCAGTGCCAGATAAGAAAGTATGGGGTCCTAGGCACTCTCAAAAATTTTGATTCCCTCTGTTTTTGAAATTAATTATATGTATAAGTTCAAAGAAAAGGTTTTGTATAAGACTAATAGAATTTATCATATTTTGAAAATTACTTTTATTTATCGTACACTACTATGAAACAAAAAATTAGTTTCCATGCTTTTGATATTATTTTGATTGTTTTATTCTGGATAATTTTATTTTTTATTATTTTTATTTAGTGAAAAAAGTGAACTTTCAGGGAGCCTTGAAAAATCAGGGGCTCCAGGCTACTGCCTAGTCGTGCCTAGTCCTACCTTTTGGGTAATCCAACACTGCTTGTAGATCAACTTGTCGGTTTTTGGCTAATCACTAAATGTTTACCGTTTGGTCAATTTTAAAACATTTATCATCGATTAATTTCAAAATCATTTAATTAATCCGGCAGTAATTGCAGGTAATGAAACTTTCACACGTTACAAATCTTTATATAGCGAGATTCTTACTCTTAGCTGTTTTTCACCTTTCACTTCAATGATGATCAGTAAGCCGCGGAAACATTCAGTGGCGGATCCAGGGAAGGAGAGGGTTAGGGGGCTTAGACGCCCCCCACCACCAAAAGCACCAAGGTCACCCCCGATGACATGGAATTTGGGAACCTTTTTTTTATGCTGTTCTTATAAAGGCGGCATTCTGGAGTAATGAGCCTCCCCCCAAACCAAATCCTAGCCCCCCCCCCAATCAAACCAAAATCCTAGATCTACCACTAGAAACATTTTGTTGTCACTACCTGAGGAAATCACTTCGGCCGCCACTGCCGCTACATGTCTACAGCACTGCGTGTGCGTGACTGCGAGCGTGGGAGGGGGTTGGCGCGGGCGATGTCGCCGGGGGAGGAGGGGTGGCAGAACGGTGTCCTTGAGACGGGTCAATGCACTGAGCAGCCGCAACTAATGTCCAATGTCCTACAAGCTTCCCCGCGTAAACAAACAGCAAGGGTAACTGGCCACCTATTTATTAGCCACATTGCTGCCTACTCTGGGAATGTGTAGAGTTATACAATTAAAATTTTAATTTTTTCAGTAAGAAAAATATTGGTGGGGCCAGGGCCCCACCATCTCTTATGAAGTCGGCGCCCATGACAACAAGTGTTTTATTAATGAACCTACGTTTACTGAAATTGCTTCTGAGTGGCAGGTGGAAGGAAGCAAGGTGGATTTGAAGAAAACAGAATCTGGAGAAGCTTACTGGTGAGACGTGTTCAGCACTGATTGTAGTATATGTTTCAAGAGACCTGGAATTTTACGTCCGCTTCTTACAGCCATAGCCATTCTTTATACGTCTCTATACGAAAAAAATCAAGGTATTTTAAATGTTGTCTGAGCCTCAGTGAGTGTGTGAAAGTATCAGCAGCTTAACTTTCACAAAACTGCTGGAGAAGTGTTCTGGTGGTCTGTCCTGTTGTTGGCACGCTCAGGGAAGTCTCTCCAAAGACACTAAATCTAATTGCACCCGTACAGTGTTAAAGAAATGCGTCACAGTTCTTTCAATTTCAATCTTATTGCAAAAATAGTAAAAAATTATAGTTGCCTTTCAATTGGTTTCATCAGAAAAAAATTAAAAACAAGGGATATGTGGAGGAACGGAAGAAATCGGTAACAGCGCAGGACCGAACGTGGTCGGTTAGTGGTATTGCTCTGGCCTCACATTCGGGAAGACGTCGGTTCGAGTCTCCTTTAGGGTATCTAGATTTGGGTTTTCCATCGTTTCCCCAAAACACTTCAGGCGAATGCCATGGCCGAATTCCTTCCCATTCCTGTTCCGCCACTAATGACTTCGACGAGGCGTAATGCCATAAGCAAAAAAGAAAAAAAAACAGCGTAGGACCCTACAAACGCTCCAGAATTAATGTTAGCCTCCAAATAGTCTATAGGTTATTCTTAATAATTTGTTATACGTTTGTATGTTATGATGAAAAAGTATGTAGGAGGACGAATCTGTACTGATTTTAGGTGAAGGAATGATACTTTGAATGATAACCCAGTTCAAGCATCAATCATGATACTTCCAAACTGAATCACTCATGTCCTGGATAGAGCGTAGGGTGGCCAGCTGCTTTTTTTCGTGTGTCTCAATAGGTAGAGCTAATTCTAGGCTGCGATTCCTAGGTCGAATCTTGAATAATTGTAATGAACAAACAAAGGAGATAGCTTACAAATCTCTTGTGCGGCCATATTTGGACTACTGTTGTGCCATTTGGGATCCGTTTCGTAAGGGGTTGATTGACAGTATAGAGAAAGTACAGATAAGAGCCACTTGATTCGTGACTGCTTGCTACAGTCTTTATGAAAGCGTCACAGAACTGATTGGTAGACTGGGCTGGGAGTATCTGGTAAATAGACGACGCACGTTTCGTTTAAACTTATTGGTAAACATGTGTACTCCCACTTTCACTTACGAGTGTGGTGAAATATTTCGTCCACCAACCTATTTGAGTCGGAATGACAGGAAAGATAAGATTAGAGAAATAAGGTGCCGCACTGATTCTTATATGAATTCTTTTTTCCTTCGTACCATTCGGAATTGTAATGCACAGCAAAGAGATTAGTTTTGGTGCTGAGCACCCTCTGCCACCCCCAGTTTTTGTGAATTTCAGAGTATATATATAGATGTAGATTTTTGTATGAGTGTCGAAAATTGTTATGAGTGTTGTCATTTGTAGTGTGTTTTGCATATGAAAGTGAATGAAGGGAGATACTGATTGAAACCTACCTTTTCGAAGGGGGTCTCAAAGTGTTTTTGTGCCCATCCAACTGACGAATCACTTCATATGCCATCACTCCATACCCACTGTGGAAAGATTTTGGATTTAACCCAGGGCTTTAGTACTCAATCTGATGATTATGACTACTGCGCCATCACTTCTACACTCTTGAAAATGTCTTACACTTAAGGGTCTCAAGCCAGATTGCTCCGTGTTGATCGCGAATTAATGTCTTAGTTTAGCAGTGAAATCCGGTGATACTGTTAACACCCATACGTAATGTACTGTACAAGGTGAAATTTTAATACTCATATTTAATATAGCTCAGTATATAAGACGCTTGCCTTCAGAATTTCAGGATCCCTAATTAGAATCCCGAAAAGAAACTGACCGTCTTACCTTCGACCGGGACCCTCCTATCGCATGCGAAAGGCAACCAGAATTCTTATCGAATTGAAGACGGCTGCCACCGCCATATTAGGGGCAAGTGATCACTGGAACTTTGAAATCCTCGTACAATCATATAACAGACCACTGTATAATGGAGAATTTTATACTGTTAAGGGTCTTCACTTGCAAAGAAGATGGAATGACGTTAACCACAAGCCAATCGTAGAATTTCCGCTGACTATAATTAACTTTCGGACTTATTTTCTTCACTCTGAGCAATTTTAAGTTTTTTCTCCCTCTTCAAGTAGGCTAATTTAACTGATCCGGAAAGATGTTAACATTTGAATAACAGTGACGTATTTATAAATGTAATGAAGGAAAACTGATGAAATACCAGTTCACATTTTTAAGAGGTCAGAACCCAAACTAAGTTTTCTTCTGAAGTTGAGCAATCATTTTCTGATCAATTCGAAGACAGAATCTGACATTCATCATATTGAAATGAAGAATGTGACCGAGTAGTTCTTTCAGTATGAAGGAAATCGAAGAAGGAACGGTTTAGCTTTTATGTTGTAACTATTTTTATCTTTTTTGTTCATTTTTATACCAAAATCTTTCACTTCTAAAGAATTAACAACTCAGCACATGGCTCCAGGAAATCTAAACATGATACTCCTTGCTAGTAAAATTTTGTCAAGGGCAACAAAATATATTAAAGTGCATTTTTCATATTACATACTACTTGATTGCATGTGCACCCCCGGGTTTAAAATTATAACCTTTTATATCAAAGTCAATTTCCATTCTATTTCCCCCCCCCCCCCATTTTTGAATACTCCAGAGACTACCTAAAGTTTAGCTGGCAAGGTGCCAATACCTACATTAATTTTATACAACCTTTAATGCAATATCTGGAGAATAAAATTACAAAATTAATAACAATCATATCATTCATATAAGTATATTAGGAAATTGAATACAAGAAATTAACTTTTCTACTTCTTTTATTCATTATAAAACAAAACTTTTGTTTAATTTCTGTCTGATTGACACTTTCTGCTTTTCATTGTGCATTTTTTCAACATGATAAATCTCAGCCTGAAAAACATATCAATCATTTTCTTTGAAAGTAGGATAACGTGATTTTCAGGATAAAAATTTTCAAACATGTTCAGTAAACAAACTATTAAAATCACATCCCTGCAAAATAGCTATTTTATTTTCTGCTTTAAATCATCTTTCTTTACTTTCAAATCACAGTGAATGAATTCATTCCTTATACATTTTTCAGAAATTCTGTATACATGTACAACACTTGCTGAGGAATTATGCAATCTCCTATTATCCTTAGCAGTAATAAACATAGAAGTAAAGGAAAAATTATTTTCTGTGAACAGAGAAGATGTACAAATGTTGCAAGAGAAAGTCTTTGCAACTTTCATGGCAACAAATCCTTAAATATAAACAATTACATTTTCAATATAATTGGAAGGATTTTCTGAAAGGGTATAATCTGAAAACAATTCCTGATCAGTCATAGTTGACGACATTTCCAGGGCAAATGTTTTTATGTTGTTGCTGTAACTGCATTTCTATCAGATTTTGAAAGAGCAACCAAATCTGAAAAAAAAATCTCTAAAATATGGCTCACATCTCCAGTAATTTGGCACTTTTCTTTTAACTCTTGCACCAGCTACCACATTGATTCAATTTTCTTACACATTGTTATGTTCCTGGCAACTTCCTTTTCATATTTGTTCTTGTACTTTGCTTTATTTTTTTTCTGCCTATCATATCTCTGTCTTCATATCTCTGTTATTTTTCTATGTCATATGTATGGTCGTGCTCTACATAGTACTCTTGTTTTCTGACTTCCTGATAAACATTTTCAGAAATAATTAGCATGTTTTTTTTTAGAAAACAAGGAAAAATTTCCCCATATATTTATTCACAAATAGTGTATTACGTCTACATATGGCGCAGCTAAAATAAATAAAGATTTGATACTAAGAATATTACAGCATTCTGCATATAAATTAATGCAAAGCTTATAGTCCTACCTTCAATATATTACCTAGAAAGCGGAAAATTGTTGGTGTTGCAGAAGGTTTCAGAATCTTTTTATTTCCATTTTTACATAAACATTCTTCCTCGAAATGTTGGGAACATATAACTATGTTCCGTGGGAGTAAAACTGTCCCGGCGTATTTTAGCTAACCACTACATCAATTTATTCCAATATTGGAGCGGAAATCTGTATCGAAAGAAAATATTAAACATGTGATCAACAGGTTAGGTCACATCCAGAGGTTAAGATAGTAGACGATTCGTAACTTATTTAAATGCATACTTACTTGTGAAACGACAAATTTGTGCCTCTTGTAGCACAGTTGGTTTAGTTATATGCAGATCAAGACTTAACCATTGTAGAAGATACTTGTAAACCAAAAAAATACGAGCACGCGATGAGGTAAATATGTCTCAACTGTACAAAAGTAAACACTGAAAGCTACCGGTTGCCCTCAATTTGGCGGCGAGCGCATCGTTCAGTTTGCGAAGGAACACTAGCGCCGTTGCTCCTTCTAGTGTATAATATTCAAGCTTCTTTGCCTCCGACATACACAAGCTTAGTACTCCGCTTCCGGGGGGATCCAACCAATCTTCTGGTGGTGGACTAAGTTTAGTTTTTTATATTAATGTAGAATAGCTTTCGGGATGATATAAAATGAGAAGACAAATTCATCAGCATTGAGATATATATATGTCCTGTTTAAAAAATAATAAAAACGTGTAAGATACCATCTAAAAATCAAATTCACGTTATCAGCTGGTACGGCCATTATTAGACAAACTTTTGGTACTGTTGTTCCTAACTGTGGTAAAGGTTTATTAGTAGTTGGATTTTCACTTGGATTACTTAAGAGAAGACTTATTAGTGTGGTTTTTAATGGTAATTTCTTTAAGTTAATTACGCGATTTTTTTCAGCGAGGAATCACGCTGAAAGCAATAGCATAATGATGCCGTCTGTGCGAGATATTTCTCGAAGTAGACGGATTTTTGGAAGTAGACTTGTAATAACCATAAGGAAATCTGGCAATAGTTAAAAGATGTTCGTTGATCAGTATTGTATGTGTTAATTGCTAGTCGAATGTATATTTGGGAGCATACAAACAAAATCTATTTACTTCTTCCAAATTAATGCGTTGTAATGTGAAATACGCAGTATATCGTAATCTTTTGCTATATTAAACTATAGCGAAATTGTAAAGAACAAATTTAATATAATTATATCATATATGTGTAAAAACTTTAATTAATACAAAATGATTTTCTTGGAATCATCTTCGAACAACATTATTTTGATTAAATAATGTATTTTCAAGTAGATCAATGAATTTAAAAAATGTCAAAGCAGGAACTCATTGTTATTTTGTGAAGCACCTAATGCAAGGCTGCTCAACCTTTTTAACAGTCGGGCCAAATGGACGATCCAAAAATGTGTGGCGGGCCATATTTCCCATTTTTGTTTCTTTTAATAAACAATGAATTTAAAAGTCCCAATATTCTGAAATTTAATTGTCGTTTATTTAAATAATACAATAAATCATCTGCTGCAAATGAAAAAACAAAATCTATGTAACAAAAAGATAAAATAAATAAATAAATAAAAAGACCTAGGTTAATTGGTACAATCAATGTGATTTCTGACATTGTTTCTGCTTTAACAATTTTCCTATTTTAGGCATCAGATCAGATGTTGATAGTAACAACAAGTCAGAAATATGTTGGTCAGTTAGAGATGCGCGGTATTTATTTATTGCATAGTCAAGATCTGAAAAAATCTTTTCAGAAACATATGTTGATTCAAAACTTCTTAAGAAATGAAATGCCTGATCAGTTATTGCAGGAAAGTCTTCTTTCGCTACCAGTTTCCAGAAATCTGCAAAATTTCTAAAGAATTTTGAAACTTCTGCAATTTTTTTTTTTTTAGCGCAGAGTTATTTTCCAATTAAGTGAGTTCCTACTGAATATTGGCAGGATAGCTAATTATTTCAATCAAACTGATTATGAAAGGATTCACAAAAAAATTATATTTTGTTTTTTACTTTCAAAATTCTACAATCTGTTCTGAAATGACAGTAATAAGCACCTAATTTTTAATTTTTACTTAGAACAATTGAGGATGACAATCTTGAGCTTCTCTTTCAAAGCTTTGAGTATGGGGAAACGTCAATATTAGTTAATTAAAATCTGGTTCTCGAAGCACAAAGGGACCGTGATGCTGCCGGTGTTTGACCTTGCGAGCTGGAGAGCCAATCGTGTGACCGCGCGCATCATTTGGTCTTCCGAACAGATTTTCAACAAGGTGGGTATTTTCAAACTTGCTCACGCGGGCCATTTAAAATTCGTCCGCGGCCTGAGCTAATGTTTAATCCGTGTAGCTATTCCTCATATCGTTCAACCGATGAAGGCTGATGCTCTGATGTTTCGCACGGTTGGTTCCAGTATGGAATTCTCAAATTAAGTGTTTCTTATGAGTTTATCGTCATGTGTACATATTAATGTTATACTATTTCAATAAAATGTTACTTGAAACCTTGGTGAATCACTTTACTTTAGTGAATGCTAGTTTATCAATTTTTATAAAGGTGAATAACATGCCAATGCAATTGAATTTTGTTTTATTTTGGTGTCGTACGCGTTTCGCTCTATTTCAAGAGCATCATCAGCATGATGCTCTTGAAATAGAGCGAAACGGGTACGACACCAAAATAAAACAAAATTCAATTGCATTGGCGTGTTTTTCACCTTTATAAAAAATTGATTAACTTGCAATTGAGGAAATGGCCCACAATATCCAGTCATTAATGCTAGTTTATTCCGTTTTTCCAGGATTTCTTTGCACGTTTTTTTTTTTTTTTTGCCTTAATTTAAAATTTTCGTTTGTAACTAATGAGTTGTAATAATGATTTTTCATAATGATACCTTTTTTTTAGTCATGAATACCTTCCACCCTGTTAGTTATGCCTTTATTCAAAATATATTTACGTAACACTAATTTCATGGAAGTATTTTCTGAAACATATGTTGTATATATTTTAGTTACACTTTCATGTAAAGAGTAGAAGGCGTCTGACTGGAGATCGAAAGATCCCCGATTCGAATCCCTGTCTCGGCAGTGATTTTCAAAGGCCTTTAACTCGACATTCACCTCTGGCACAGTGTGCTGTGCAATGTGAAGTACGCCAGAACGATTCCATGGTGCGGATTAAACCGTAGGTACTTTTTTAACCCGTAGGATAACCAGTTTAGGTTAGGTTAGCCACGACATATGCGCATGTGCGGCATATCGAAACTGTTAATCGGCCCGGTCGATAATGCCATACGCATTATTTATTATGTAAACTGTAGATGAGAAACTTAAATTTAAAGGAATTAATTTGTAGCACTTACATCTACACCATCTAGTTATGGTTGCGTGCAAGCTATATTGGAGCTATACTAATTTCAACGAGGTTATAGCGTAAACGAACATGCCTCGTTTGCGGTTCCACGTAAACTACATTCGATCAAATCTAATTTCGAGAAGGTAATTTGAAAATCGTCTATGTACAATTTTCATTTATATGTTCATGTAATTTTCATGTAAAATATATTCGAGAACTAACTGAACAGAATATTTCAAAAAGCTAGCATTGTTAACGACACACTTAGATTTTATGTTAACGAAATTCGAAAAACGCTAATTTCACGCAAGTAATTAGAAAATCTTATGTGAACATGTTTCAGTGTAAGCTGTATTCGAACAATGATATTTCACTAATTAAATCTTTTATGTAGGTACACGTCTCATTTACATTATCATGCGAACGACATGGAATAAAATTAATTACACGGACGTGATCACTGAAAGTTGTGTGGTACATGTTTCAGTTACACCTTCAATAAACTACATGGGGGAGCATAGTTATAGCATAAAATTATGTACATGTTTTTCTTACCCTTTAATGTAAACTAAATTGAAGAGACACTAATTTAATTCTTTCTTGTAAACTATATTCGAATAACACTAATTTCACGCAGATATTTAGTGAAACGTGTATGATGTTTGAGTTACACTTTCTTGTAAATAATAATCGAGTAAAACCGATTTTAGGAAAGTAATTTGTAAAACTTATCTGATTTATGTTTGTGTTTCAGGTACGTGGCCGAGTACGTACATTGCTACGATTCTGGGTAAGTGAATGAGATGTATCCAAGCTTGAGAACATAGATTGTTTTCATTCTCTGTTCGATACACTTTAAACTATTTAAATTATGGTTCAGATAATTTTAAAAAATATTTCTCCCCATAGCTTTATAGCACCTCTGCTGCTAAATATAACACTCTGCTTTAAACATTAGATTTTTATAGATGAAATGTTCTCGGAAAATTAGCCGAGTGACAACGTTTACAGAGATCGGCGTTTCGACGGTCAAATGCTCTGCGCCATTGTCAAGTGACTGCTACCTGTGGGTAATGGGGTTGCTTGTATATCGCGCGGAAACCGTTAAATACTGGCGGGATTGTTGGCGCTGATTGTTGGCGTTGACTGTTCTCGTTGATTGTTCACGGGGCAGATAGAGAGGCTATTCACAGTTCCGGTGTAATCTCATTTTCTGTAGGATTTAACGGTTCCGCGCGATAGACAGGGTGAGGCATTTAGAACTGTTTTGTCGGTATATTTGGCAAAATACTAATCGGATTAAAAAAAGTTGTGATAAAAGTTGTTCACCTCAAAGAGGGACATCCATTAACATAACGCTCGACCCCCCTGCACCACACCCGGGGGGCGAGAGGGGGGGCGACTTTTAAATCTTAAATAGGAACCCCTATTTTTATTGCAGATTTGGATTCTCCGTGAAAAAATATGTATCCTTTGTATGAAATATTTTTTTCGCTTCATGATAGATGGCGCTGTAATCAGCAAAAATGAAAATGAGTTTAAGATTGTTGCAAAACGGTAATATCTCAACAAATACACATCATATCAGGAAAATCGAAGTACTTTTTTGATATTAATATCACGTTCACCCGATTTGACTCCTGCCGATTTTTTCTTGTGGGGATGGCTAAAATAGAGAGTTTACATGGATGTACCAACAACCCCAGAAAATATGCGGCAGCGAATTATCAATGAATGTGAAAACATTAGCGCAGAGACACTTATAAATGTCGGATTGTCTTTCAGACACTGAGTTGCAATGTGCACTAGAAACAACGGACATCATTTCGAACATTTGCTGCAATGAAACACTTGTGAGAAGCAAGGGCAATCACAGTAATTTTTTTTCTAAATTGTTTCTTATTATTAATTTCTAATTTCCTAATCTGATGTGTATTTATTTGAGATATTACCGTTTACAACAATCTTCAACTCAGTTTCATATTTGCCGATTACAGCGCCATCTAGACCTATCATGAAAAGAAAAAAATGTTTCATACAAAAGATACATATTTTTTCACGGAGAATCCAAATCTGTAATACAAAAATAGGGGTTCCTATTTAAGATTTCAAATTCACCCTCCCTCCCGCCCCCGGGGGTGGTGCAGGGGGGTCGAACGTTATGTTAATGGATGTCCCTCTTCCAGGTGAACAACTTTTATTACAACTTTTTTTTTTAATCCGATTTGTATTTTGCCAAATATACCGACAAACAGTTTTAAATGCCTCACCCTGTGTAAGCAACCCCATTACACACAGGCAGCAGTCACTTGACAATGGCGGCAGAGTATATGACCGCCGAAATGTCGTTCTTTGCAGACGTTCTCACTTGGCTAGTCTCCCGAGAACATTTCCATCCATATACAACGCAAGAAAGTCTGCATTATGTTTAATATTACTATTAATGAATTCAATAATGTATCTATACAATGCTTTCGTTCTGCTTGTATCTTTAACTCTAGTTACGCATTATTTTTATGCAATTCATTGGTGGAGGAGTGAACAGAACTGTCAACAGACGAACCCGGAATGGTCTTAAACGTCTCTATGTCCTTTTGTTAACTTTAGATATAGATTGCGGTCAGGTGATTGCTGCTGCGCCTGTTCCTAAGAAAGAAGATCATTAAGCTGTAATTACTAAATATGTTTCCTTTATTTAGGGTTCGTGTGTTGCAGGCAATAGTGAGGAAAACGTTTAGATGCACGACTGCTGTTCGGATCATCGGGATTGCTTAAAGTAAGAACTGGTGATTTACCACAGTGTAACAGTGAACACTGGTGTTCATATCAGTCGTGAAGAAAACTCAAATATGTTTTCTGCTTCGTTGAGTTGAGCTGGAAAAAGCCTGCAGCAAAGGAGATTCATAAAATTAACTTACAAGAGCGGAATCTAATTAATTCTTTTCGTAATCTAATCAACTTAATGAAATATTTGTGATAGTGGGGTTTGATTGTTAGTTAATAAGAAAATATTTCTAAATTCACTTCCTGTTTCTGGTATAATTTTTTCAAACTGAATAATGTACAACAAATTCTGACATTCTTCATACATGGTAACAACATGACAAATCATCTAAATAGTACGAGGGGTTATCACAAACTAAAGTTACAAAGCCTGCAGCGAAACGTGTATTTTATTTAATACAACCAACTGATTGTACATGAATTAGGTTATTTTTCGACCTAGACTCCGTATCGGTTTAGGCACTTGTCGCTTCTTGGGATGAGTTTAAATATTCCCTCCTGGTAAAAATCCTGTCCTTGTGCGTTCAGCCACGTTTTCGCAAAGTGTTTCACCTCCTCGTCTGAAGCGAATCTTCGGCCTCCGAGATGCTCCTTGAATTGAGGAAAAAGGAATTTCCCTTGGAGCGATGTTCGGGCTGTAGGGAGAGTCATGATGCCGTGCTAGGTCGGCAACTGGGATCCTCGTCGGTGACGTTTTCTCCACCGGCTGAAAACTTTTGACACCATTCTGTGACATGCCGACGAGACATTACACTCTCTCTGTTAACATCTACCAACTGCCGGTGAATTTAAGCCTCGGTTACTTGTTTCGGCCACAGAAATCGAATAACTGAGAGAATTTCTTAGCGAGACCAGTTTTCCAAACGAGTCGTCATTTGTGCTGACCTACAACTAGCGCTGTAGATGGCAGGTGGCTAAAACTCTGCGCAGTTGCCAACCGCATCTCTTAGAATTACTGTACACTATTAAGTACCGAAACTCCTGGCCTTGTAACCATAGTTTCTGATCACAACTCGTACATATTTTAACAAGGAACTAACACTAACGTGAAACGGAAAATAGGGGCAGATTTAGAATGCGTTAACTGACTCTCATAAAAACTGGAACTAAAACAATGATTGTATAACGCTTGCGGCTCGATAGATATTACTGTTAACGCCTTTCTTCTGCCAATAACATCTCCAGTACACTTCATTAACTATTTTGCTTCGTAGTCCTGTTAATTATTTGTGGTACTTCACAAAACACTTGGTAGGAATTTCACTGCTTGTACCAACATGAAAACACCATTATGTTCTGAGCTCTGATGTTTTCACCGATTACAGCGGTACGTTCTTACGCAAGATGATATATTATTTTAGGTTTGCACTAATGAGCGGTCAGCCATAACGGTTTTTTACCAATCGCTATGCCGTTTATTTTAATAGTAATATCAGCTTTGTTCATTATCATTGTACGATACGATTAGTGTACATTACAGTGATGACAGCATAATATGAGTATGACATCTAATTAAAGTTATGCTGTTGGCCGGACTCGAACTAGCGACCAACCCAGAGCGCCAAGCACTACTCTGCCAGGGCAAATCCACGAGCATCCACCTGAGCTTATTCTGGGCTCCACGTTCAAGGACACTGCAAGACGCCGCGCTAGTTTCCAGTCCTGTCAGGGAGTAATAAGGGGTTAAAATTTGCGAATTTTAAACAAAGAATCTTGAAAGTAAACATGGTGCAAATTTTCTACGAGTACAGCTATACCTTGTTCACTGTGAATTGGCGGCTCAAGGTCATATTCCCCTAGCCCCGCTCACATCTCCTCACC
>CM061921.1:282063028-282124978 GCA_031002005.1 Vandiemenella viatica
CGTCGACGAGGCGTAAAGCCATTAGCAAAAATAAAAAAATAAAAAACAACGTGGACAGACCATGTGCTACGGATGAAGAATGACGAATCCAACAAAAAATCCTCAAATACCAACCCACCGAGCGTGGAGGGTGAAAGGCCTCGCATTCGGGACCCCGTGGGTTCGAATCCCCGTCCGGGCATTCAGAATTGGGTTTTCCATGGTTTCCCCAAATCACTCCAGGCGAATGCCGGGATGCTTCCTTCAAAATAGCCATGGCCGAATTCCTTCCCGTTCCTTGTCCCCAGTCCCATCCCGCCTCTAATGACCTTAGCCATCGACGAGGCGTAAAGCCCTAATTTTTAAAAAAAATACCAACCCATAAGCAGGAAAGATGTGAGAAGACCAGCAAGAAACTGAGACAGTAACGGGGCCAACCATGCCTAGCACTGGGTACGAAGAAGATAATATAACAGAACCAATGAATATATAACTTCTTTTTCGCAGCTAAAACATTAATCTTCACTGATTGCTTCGGGTGTTGTGTTGAGCTGCATTGAATACTTGATGTTTCTTTTCCTCCGGGCATGTTTGTGGCCTAGTCGTGCATACGGACGTTGACCCAAATGAACGAATCAGCCAAGAAGATGCCCGAAACCTTCTGACGAAACGTCAGAACAAGTATTTGTTGCAGCACAACACTTGACCCAGCAAGAAAAGGATAATTGTTAAGAAATTGTTAAAAAAAATTAAGTTCAATCCACTTAATTCGCATAATTTCATAAAAATCGGATGCATTGGATTTATTGTATTTGTTTGATAGAGAGATCCAGCAATATTAAGGTGCTAGGTATTCTAAACTTGCATATTTCGTCGAGGTAACTTTTGATCTCCGCCGTTTATAAATATGAAGTGCACAGTAGGCCTTCCTTCTGAGTTACGTCTTGATAAATTTTATACCTCTACGTATTTCGTCAACAAGTAGAACAGTATAAATTTTTCTGTAACTGGTGTTCGGTTTTAACTAAGTGTTTTCTGATAGACCAATTAAATATTTACCGGTAATTTTCGATATGTAATTAGTTTAAAAAAAAGAAACTTGAAACATATTCTCTTCATACCTATTTTTTAGACCATTTTATAATACTTGAGGGAAATTAAAATACTTTTTCAAAGCGTTCTAAAATTCGAATTAGAGGAACAAAGCAATTTTGGAAAGCGAAATATATTTACCTACTTTAGCACAGGTGGTCTTAGCCTTCAACCTGGCCTATCATTTTCCTTCCTTAAGACTTCCGACGATACCTCTAATTTTATCACTTTCTTGAAATAAATATAATTTCTTTTCCATGAAAATTGAAATTCAGTTAAGATTTAAAAATAAGTCATCTAAGAAAATCCTTCATATTGTAACGAGTCGCGCTGTCGCCACGTTACAAGGTACATTTTTATTATATATGTAATAATATAAGAGTAATTTACATAAATCTTGGGCGACCACCTAAATAGATTTTTGTTGTAATTTTCTAAAGTACGCAAGATTCCAAGTGAGGACTGTAATGAAATGATGAACATACAGTGTATCTTGGTAAAGCGAATATTCAAGAATTATTGAGCTATGTCGCTTGAAGCTAATCTTGGTCTTCCCGAATCATGGCGACGGGACGTCGCGGATTTGGGGTTTTGCCGGACCACACACTCTGCTCCCTGGGGATGGGTCACTCACCGAGCGGGAAAAGCCTGCCGCCCGACACCCGAAGGGGCTCTCACTCCGGCGAACTTAGCCGAATATGTCCGACCTCTGTTAGATACTCTAGGCAAATCACACATCGGGGATATCACGTGACATTAGGTGCCGACCTGAAGATCCAATCCAAATGAGCGTATAACTTAAAATCATGGGAATTTTTGTTATATGTGAGCTTCGAGACTACAAATGGGCGGAGCGAGAAGTTTCCTCGTGGACCGAAGAGCGAGGAGCTGGACATTCTGACTTCGATCTTCGAGTCCAAGCTATGCGAGTCTAGTCTGAGGTTGACTTGGAAAGTTGGCTTCTCTCTCCAACTGCCGCTGTACGATTTCTGGCTGCCAGCTTGCCTTGCTGGAGCAAGCTTATCGCAGCAACACAGCCGGTAATGCGATGACGTGCATTATCAGACCAGAGATGCCTATAGCCGACTTGTGAGATAATCTCACATATCGTGGGTCCGCTACAGTCACCGCAGACATCAGACGCAGGACTACAATGGTAACTTATTACGACAAAGCCATCTGATTGTGCATTCCGTGAAACAGAACCCGTAAGCGACTTTGAGAGGATAGGTCCATGTTCTCACTTTGTAATTGCAAAAACCCCTGAGCTAGCGGCATAATTTGCCAAAACTAGTTATTTTCGAATGATATATTGTTCATTCTGGCGCCCATGATTTTCCTTTATTAACTGTAAAGTCACAGTATTATGATACCTTTGTCTGAGGTCGTCATAACTTGTATTTTTCATTGTTTCCAATTGTCATTATTTCTTGCATTTTGATTCTGAGATATATTTAAAAGTAAATGCACAATTGTTTGCTTGCTCATGACGGCTAATTGTAACTCTGAGCGTTACTTTTATGATTTTGCCAATTTGTGTTAATGTTAACGGTAAATTCGCTCAGACTTGTAATCGCCAGTGATAAGAAAATAAATGTCATATTGTGACAATTTTTCCTAAATTCCAACTAACGTCGAGATTCTTGCAAAATTAATAGATTTTCACTCCTTCATAAAAATTAAAATTAAAAATCCACAATTATTAATCATAAAGGTATGAAAGATAATTGTAACGTAGTTTGCCCCCCCAAGGCACCCACCAAATAAATGGCGCCCAACGTGGGGCGCCATTATGTGGTGGGTGCCTTGGGGGGCAAACTACGTTACAATTATCTTTCATACCTTTATGATTAATAATTGTGGATTTTTAATTTTAATTTTTATGAAGGAGTGAAAATCTATTTAATTTTGCAAGAATCTCGACGTTAGTTGGAATTTAGGAAAAATTGTCACAATATGACATTTATTTTCTTATCACTGGCGATTACAAGTCTGAGCGAATTTACCGTTAACATTAACACAAATTGGCAAAATCATAAAAGTAACGCTCAGAGTTACAATTAGCCGTCATGAGCAAGCAAACAATTGTATTTACTTTTAAATATATCTCAGAATCAAAATGCAAGAAATAATGACAATTGGAAACAATGAAAAATACAAGTTATGACGACCTCAGACAAAGGTATCATAATACTGTGACTTTACAGTTAATAAAGGAAAATCATGGGCGCCAGAATGAACAATATATCATTCGAAAATAACTAGTTCTGGCAAATTATGCCGCTAGCTCAGGGGTTTTTACAATTACAAAGTGAGAACATGGACCTATCCTCTCAAAGTCGCTTACGGGTTCTGTTTCACGGAATGCACAATCAGATGGCTTTGTCGTAATAAGTTACCATTGTAGTCCTGCGTCTGATGTCTGCGGTGACTGTAGCGGACCCACGATATATGAGATTATCTCACAAGTCGGCTATAGGCATCTCTGGTCTGATAATGCACGTCATCGCATTACCGGCTGTGTTGCTGCGATAAGCTTGCTCCAGCAAGGCAAGCTGGCAGCCAGAAATCGTACAGCGGCAGTTGGCGAGAGAAGCCAACTTTCCAAGTCAACCTCAGACTAGACTCGCATAGCTTGGACTCGAAGATCGAAGTCAGAATGTCCAGCTCCTCGCTCTTCGGTCCACGAGGAAACTTCTCGCTCCGCCCATTTGTAGTCTCGAAGCTCACATATAACAAAAATTCCCATGATTTTAAGTTATACGCTCATTTGGATTGGATCTTCAGGTCGGCACCTAATGTCACGTGATATCCCCGATGTGTGATTTGCCTAGAGTATCTAACAGAGGTCGGACATATTCGGCTAAGTTCGCCGGAGTGAGAGCCCCTTCGGGTGTCGGGCGGCAGGCTTTTCCCGCTCGGTGAGTGACCCATCCCCAGGGAGCAGAGTGTGTGGTCCGGCAAAACCCCAAATCCGCGACGTCCCGTCGCCATGATTCGGGAAGACCAAGATTAGCTTCAAGCCTACATAGCTCAATAATTCTTGAATATTCGCTTTACCAAGATACACTGTATGTTCACCATTTCATTACAGTCCTCACTTGGAATCTTGCGTACTTTATAAAATTACAACAAAAATCTATTTAGGTGGTCGCCCAAGATTTATGTAAATTACTCTAACATTATGACATATATAATAAAAATGCGCCTTGTAACGTGGCGACAGCGTGGCTTGTTACAATATGGCGACTATATCACTAAATTAACCTTGTTCGCAGAAACACTGTGAATAATTTAACTAATTTCACGAGTTATGACATTTCTCTAGGAAGCCTGAATACCAAGCGTAAAACAAAGATTTTTTTACAAAAAACTAATTAATTGAGTTGACGAATATCTTTCTCAGAATATGTGGCTGAGATTTTGTTCTTCACTTGTAGATAGTAAACGAAATATTTGGACGAAATTCAAGCACCCGAATCATAGCATTAGTATTTTTAGCGCACACAGCTGTAGCGCTGTCTACCCTGACATATCTTATTCGTTATAGATATTTACCACTTTAATAAGCTCGAGGAACATAGTTAATATCTCATTTCATTGGTTCACAGCCAGCATATCTGATGAGTTTTCTACTTTCAAAAGCGATGCACAAACGCAACCAACTGGCATATATTTTTTACGTCGATAGATTTGGATGTTTCACTGTAGCAAACCGAATCATATATTTTTTCTATGCGTTGTAAAACTTCATTTATTATGCTTCTCGTCATCTAAAATCTCGACGTTGTAGTGTTATCCATCGGTGGTTTGTTAAGCTAATTTTGCTAGTTACACATTTTTAATAAATTAGCTTGCTTCCCCGCACTACATTTACTGGTTATGAATTAATTAATAAGCTACTCTGCATACCTGACTTTAATATAGATAGTGAATATGAAGTTATTAAAGATTCATGGAAATAGGGTGAACTGCTACTGTTGTCTTTTATTAATGAAACGGTCATAAGCAGACACTTATTTGCTACCTGTAAGACTCGCACACGGAGGCAAATTAACCGTTAATATGGATAAAAGAAAATGTAAAAAATTCATTATAGTAGTGCCTAGTCTTACATTGAGTCTACAAATGAAAATATGTAAAAGAACTTGACACATAGAAAAGAAATAAACATACTGAAAATATTACAGATGATTTTTACAATTTCTCTAAGTGGTCGATCATATTTAATCTCTTCCAAACAGAGAACGATCTTTGCAAAATGATGCTACGTTAAACAGGTTAAACAAACATGTATGATAAGGACTCCAGTATGCTTCAAAATTTGCATTCACAAAACTGAGTGATTGAAAGTAATCAAAAGTGATCTGTCTTTCAATACTATAAAGGCTCTCGGCTTTTAGTATGATAGCTCAGTTAATTGTTCCGAGGAGGGTTTCTTAATCACTTAGGTTTCCCTACCAAGGCCGTTAAAGGGAATCATTGACGCACACACACTGTCTTTGTTCGTAGAAACGAATTACCATGTAATGATGTGATGACTGCGACTATGACGACGGTTAAGAAGCAATCCACCTGTCACATTTGCGGTTACAAAGTCGAATAGTGCTGTAATATCCGATTACGTTAAGTTGTGTCTGCTCCACTCGAGATCTGGGAACGTAAGACCACAAATTCTCGTTGATCGTCGGCTCGTCCATCACTCTACCCTCCATCTGGACCAAGTCAAGCCTTTCCGTGACATGGGAACAAAATTCAGAGAATTTTAGATCATGTCAACACCATTGATTAGCTCGCTAAGAAGTCCTATCCTTCAGCAGGCAATTTTATCGGCTGTCGTTATATTTCATCGTTCGGAAAGAATCACCACTACTTGTGATTGTTTGGCGCCTCCCGATTTTGTAAATTTCCTGCGGCCTTTGAAAGTCAATGATCTAAGCCAATGATAACGTCTTGTTATTCTGAGGAACCATCATCCCCTGACTTGTTATACATTGAGGAATCACACAGCCAGCGAACACTTTCTCCTTGTTATCCTGGGAATGACCCACACAAAAACAAACTCTGATATAGTGCATTGAACTTTTTCCTCTCGCATCCTGCTCGCTACCGGCTTAAACTTTACACACGCGAATATTCCTACTATTATTAGCCATTGGTAGCTCTTTAATATTAAAAATTGTATACGGTGATCCATATTGGTCATCCTACTACAACGTAGAAGTCATTAGAGGCGGGAAGGATTTGGGGCAAGGAACGGGAAGGAATCCGGCCATGACCTTTTCAAGGAACCATCCTGGAATTTGCCTGGGGTGATTTGGGAAAACAATGTAAAACCATAATCTAGATGGTGGGATGGGGATTCGAACCAGCGTCCTCCCGAATGCGAGGCTAGAGTGTTACCGCTTATCGCCCACGCTCGGCCTTTCGATAGAATATGTGGAATGGATACGTTGTGGAAGAGGTCTATCGATGTTTACGCAATTTTCACGACACGGAATTTGAAAGGAAAGTATTATCAAACAGAAAAGGTCTTAACTATACACATGAGCGGTCTGGTGGCTCAGTGGTTAAGGCGTCTGACTGGAGATCGAAAGGTCCCCGGTTCGAATCCCTGTCTCGGCGGGGATTTTCAAAGGCGCTTAACCCGACCTTCACCTCTGCCACAGCTTGCTGTGTAAAGTGAAATACACCAGAGCATTTCCGTGTATCGGATTCCACGTTAAACTGTAGGTCCCTTGTACCCAGCAGGATTGTCGGGTTAGGTTAAGGCGTCTACGATAGGGGCGGAACGCGCAGCTAATAAAAACCCTATCTCCAGGTTATTACGACCACAAGGAATTACTATTATTATTACTAACTACATTCCAAGGGTCAACCTAGCTATTTTGTTCCGGGTCATATTTCAGGAGTTACACTAATCCAATGACACAATGACCTGTTCCCTTCTTCCGTATGTGCAATATGATTGTATGTGTGCAGAAGATATGTAATAGTGGGTGTGTGGTAATTGTATTGTGTAGTGTATGAGGGAAGTCTACCAGATTTAACATACTAATCCTATAGACGATTTACCATCAACATTGTCGCATATGCATAGCGGAGATGCTTACGATTTAGCTCAGGCATTAGGTACCACAATCTGGTGACTGGAAATTGCTTACCATCCATCACCTCTGCTATCCCGCTGGCCAACAGCCGTATGGTAAAAGTTTCTTCCATGACTGGGGCTTTAACCAGCTGACCTCGTGTGTTCCTTAGTGACCACAATCACGAGTGGATATATTCCAAGTACACTCAGTTTTAAATATTCTGAATTAATATTTCCTTTCACCGCAGAAAGTATTACCAACATAAACTTAATTTTGAAGTAGAGGAATCATATTATCTATTTTCGGTTCTGTATCAAGCAGTTCTAGGTTTTGTATGGCTGATACGACATGGGGTGCAGGTGCACAAGTTCTTCGAGGAGCAGTCCCTGGCCTGACATTCTCCGCTCCAGAGTGCTGTTTCTCTGACTGGCTTGGTAGAGCCCGCACTGACAAAGTTGTCACCCAGCTCAACGTCTCTATGAGAACTGTGAGTGGCTCATTAGGTCTACCCCAGTACCACACCACGATATCTCTCCATAGCGACCTTTATGACCTGTCCCGTGCACGATTAGAATCAAACAGACCAGCCTATACGGAAGCTACCAAGCCGAGACTTATCAGTAGAATCGGGAGCCAGCAGCCCACACAACTGTGGACTTATAAAACATCCGACGATCTGTGTTCCACGGTTCGAATAGTCTAGGCTACTTTGGTCCCAGATTAATAGGTTTCGCATAGGACAGATAATGTGCAAAGCAACAGCAGAAGTTATTCTGGAATAAATTAAGAATCAAGATACCCACGTACTTACGTTAGTAGGAAAAATCAGAACCGATATTTTCCCCCATAAAAGTCGCCGAATATGTTCATCCCACTTCAAATTGTTTACCATCCGAGGAACATTGAACAATAATTAATTTTTCTTCCCATATCACTTCTGTGAGCGGTCAGGTAGTTCAGTGGTTAAGGCCCTTGTTCTCAAAATCCTATTGGGGGCAGGAATTTTTTATAGTTGTGTTTGATCCTATGAGCTACATGTTCCGTGCTTCAGATTCCACGTTAAATTGTTAAGTCCCGTCTTACCTCTGACTCAATGGCTTAGTGCGCCTCCTTCGGGAGGATTCAATCAACTTTTGGGTAGTGGAATAAATTAATTTTTTATTGTTTCTGTGCAGTTTTGGAATTTTTTAACCGACTTCAAAAAAGCAGGAGGTTCTCAATTCTTCTGAAATTTTTTTTTTTTTTTTTTTTTGATGTATGTTCAGCGATATCTTCGCCAATTTTGAACCGATTTAAATGAAATTTTTATAGTGGATAGAGTATACCTCCAAAGTGGTCCCATATGAATTTCATTGAGAAACCACCCCTTCTACCCCTTTACACCCCTTAACTTTTATACAAACCCACACTTTTTATCCGATTTTGATGGAACTTTGGAAATGTATATTAAAAAACAAACAGAAAAATACTGTCAACTTTTGGTTTAAAAAAACCGAACCCCTCTCCCCCTATCCATCCCTTAATTTTTGCCAATATTCTTTATGCAAAGCTAAAGTCGACACCATTTAACTGATCTCCATTAAAGTTGGCATGTACATGTAATTTTTCATGGAAAAGGTTCTGACCCAAAAAAATAAAACAACACCCCTCTCTCCCTTTGCACCCCTTAATTATTATACAAACCCACATTTTTATCCGATTTCAATGGAACTTTGGACATGTATTGTTAAAAATAAAGAGAAAAATGCTGTCAACATTTGGTTTGAAAAAACTGAGCCCCTCTCACCCTATCCACCCCTTAATTTTTGCCAATGTTCTTTATACAAAACTATAGTCGACATCATTTGACTGATCTCCATTAAAGTTGTCATATACATGTAATTACGTTCACATCACAGGTAGCAGGGATAAGGCAGCTTCTGAAGTAATTCTCGATTTGTTGTCAGATAATCATCTCGAGCAGCTAGTTAATGAACCTACGCGGTGTCATAACGGTAGCGAAAACATTTTAGACTTGCTGGTTACCAACAGGCCAGAATTATTCACCGACATTTCAACGACCACAGGAATAAGCGATCACAAAGCGGTAATTGCGACTATCAAATTAATGACCGAGCGAAAAAGGAAAAAAGGGCGGATTGTATACAGATTCAGTAAGGCCTCAAAGGAGTGTTTTAGAACCTACCTGAGGAATAAATACCATAACTTCAAGTCAACAAAGGACACCGTTGAAGAGATGTGGCATCGTTTTATACATATAGTCAGGGAAGGAATGGAAATACATATACCAAAGCGGACAATAAAGGGAGAGGATGAACCACCGTGGTACACATACGAAGTCAAAAGATTACGCAAAAAACAAAGGAAAATACACGCACGCTCAAGAAGGAAGGGGTGTCGCAGCGATTTAGAAACCTTAGATGATTTAAGAGGACATATTAAGAATGTAATGCGCGAGGCCTTTAACGATTTTCACTCCAACTCTCTCTCTAAGAGTCTCACAGAAAACCCAAAGAAATTTTGGTCGTATGTACGAAAAGTTAATTGTACCAACAGCAATATTCCAGCACTAATTCGTGAAGGTTCCGAGGTTAATGAAAGCCGCGATAAAGCTAACGTACTAAATACTGTATTCAAAAATTCATTTTCAAATGAACATAAGGATAGTATTCCCGTTTTCCCACGCCGTGGCGAGTCGGTGATGGAATCATTACGAATAGATACTGCAGGTATCGTTAAGCAATTAGAGCTCCTGAAGTGGGGGAAAGCAACGGGCCCGGATGGAATTCCAGTAAGAGTATTTTCAGAGTATGCTGCAGAAATCGGGCCATTTCTGTCTGATATATTCAGTAAATCATTAGAAGAGCGAAAAGTACCTTCAGACTGGAAAATCGCGCAAGTAACTCCGATTTTCAAAAAAGGTGATCGAAGTGATCCTGGGAACTATCGTCCCATATCTATAACATCTGTTTGTAGTAGAGTTATGGAGCATATTATATGCTCGAACATTATGAATTTTCTAGATTATAATAATTTGCTTACAACAAATCAACATGGATTTCGGAAGAAAAGATCATGTGAAACACAGCTGGCCCTATTTACACACGACGTAATGAAAGTTATCGATACAGGTTCACAAGTAGATGCAATTTTTTTAGATTTCCAGAAAGCCTTTGACTCTGTGCCACACAACCACCTTTTAGCGAAGCTTCGAGCGTACGGTATATCGAATCAGCTTTGTGAATGGATAAAGGATTTTCTAACTGGTCGGTCGCAGTATGTTGTCGTTGAAGGAGAAAGTTCTTCTAATCTAGATGTTACATCGGGTGTACCTCAAGGAAGTGTAATAGGACCACTTCTTTTCTTAATTTTTATAAACGATCTCGGAGACAAAGTGAAAAGCCTTTTTAGATTGTTTGCTGATGATGCGGTTATTTATAGGGAAGTAAGAACTTTGGCCGATTGCTTAGAAATTCAGCGCGATCTGGATGTTATTTTGGCTTGGTGCGCTGAGTGGCAACTTACTCTAAACTGTAAAAAGTGCAAGACAATGAGCATAACTAACAAAATGAATCCGATTGTTCAGAAATACGAGTTAAACAATACAGTTATTGATATGGTCGATTCTATTAAATATTTGGGAGTAACAGTACAAAGGAACATGAAATGGGACTTACACATTAATTCTTTAGTAGGTAGAGCAAATTCTAGGCTGCGATTCAAAGGTAGAATCCTGAAAAATTGTAATGAACAAACAAAGGAGATATCGTACAAATATCTTGTGCGTCCTCATTTGGATTATTGTTGTGCCATTTGGGACTCGTTTCGTAAGGGATTGATCGAAAGTATAGAGAAAGTACAGAGAAGAGCCGCTCGATTCGTGATCGTTTGCTATAGTCCTTATGAAAGCGTCACAGAACTGATTAGTAGATTAGGTTGGGAGTCTCTGGTAGATAGACGACACACGTTTCGTTTAAACTTATTGGAAAACATGCGTACTCCAACTTTCACTCATGAGTGTAGTGAAATACTTCTTCCACCAACCTATTTGAGTCGGAAGGACAGGAAAGATAAAATTAGAGAAATAAGGTGCCGGACTGATTCTTATATGAATTCTTTTTTCCCTCGTACCATTAGGGATTGGAATACACAGCAAAGAGATTAGCTTTGGTGCTGAGCACCCTCTGCCACCCACAATTTTGTGAATTGCAGAGTATATATGTAGATGTAATATTTCATGGAGAAGATTTCTGACCAAAAAATAAATAAAAGCCACCCATGTCCCCCTTTACACCCCTTAATTTATAGAAACCTATATTTCATATCTGATTTGGATTGAACTTTGTCAATGTATACTTTCAAACAAACAAAAAATCTTGTCAACATTTGGTCTGCCAAAGCTCAACCCCTCTCTTTCCTACCAACCCCTTAATTTTTGTCAATGTTTTATCTTATATATATAAAAAGCAATAGTCACCACCATTTGACCTATTATCATGAAAGTTGGCGCTTATATGTATTTTTCACGAGGAAGGTTTCTGACCAAAAAATATAAAAACCACCCCCCAATCCTCATTAAACCGTTTAATTTTTATACAAACCCACAGTTTTTATCCAGTTTAGATAGAACTTAGCAAACTTTTACTCTTAAGGGGAGACGGTGGCAGAAATCATGAAAGAAAATCAAAATTTTTTTATTTGTTTATTTTAAAGGAAATATTGTTAGGATTAATATCACAAATTTTTTCTTTGAAATTCCAACTACAAATGGTATAAAAAAATTAAACCGTAAGCAGTATAATGTGCCACGCCCATTTTTTAAGGTATCTTGCTTATTTTTTTCTGTGTAACGTGGATATATAGCTTTAGAAGGCTGTGATTTATTTTATACTGAACAGCAGTGAAGTATAGAAGGCTATGGAGCCATTTTATGATCCAAGCAGTGTTGTATAAAAGGTTATGAAGTTTCGTAAACAATTTTTGTGCTGTATTGTATAATTTGTGTGAAATTGGATTTATTAAGTGATTCCTTGTGCCAATATTGGGTATGTTGATACGGTTTTACAAAGCCTAGGCCAGTTAAAGTATTTAAAAAATACATTAAGTCCTATATTTCCAATATAAGGAGAAAAATTGATGTTGAGGTTAGGTCTGAGCCTGTAGATGTAAACATTAGCTTGTCTTCAAGTGCATCCAAAGTAAAACTTTGGAAAGATATTGTGTCAGAAGAGGCAAAACATGACAGAAACACAGGTTTTTAGAATTGTGTATCTGGAATTGGTAGTAGAAGCCCTTAGGAAAGCTTGCAAGTGCTCTGTTTGTGAATGAAAAGTCAGTTTGGTGGTTGATGGAAAAAGTTTTAATGTAAAATTTAAATTGATTTTTCTGCAACTTTAAATTTTTCTTCTCTGAGGAACACATATATCAGAAACTACTGGAAGGATTTCTATGAAATTTGGCACACCCATTCTTCCAAGTGGAATAAACATTTAAGTGGAACAAAGTTTTAATCAATCCATTTTAACAAGTTTTATGGTTAATAATATGTGTAAAATTTGGCTGTAAAAAAACCCTCAAATGCAAAATATCACAGAAAATTATTGCAATAATTTATCAAAAAGACACTGCACTTAATTGTACATTTATTAGTGTAGATTAATCTGCTATACAGAAAGTTTAATAATTTTGAATGGAAATAATAAAAAAGTGTACCTCAAAAAATAATGTAATAAAAAATTCAAAATACTCTGACAGCATTAATGTTTTATTAAAAATTCTGAAAAATTATTTAAAGCATATGGGAACCCTATGCACAAGTGTGCAAAATTTCAATGAAATTGAACTCGAAATAAGAGAGATTTAGATTTACCAATAAATCAGTGCAAGACTGCCACCGTCTCCCCTTAAACAAAGAGAAACATAATTTCAGCTTTTGGTTTGCAAAAACTGAACCCCTTCCCCTATTTCCACCCCTTCACTTTTGTCAATTTTCTTTTTGATAAGCTATAGTTGACACCATTTGACCGATCTTTATGAAAGTTGGCACATATATGTATTTTTTTATGGAGAAGATTTCTGACCAAAAATGAAATAAACTTCCCTAGCTCCCCGTTTACATCCCTTAATGTTTGTACAAACCCATATTTTAATCCGATTTCGGTGAAACTTAGCATGTGTATACTTTAAAGCAAATAGAAAAAGAAACATACTACTCACATTACTTTGACAAAAACACAAACCCTATTCCCCTTTCTACCCCTTTAATTACTGTTAATGTTCACTATATAAAGCTACCATTTCTACCTGATTTTTAAGGAAGTATGCACATGTATACTTCAAAACAAACAGAAAAATACTGTCTGCATTTGGTTTAGAGAAGCCAAACCTCTCTCCTCCTTTCCACCCCTTTAATCTACACAAAGCACAGTTTCTATCTGATTCTGAAGAAAATTTGCACACGTATACTTTAAAAAATACATAACAATTGTGTTTAAATTAGGTTGAAGAAGCCCAACCCCTCTTCCCTTCTACCCGCACCCCTCCTAATTTCCAATGTTCTTTATAGATACCTACCGTTTTTATCAGATTTCGATGGAACACTGCAAATGTATACTTAAGAACAAAGAGAAACATTCTGTTTACAAAACCCAACCGCTCACTCCCTTACACCATTTAATTTTTATAAATGTTCTTTACACAAAGCTACAGTTTTTATCTGGTTTCGATGGAACTTTGCACATGTATACTTTAAAACAA
Source organism: Vandiemenella viatica (assembly GCA_031002005.1). Classification (NCBI taxonomy): domain Eukaryota; kingdom Metazoa; phylum Arthropoda; class Insecta; order Orthoptera; family Morabidae; genus Vandiemenella; species Vandiemenella viatica. The sequence goes on from CM061921.1 coordinate 282,076,948, forward strand.
AGAGAAGAATGCTGTCCACACTACCTTAACAAAAATCAAACTACTCTTCACCTCCACACCCCCTAATTATTTTTTGTACACACCTAAAACTTTTATGTGATGTCAATAGAAATTTACAAATGTATACTTTAAATCAATCAGAAAAGACAGTCTACATTTGGTATACAAAAGCCCAATCCCTCTTCTCCTTTACTCCCATCATTTATAATTTCCAATGTTCTTTACAAAATCCACAGTTTTAAGTACCGTCAAAATCAATTAAGCTATTTTTAAGTCATAGCAGAATATTTATAAAATGTATGTGTCCTAATGTCTCAACATGTACTTCAGATTTCAACTTGGACCCCAAGCTTTTACGCTGTGAAAACCAATTAAATATCTATATTTTCTGTGTGATGCTGGAACGAACAGATATATTCCAGAGACAGATTTGTGTATGTAGTATGTATTAATGTCCAGATGTTATATGTTTCGATTATCGAGCAGCAGCTTTAGCAGATGTTATGATTAGAACGAAACACAGCCTGGATCAAAATGTAAACTAACATTCCTTAACACAGCATCCAATTCTCCCCATTCTGAAAGTTGTTGTAAAGACAGATTTTTTTGTAAAGCTTTCGCTTTAACCACTGAGCTACCAGGAAGTTCACAAAATGAGAACTGCTGCGGCATATTTAAATACAAATTAACTATAATACCACTAAAAATTTAAAAATAAAATAATTGTTTAAAAAACATAAAAACCGCCTTCAAAAAATAGTACTAAAAATTTTAAAATAACTTTATACAATGCTTAGAAGAAAGTAAATCTAAATGGACAATATTTTACATTACTGTTATTGAAATTTTTACATTAATTAGTTATTTTCGGAGTCGGTGCCAGCCAAAACAAGAAAAATAAAAAGATAAAATAAATAACAATTATACATAAAAAATCATGTTACTGCTTACCTACAATTAATTCTAGAAACATTTTTCAACAAAACTGAAACATTTAGATGATACACCGATATTATACTAACTATAAAGTATTTACTGCATTATGCAGCCTACCAACTGACACTATAGCGCCAGAGATATGCCTGGATGACTAATGAGGCCGAGCCACAGATAACATGCCATTAATTTGTTTCCCTAAGCTGTCTCCCGCAATAAAACTATCTTCCTCACGACATGCTGTAAAATATTTGGAATTTTTGTTCGTACTCTCGGTTTGCCTCGAACACAAATTAAGTTCAGTAATTCGATCTGCGCGATCTGACAGCTGGCACCGACTCCAAAAATAACTAATTAATGTAAAAATTTCAATAACAGTAATGTAAAATATTGTCCATTTAGATTTACTTTCTTCTAAGCATTGTATAAAGTTATTTTAAAATTTTTAGTACTATTTTTGAAGGCGGTTTTTATGTTTTTTAAACAATTATTTTATGTTGCCGCTATGAAATACCTTTACTTCTATGATAGCTGCGACTTTTACATTTAATGAATATTAATCAACAACCAGTGCTAAACATTTGTAAATGAAAACTCCGTCCGTTAGCAACTGTTTTTTAATTTATATAATCTCAGACGCGTTTCGTCCTTATGGAATGGGGCATCGTCAATGACTGTAAATGTAAACACATGATGTTGTTAGGAAATCTGAATTATTTGTATAGATAACTAACTATTAACAAAGTATACTCTACTTACGAATTTTGTTAGTAACAGTTACATGTTGGTCGGGAATGGCTCTATTTTCACTTTTGTAGAACCCGATCTCTTGTTTTAATTCAGCATTTCTCCTTAAGGTTGAAAGTTCGGCAATTTAAAAAACAATAAAATAGTGACCTCCGCAGAAAGAACAGGAGCAATGCTGAACCACAGCAAGAGATCGGGTTCTACAAAAGTGCAAATAGAACTGTTCCCGACCAACATGTAGCTGTTACTACCAATATGCGTAAGTAGTGTGTATTTTGTTAATAGTTAGTTATCTACACAAACAATTCAGATTTGTTAATGTATATACATTTACAGTAACTGAAGATATCCCATTCCTTAAGAACGAAACGTGTCTGAGATTATATGAATTAAAAAACAATTGCTAACATACGGTGCTTTAATTTACAAATGTTTAACAGGCAACTGGAGAAGAATAACCAATAACCAATAACCAATAGCCAATAACCAGTGTATGACAGGGGCTGGGATTATCCTTATATCTAAAGTGAATGGGAGATTTTTTTTTTGTTTCCCAATAACAAAGACGACAGGAAAATGACACTAGAGTGATACAAGTAGTACAGGGTGAGACATAAACTGACGTCCGAAATAAAAAAAACTGATTATGGGGACTCAGTTCCTACCAGAATAATACCCCTTCTTACGGCTTTTGAGATGTGAATTATTTTCGGTGTTCCATACTCTGTCACAGTAATTTGATTTTTCGCCCTTTCTTTCTTTCTTTTTTCTTTCTTTTTTGCTGTCATCTGTTTCTCGACTGGTTTGATGAAATCCTCCATCCCTCCATATCTTGTACTAACCTTTTCATCTTCACATACCCCTTACAATGCCCTCATTATCTGCTTTATATATTTTAATCTCTATCTTCCACTGCAGTTATTACCTTCCACTGTTCTCTCTACTAAGAAGTTAACTAATCCTGCATGTCTCAAAATATGACCCACCGACCTGTATCTTCTTTCTGTTAGACTCCTCCATAAACTTCTTTCCTCACCCATCATTTCCAAAACTGGCTCGTTTCGTACTTTATCTGTACACTTAATTTTCAGCGTCCTTCTATAACACCACATTTCAAATGCTTCAATTTTGCTTCTTTTTAGTAAAAAAACTATCACCTTACAAGAAAAATAACTAATCGCTTAGTTGAAAATTGAGGAACCGAAGGACAAGTTAGGAATTTGTGATTTTTGGTGAATTTTTGCAATTCGTTCTTGATAAAAGCGGCCATCTAGAATTTATAGTCTAGACTCTAGAATGTCAGGTATCTCAAAAGCTTCTTTGTGTACAATTAAAATCAACATGGATTAACTTATTACTTCACATGATTATTTCGGTATCACTGGAACATTACAATTGGAACACACAACTATGTTCAATTAAAACCATCCATGCCCAACGCAGAATAAAGTGAGAGTGCTTGTTGGTATTCTGCAGAGGTCATCTTGAATTGCTTCTGTCAGTCTTACATTGCAAGTTGTTTTTCTGTAGGTCTACATCACACACTAGTAAAAATTCGTGTCGAGAGTCATGTCGAGAGTAACTGCTGCAGTCGGGTGTTGAAACGTTCCTATACGCAGTGCTGAGGAGGCTCGTCGGCTTTGCGTCTGTTCATTTATTATGCTGTCCGTAGTGCCGTTGTACCGTTGTTGAAGCAGGAAGGACAGTGAACTAATCAATCAGACTGTACATGTTATAACTTGCAGTTCAAGTCTTCAAAGGTGATGGGTCTTAATGCACAGACCGTTAATGTAATTTGAATTTACATTTCCTACTCTGACTCCAACAGTATGTATTCTTCAAATATTAAAAGTAATGAAAGATCATTGATGTTTACAGAGTTAGATCGGTGGAGGTAAAGTGTCGCATTCTCTTCCATGACTTCGACTTTAGAATGGAGGTTTCTAGGCTAGCAATATGTTCCTGTTGCTTAATCACTCAGGCAAGCAAGTTGTGGTGGCTCAGTGGTTAAGGTGTCTGACTGGAGATCGAAAGGTCCCCGGTTCGAATCGCTGTCTCTACCGGGATTCTCAAAGATCTTTAACCCGACCGACATGGCACAATTTGCTGTGCAATGTAAAGTACGCTGGAACGCTTTCGTGGTTCGAATTACACGTTAAACTGTAGATCCCCTATACCCGGTAGCGTTTGAACAGTCGCCGAGTGAAGTAGCTTATTTTGTTGTTATATTTTATCTGTAATGGTGTGGGGATTTGATTAGTGTAATCTCTGAGTGTTTACGTTTTGTTAACAGTGTTTAGCATTCGGTGAGGACAGTAGCGTATTTTCGTTTTGTATTTGAACTTTAGTGGTGTGTAGATTTAGTTAGTGTAATCTGTGAGTGTTTACTTTTGTGGAAAGTAGAGGTTAGTAAGACTTAAGCAGTCGTTGAGGACAGTAACGTATTTCTGTTTTATATTTGATCTTTAGTGGTGTGTCGATTTAGTTAGTGCAATCTCTGAGTGTTTATATTTTGTACAAAGTACAGGTTTTAGATTTTCTGATCTTTTTTTCTTTTTCGCGTTTTTCAAAAGCAGAATGGCTAGGGACTGTGATTGCTGTGTGCAGACGCGAGCTGAGGTGGCTGATCTCCGCGAACAGCTTACAGCTGTGGTAGCGAAAGTTACACAGCTGGAAGCTGCCGTTAAAGGTTGCAGCAGATGTAATATTGGGGAAACTGATGTAGCAATGCCAATAACAGATTCCCCCATATCGACCGTCGTACCTGCAACCCAGGCTGAAGAGTTGGAGGCTGTGCCTCGGTCGCCTGTTGGTGACTGGCGTATGGCCTCTAGACTTAGAAGTCGCACACGGGGGCAGTCGAGCAGGCTTAAAGGCACAGACGCTGAACTTGTTCGACTGTCCAACCGGTATGATGTATTGTCGGAGGCTGACACAGTCCCACAATTGTCATCCTGCGATTTGACGGCCCCCAGCGCACCAGGTCTGAGCAATCACAGAAGGGGATTTTGGTAGTTGGGAGCTCTAATGTTAGGCGGTTATTAGAGCCCCTTAGGGAAATGGCGGATTCCTCGGGAAGAAATCCAATGTCCATTCAGTGTGTATTCCGGGTGGCCTGATCCGAGATGTGGAGCAGGCCATCCCGGATGCCATAGAAGGGACGGGGTGTAGCCAACTACAGATTGTGGCTCATGTCGGCACCAATGATGCTTGTCGCCTTGGGTCGGAGGTAATCCTCTCTTCCTTCCGGCGGCTGGCTGAAAGGTTGAACTCTGTGGCCAGTGCCCGCAAGATATCGGCAGAGCTAACCATCTGTAGCATTGTAGACAGAGTTGATTGTGGACCTCTGGTTCAGAGCCGTATTGAGGGGCTGAACCAGAGACTGCGACGTTTCTGTGATGATATTGGCTGCAGATTCCTCGATCTTCGCCATAGGGTCGAGTCATGTAGGGTTCCCCTTAATAGGCCAGGTGTGCACTACACACGTGAATCGGCTACACGGGTGGCAGGGGCCGTGTGGAATGCACTGGGTGGTTTTTTAGGCTGAGGGAGGAAGACCCGAAACACGAAATACAGTTACGGGCAACCCAATCAGATGTAACACCGGAATGTAGGAGGAGCGTAAAAGAATGTCGACAGTTAAAAGTTCTCGTAATTAACTGTAGAAGCGTTTGTAACAAACAACCGGAACTTGATAGCATTATTTGTAGCACAGAGGCGGGTATCGTTATCGGTACAGAAAGTTGGCTAAAACCGGAAATAAGTTCCGCCGAAATTTTTTTAAGATAGCATGAATGTTTTTCGTAAAGACAGATTACATTCTCATGGAGGTGGGGTATTTATAGCTGTGAGTAAATCTCTCCCACGTAATGAAATAGAAGTCGATACGATCTGTGAAATCATATGGATTAAACTCAAAGTTGCTGGGTCAAAACTCATCATAGGCGCCTTCTACCATCCACCCGATTCTGACATAGCTATCGCCGAGGAGTTAAGAAATAATGTAAACAGTATAGCTAGCCGTTTTCAGGATCATGCTATGATTCTAGGAGGCGACTTCAATCTGCCTTATATTGACTGGCGTAATTACGTTCACATTACAGGTAGCAGGGTTAAGGCAGCTTCTGAAGTAATTCTCGAGTTGTTGTCAGATAATCATCTCGAGCAGCTAGTTAATGAACCTACGCGGTGTCATAACGGTAGCGAAAATATTTTAGATCTGCTGGTTACCAACAGGCCAGAATTATTTTACCGAAATTTCAACTACCACAGGTATAAGCGATCACAAAGTGGTAATTGCAACTATCAGACTAATGACCAAGCGAAAAAGGAGAAAACGGCGGATTGTATACAAATTCAGTAAGGCCTCTAAGGAGTGTTTTAGAACCTACCTGAGGAATAATTACCATAACTTCAAGTCATAAAATGACACCGTTGAAGAGATGTGGCATAGATTTATACGAATAGTCAGGGAAGTTATGGATATACATATACCGAAGCGGATAATAAATGGGGAGGATGATCCACCGTGGTACACATGCGAAGTCAAAAGATTACTCAAAAAACAAAGGAGGATACACGCACGCTCAAGAAGGAAGGGGTGTCGCAGTGATTTAGAAACCTTAGCTGAGTTAAGAGGACGTATTAAGAATGTAATGCGTGAGGCCTTCAACGATTTTCATTCCAACTCTCTCTCTAAGAGTCTCACAGAAAACCCAAAGAAATTCTGGTCGTATGTACGAAAGTCAATTGTACCAATAGCAATATACCAGCACTAATTCGTGAAAGTTCAGAGGTTAACGAAAGCCGCGATAAAGCTAACGTACTAAATACTGTATTCAAAAATTCATTTACTGATGAAAATAAGGATAGTGTTCCCGTTTTCCCACACGTGTCGAGTTGGTGATGGAATCATTATGGATAGATACTGCAGGTATCATAAAGCAATTAGAGCTCCTGCAGTGGGGAAAGCACCAGGCCCTGATGGAATTCCAGTAAGAATATTTTCAGAATATGCGGCGGAAATCGGCCATTTCTGTCTGATATATTCAGTAAATCATTAGAAGAGCGAAAAGTACCTTCAGACTGGAAATCGCGCAAGTAACTCCGATTTTCAAGAAAGGTGATCGAAGTGATCCTGGAAACTATCGTCCAATATCTATAACATCTGTTTGTAGTAGAGTTATGGAGCATATTATTTGCTCGAACATTATGAAATTTCTAGACGATAATAATCTGCTTACAACAAATCAACACGGATTTCGGAAGAAAAGATCATGTGAAACACAGCTGGCCCTATTTACACACGACGTAATGAAAGTTATTGATGCAGGTTCACAAGTAGATGCCATTTTTTTTAGATTTTCAGAAAGCCTTTGACTCTGTGCCACCTAACCGCCTTTTAGCGAAGCTACGAGCATATGGTATATCGGATCAGCTTTGTGAATGGATAAAAGATTTTCTAACTGGTCGGTCGCAGTATGTCGTCGTTGAAGGAGAAAGTTCTTCTAGTTTAGATGTAACATCGGGGGTACCACAAGGAAGTGTAATAGGACCACTTCTTTTTTTTTTAATTTTTATAAACGATCTCGGAGACAAAGTGAAAGCCTTTTTAGATTGTTTGCTGATGATGCGGTTATTTATAGGGAAGTAAGGAATTTGGCCGATTGCTTAGAAATTCAGCGTGATCTGGATATTATTTGGCATGGTGCGCTGAGTGGCAACTTACGCTAAATTGTAAAAAGTGCAAGACAATGAGCATAACTAACAAAAAGAATCCAATTGTTCAGAAATACGAGTTAAAACAATTCAGTTATTGATATGGTCGATTCTATGAAATATTTGGGAGTAACAGTACAAAGGAACATGAAATGGGACTTACACATTAATTCGTTGGTAGGTAGAGCTAATTCTAGGCTACGATTCATAGGTCGAATATTGAAAAATTGTAATGAACAAACAAAGGAGATAGCGTACAAATCTCTTGTGCGTCCACATTTGGACTATTGTTGTGCCATTTGGGATCCGTTTCGTAAGGGGTTGATCGAAAGTATAGAGAAAGTACAGAGAAGAGCCGCTCGATTCGTGACCGCTTGCTACAGTCCTTATGAAAGCGTCACAGAACTGATTAGTAGACTAGGCTGGGAGTCTCTGATAGATAGACGACGCACGATTCGTTTAAACTTATTGGTAAACATGCGTACTCCCACTTTCACTCACGAGTGTAGTGAAATACTTCGTCCACCAACCTATTTGAGCCGGAATGACAGGATAGATAAGATTAGAGAAATAAGGTGCCGCAATGATTCTTATATGAATCCGTTTTCCCCTCGTACCATTAGGGATTGGAATGCACAACAAAGAGATTAGCATTGGTACTGAGCACCCTCTGCCACCAACAATTTTGTGAATTGCAGAGTGTATATGTAGATGTAGATGTAGATTACCGGATTAGGCTAGGCGGCTATGATAGGGGCACATTGTGCAGCTGATAAGAAACCCTGTCACTAGGTGATTACGACCACACGGATTTATTTTATCTCTCAATCAGCAGTCAAGCCCGGCACACAGTTAACTGCGAGCTGTGTTCACCAACGAGGCCGTTTTGAACGTCTAGCTTCATGGATAAATCCTAAGCTTGATCAGGATTTGATTCTATGGGTTTCCATTCATCGTAAATCTGTCTACTGACTGAACTATGCGACCACAATAAAGCTATGCGTTTCATTACATTCTATTACAGGTGCCAAATTACCTGCAGCCACTTTGATTAATCTAACTTTATTGTGAGCGGTGTAATCCAGTATTTCTCAGCCTTTTTCAATCCGAGGGCCAGTAAAATGTTCAAAATAATTCTGCGGATCACCAGCTTATTCGAGCCTAATTTTTTACATATGTATATGTCATTAAACAACTCTGCCAGTTGTTATTGTCACGTACCGCGGTGTCCTAAGGCCCTCATAAAACAGTTATTAAGAAAACGCGGCTCTCTTTGATAACGACTGGGAATGTATTTAGTGAATAAACTGTCATAAAACAATGCAGTCATGTTCTGGGTATACCAGATTTTTCGTGGTCGTTGAAATATTTATGGCTTGTAGAAATTTTGGCTTGCGTCGACAATTATTCCAAAAGAAGTACTTAACAGTTGTTACCATTTACGTACTACGTTTGTGGAAGCAAAAAGAGGAAATAAAGTGAACCGTTTTAAGTCATGCTTCCCGTTGTAAGATACGGCATTAAAAAAAAACAGATATTGTTCAGTGCGAATAATATTTGGATCTGAAGTCTCAAGGTTGTACTTGTATACGACTTCCTACCGTATTCCCCATATTGATGGAATCCTACAAAGCTTCCAGGGACACAGTGTAGTATTGTGTTACCTTCATACTCCCAGGGTCGCGGGTTCATTCCTGGCCTTGGGCATGTATGGTTGTAGTAAGTGTCGTGTTTGTCACGTGTCCTGTAAGACCACGTGTACTAAAATCACAGAAAGATTTGCAACTCCAGTGAAATGATTTTTAAATAGGTGAGAGAGCATAAGAAGGGCATGAACATTTTACTTTTTTCTTTTTTAAATATATACAAAACCAATATCATATCATTCAACATAAATGTTTTTACTTTAAACGATTGAATCATAAACGTGACTACGGAAAATTTAAATAAATGGCAAAATTCTGCTCAGATGGGATATAAGTGAAAACATGGGGAATTGAGATTATTCCGCCAGTGTGGCACAGTGCACTGGATTGGAGAGGTACACCAGACCAGGCACGAGTCCAGGACCCCGCGTACCAGCCGGCCTGACTGCAGTTTTTAGACGATTTTTTTTTTTAAAAAATATGGCTTTACGCCTCGTCAACGTCGAGGTCATTAGGGAGCGTCCATAAACCACGTAGCTCAATTTTGGCCTCCTATGAACCCCCCCCCCCCCACGTAGCACGTAGCTTTTTTCCCTTTTGATTCCAGAAGACATTTTGTACTGTTTCCTCCTGTCAGACTATTGAAAATTACATACGGAGATAATTAACTGAGGTAAATAAATATTCACATGCTGTTTTGTGTTGTTATTCATTTTAACTGTGAAAAATGTTATGAAAGGGAAGCTACGTGGCCTGGCTCGGAACCCCCCCCCCCCCCCCCCCCCCCCACGTAGCGCAGCGTAGCCTTCCAGCCAACCCCCCCCCCCCCCTGGACCGAGCCACGTAGTTTGTGCAACCTCCCTTAGAGGTGGAATGGGACTAGGGACAAGGAATGGGAAGGAATTCCCCCACGGCCTTTTGAAGGAAGCATCCCGGCATTCGCATGGAGTGATTTGGGTAAACCATGGAAAACCCAAATTTGGATGCCTGAACGAGCGATATTCTGCAGCTATCAAGGCGAATATCGGGACGGTTCCCAATCCCTGCCTCATAAGCTACACACTTCACAAACAAAAATATACTTACGCGTCGAACATAGTTACACGTTCCACAGACAGATGGCAGCACTTCATTTCTCCCATTAGTACTTAGTATGACCTGGCAGTAGGTATAAAATGCTTAGCGCACGCGTTCATAAAACCTAGCTCCAAATTTGACCACACCAATGATGAGTAAAACTCATCTAAGGCAGCAGGCCAAAATATGGTGGGAAAAGTTGTTGAAGAAGAAGAAGGTGGGTAACTGAGATTCGAAGGCGTTAATCCCGACGGCCTCCTTTAGTTTTCCAAACAACAACACGTCATAAATGTCTTTATGGACTTGAGCTCTTCTTCTTCTGCTTTATAACGACAGACATAACATATTCGAATTAACAAGCATTAAAACACAATAATGTACATAAATACAGCGTCATTGCACACACGGAGGAAAAGAATTCTTCAATCTATCTCTGAGACAACCACCTTTTCTACCAGAGAATCCGATTTAACATCGGTAGCTCAAGCTCTTAGATTTTAGCCTGACAACCGCAAAGGGTGAAAATTGTGGAAACTGAGAGGGACGTAGGTACTAGTTAGGTGGATTGCACTTTGAACCAACAGGACACAAGGCCTTTAGCCCAGTGTTTACACATATTGATCACCAGGAAATCCAGATTAGCAGACGCAATCGAGTCAAGATATCAACATTTTTAATCCCTTCCTTCGTTTTATATACTTCATTGAATTTATATTATACTATAGGCAGCTCAAGATGAACACAACACTTAATTCAAACAGTTATTCCAGCGGTCTAACTCGAATTGGTGGCCCAACGTGCAATAGCGTGAAAGCTCTATAAGCTGGAATGCCAATAATTATCTATAGCCTGTTCAGTTAACAGAGGCGGCTCAAGGTCAGCCTGTTCTATCCCCACTCCACTGCCCTTACCCCTACACGCGAAGGGGAAATTTACACCTACAAAGCGTACAGTACCGTAAGGTAGGAAGGGAGGGAGTTAGGAGGTGAGGAGCGGGACGAGGGGAAGATGACCTTGAACCGCCAATTCAGAATGAACAGGGTATAGAACACAGCCCGCTTCAAGCACTTGGTCGAGGTCGGTAAGGCACAGAAATTGTGCCTAGCGTTCAAGACGGTATTAGTTTGTTAGTCCCAGAGGTGGTAGAAACTCCATCATCCAGGACTGTCGGCCCCGGTAGCGCAGGGCTAGCGCGCTGGCTTCGCATTGCAGGGGTCACCGGTTCGACCTTTTTTTTTTTACTTATGGCTTTACGCCTCGTTGACGTCTAAGGTCAATAGAGGCGGTATGGGACTGGGGACAAGGAGCAGGAAGGAATTCGGCCGTGGCCTTTTGAAAGAAGCATCCCGGCATTCGCCAGGAGTGATTTGAGGTCACCGGTTCGAGTCCGTTCGAGGGCATGTGTGGTTTTAATTAAATGTTGTATCCATCCTGTGTTGTCCTTTCACTAGTGCTCATGTATAATACCAGAAGATTATACACAATGGAGAAATAAAAGAACAAAGTTGTTGGCTGAATGGCTATAATGCCGAAAGCCATAAAAAAAGAATCCAGGACTATACCTGCAAGATAGGAGAGGTAAATAAGTGTTCATCATGTCTGGGTTGCGGGCGTGTAATTCTACTATGGACGGTGTTACCTCCACAAAGCAACTTGCCGCGGAGGTGTAATTGATACTGTTGCTTTCGCCACTGTGAAAGTGTATGAGGATGACTGTGATTCTTTTTGTGTTAAGCTTAATATGTTGTGGATAAGAATCGAAGGAAGGCAGAGTTATAAATCTGTTGTAGGCCAACTATTCCGAAAGACAACAATGGTTTATACCAACAACCACATCCGTAGGACAAATCAGCGTCAACAGTGCCTTCACCACAAACGCACTGCGGGAAGGTTTGGAAACTATCCCTTAACTTTGGTGAACAATTTGATTATTAGGAATTGTGCACCACTACCTCTCATACCGTGCTAATCAAGTCCAGCCAGAGGGGCTTGACCCAGCAAATCATGTGTCAAGTGACAGATACAGTCACAATGTCTAAGAGGCAGATATAAATGTAATCGTTGTTGATATTTCATAAATATTACATTGAGTAAAAAAGGCCTAAGTTAAATCCCACACCTCTCCATAGAGCGTGTGGAGTGCGGACATACGATATAGATACATCCGTCGGACCGGGATGTTAAACTGGCGAAGCCTTGGCGTTTTTTACGGAATAGCAGTTCTGAATGAGCGCCACTGATTTCACCCTCTTCAATCTTTTATATCTCACCCACAACACAAACCAATCACTACACTTAGATCACTGCCACAGATAATAACATTAAGCATACAAGAAAAAGCAATCGGGTACTAACCGAGTCCAAATTTCTCCGCAGAGTTCGTAGGCACTGGCATTTCCTCCTGAATCAGATTCTTCTTCTTTTGGTGCCGTACCCGTATGCAAGTGTAGGCGGTTACCATGGGGAGAGTGTGTTTACCACTCCATGGGAGCTTCCCGGGGAGATTATGAACTGGGATGGTTTCCCCTTGCATTCCCTAGTATGACAGTGTTTGTAAGTGTGAGTGTCTATGTTAAGTGGGTTGAAACACGGTGCTTGTTCGTTTAGGCCTACTCTTCCGTAAGACACCAACGTCTCCATCCGATGGAATAATCACCATCAACAGTGTCGTAGGCTTTCTGTCCATAAACACAGAGGAGAGGTTTGGGGTTTAATCCTTTGGTGACAGAATTTTGCACCTTCACCTCTTCTACCCAGTCGGCCAAGACCCGATGGTGTCAATTTTCTGCAACACAATGACTGAAACCAGCTCACTCCTCGGTAGTTCCAGAAAGCATCACGGAGCCGCTACCAACTTAGCCAAAGGAGCGGGTGTAAAACAAAACAACAGAACAAGTATTAATACTAAGTTTGCTTGATTAACACTTGTACGAGGCACTAATTTTCATACGTGTTCTTTATTTAACTTCGTAGTCGATAGTACGTCTTTTATTTAGAGACTTCATACTATAACGTGGTATTTTTATGTCGGCTCACCATACTTCCAAGTCCTCATCTACACAGTTCATATTTTCACTGCTGCCGTTCTTTATTACACCACAAAACTTTAAGTCGTATAAATGACAGAGAAACAGGTGTACTAAATTGAAAGCTCGTGTCCACTGACCTGTTAAATACACAGGAATTTGTTGCAGTGCAGACAAATAGGCAGAAAAGGTCCGTGAAGAAAAGTCGTGCTGCATTTTTAGAACCTTTGGATATGAAGCGTGCAGTAAACAGCTCACTATGCGAGTGACACCAGACGACAGTAAATGTGTTATTCACATTCTGTTTCAACGCAGTGAGCCAAGAAACGTCAACAGTATTAGTAAAAGCAAGGCAGCGGCCACCAATTTGTCATGCTGAACACAACAGCTTAACTATTTACAAAATCTTTCCTCTTTTTTTTCTACCAAGGAACCTTAAATAACACTTTAATTTATCTTTCCTTTTTTCATAAAAAAATTATAGGTAGATAGTAGTCGGAACTCTTACTACCACTAGTATTAACGTGAATAGGTCTTTCTTTAGCAAATTAGCTAGTGAAACAACAAAATTAACATTCTGTTTCAGAGATGGTTCACAGGCTGGGAGGCTGTAACTCCCTTCCCTGCACCCCAGGGTCCCACCGAGGTTATGATCACGTATGACTTTGGTTAGCTCGGCTTTCTTTTTCTATGATAAAAAAATGAAAGCTTTATTTGATTAAGGATTTCTGTTGGTTGCCGTTTCCCATCCACAGCGTATCGGTGCTAACATGCAGGCCTGGTGGGGTATGACTGGCAAAGGATATAAATACCGACCAAGTAGCTGAACTATGAGCTGCTGCACATTTTCTATAAATTCGAAAACATTCTCTCAATTACTTACCACTTCACTGATAAAAAGGTACACAGGCAATTAAAACACAATTAATAAATTCGATAACACGTGACATCTTACTGTTTCTAAAGTACTTCAGTTATACAGGATAATTTCAAAATTGTTTTTCTGATTTCTGTCAGTTATATACAGCTTAGAAGCAGAGTACCAACACTGTATCTAAAAAGGTTAATTACGTTACAATACAGATATCTAGTCTATCCACCAATGTGGTTCAGTGGGTTGAAGCTCCGCACACTGGACCGGGGAGGTTCAACGGTACCGGGCACGAGCCCAGGGCCTCACGTACCAGCCGTCCTGACTGCGGTTCTTAAGCAGTTTTCCGCAGCCATCAAGGCAAATGCAGGGACGGTCCCCAATCTCTGGTTCATAAACTACTCATTTCACAAACAAAAAAATACACTTATCACACGCGCAACATAGCTACAAGTTTCACAGACAGATGTCAACACAGCACTTCTCCCACTAGTACGTAATACGACCCGGCAGTAGGTATAAAATGCTTGACGTCAGCAAGGGCATGCGGCGAAGCGGCAAGTCCAATGAAGACAGCTAGATAAAGGACAACCGAACAAATAAACAAATGGAAGCAGATGCAGAAATACAAGAACTTCCCAACACTCCGAGGATGAAAGAAATCCCTGAATAAGAAAACCAAGGCAGGACATGCGGCCGTAAAACCAGATGCTCCATATTTTTGATCATGCCAATGATGAGCAAAACTAATCGAAGTTGGTAAAGAAGAAGAAGACAGACCAACCGTAATGCCATTCGCCGGAACTTTAAAAGATAAAAAGTCAGCTCATTAGTTGTAAATACCAAAACTATTTGTTCTTCATATCCTTCATAACATCACGGACCCTGATGGATGAGCAGTAAACTCGGGCAATTGCATTTGACATTATTTCTTTTAGGTTCATAGTTCTGGAATCAGATTTCTATTTTCGCGTGTTTCCCGAAATCATTGCAAACGATTGCCGGGATTGTTCCTTATAAAGACCATAGTTACTTTCCTTACCATTCTATACATATACTCCTCACCTGGCTTAAATACGTCGTCGACAAGTTACGGTACCGACTTTCCCTTATAGTTACTCAGTCATGCAGTTGCTTTGTTAGTTTAGAAGGAATATTGCATCTAAAGTGGAGAATCATTGTGAATGGCAGGCAGTGTTACACTGAGATTACGTCTGAACACACTGATCAGCCAGAACATTAAGACCACCTACCTAATAGCCGGTATATCCGCCTTTGGCATGGATAACAGTGGCGACGCGTCTTGGTAGGTCGCTGGAGGGAGTTGGCACTAAGGATTGCAATCCCGCGGGATTTTTGCGAGATTTGCACAAATCCCGCGGGATCCAGCGGGATTGGTGCCAACAGTTTTTTAACGCATATACACTCCTGGAAATTGAAATAAGAACACCGTGAATTCATTGTCCCAGGAATGGGAAACTTTATATACACATTCCTGGGGTCAGATACAACACATGATCACACAGACAGAACCATAGGCATATAGACACAGGTAACAGAGCATGCACAATGTCGGCACTAGTACCGTGTATATCCTCCTTTAGCAGCAATGCAGGCTGCAATTCTCCCATGGAGACGATCGTAGAGGTGCTGGATGTAGTCCTGTGGAACGGCATGCCAAGCCATTTCCACCTAGCGCCTCAGCTGGACCAGCGTTCGTGCTGGACGTGCAGACCGCGTGAGACGACGTTTCATCCAGTCCCAAACATGCTCAATGGGAGACAGATCCGGAGATCTCGCTGGCCAGGGTAGTTGACTTACACCTTCTAGAGCACGTTGGGTGGCACGAGATACATGTGGACGTGCATTGTCCTGTTGGAACAGCATGTTCCCTTGCCGGTCTAGGAATGGTAGAACGATGGGTTCGATGACGGTTTGAATGTACCGTGCACTGTTCAGTGTCCCCTCGACGATCACCAGGGGTGTACGGCCAGTGTAGGAGATCGCTCCCCACACCATGATGCCGGGTGTTGGCCCTGTGTGCCTCGGTCGTATGCAGTCCTGATTGTGGCGCTCACCTGCACGGCGCCAAACACGCATACGACCATCATTGGCACCAAGGCAGAAGCGACTCTCATCACTGAAGACGACACGTCTCCATTCGTCCCTCCATACACGCCTGTCGCGACACCACTGGAGGCGGGCTGCACGATGTTGGGGCGTGAGCGGAAGACGACCTAACGGTGCGCGGGACCGTAGCCCAGCTTCATGGAGACGGTTGCGAATGGTCCTCTCTGATACCCCAGGAGCAACAGTGTCCCAAATTTGCCGGGAAGTGGCGGTGCGGTCCCCTACGGCACTGCGTAGGATGCGACGGTCTTGGCGTGCGTCCGTGCGTCGCTGCTGTCCGGACCCAGGTCGACGGGCACTTGCACCTTCCGCCGACCACTGGCGACAACATCGATGTACTGTGGAGACCTCGCGCCCCACATGTTGAGCAATTCGGTGGTACGTCCACCCGGCCTCCCGCATGCCGACTATATGCCCTCGCTCAAAGTCCGTTAACTGCACATACGGTTCACGTACACGCTGTCGCGGCATGCTACCAGTGTTAAAGACTGAGATGGAGCTCCGTATGCCACGGCAAACTGGCTGACACTGACTGCGGCGGTGCCCAACCGCTGCGCAGCTAGCGCCCTTCGACGGCCAACACTGCTGTTCCTGGTGTGTCCGCTGTGCCGTGCGTTTGATAATTGCTTGTACAGCCCTCTCGTAGTGTCCGGAGCAAGTATGGTGGGTCTGACACACCGGCGTCAATGTGTTCTTATTTCAATTTCCAGGAGTGTATTTAAAACATAGTTATTCAAAGCGTTAATAAATTAAATAATAAAAATCTGTTATTAAATTAATAATCAATTGTAATGTTAAATGAGAAAAATTAAGTTAACAATATTTTAATTGGCAAAATGTCATTAAAATTTTTTGGCGAGTATATTTCCAGGATTTACATTTTTGTTTTTAAATCTACACCAAATTTTAAATAAATAATCAAACATGGAAAATATTCAGTCTTATGTCATATTATGTGCCTTACAATACATCACACCAATTTAAAAATATGGTATGCATAACGCCAAGTCACCAGAGTTTTTTTTAATTATTATTATTCTAAATAAATGTTCCATAACACCGAGAGAAAGCATTCTACTTCACAAAGTGAGGTGAATATACTCTGTAAAGTGTAGACTTGGCTCAGAACAAGATCTCATAACTTTTTGTCAGTGCACAAGCACGCGACTTTGCCTATTTTTACAAGAATTGTTTTTAAGGGATTAGTTGATCTTATAGTTGATTCATTGTTATTAAAAGAAACTACTCACCAAGACGTTAACTGTCAAGTATTTCAGTTTTACTTCAAGTGGCAAAAGAGTTTTTTTAAAAAAGAAAGCAAGAAAGTAGACTTTCTCGGTGCATGAATGATTACAATGAAGTCATCTCGGATGTATCGCCGGATTTCGTTGTAAAAACACGAAATTTGACACCTGAGGAAGACGGCGTAGGCAGCCGTCGAAGTATGGTTTTAACAACACAATTCGGCGATAGGCCTACACCCGTGAAGACTTCATCATAACTTTTTTTGCCTTTAACCGAAATAATAACAAGGAGTTGAAAGGACACATGCTATTCACTCAAAAATTATGTATTGTAGCGGTTGACCAAATCATGTCAAGAGGGATTAATCGAAAGTTAAAGCGGTACATATAAGCAGGCGGCTTTCTTCAAAGAACATATATTTCACAAGCAGTGAGGCAGCGGTCGAGACAACAATAAGTCAAAGATTATGCATTTGCCTTATGATAGATGCTAAAGAAATAGGCATGCGATTGTTAAAATTATTTCATTAGTTTCGTGTCAACGAATAATCAAATTTTCAGCCGCAAATACAGGAAATAACCCCAAATTACTTTATCTGCAAATACAGAAAATGGGAATAATGAAACCATGAATAAAAGGCTTTAACTGTGTAGTTCGGCAGATAACGTGTGCGATACATAAAAAATACTTATTATGTAGTTAAAAAATGATACTAATTACGCATCATAGGTCAAATTATAGAAATTTGTACTCAAAACAAACGAAAATTTTAATGAATACGTAAAAATGGATCTATTTACTTGCGAAATACGAAGATTAATAAAAACATACGTTTGTACACACGAATCAAATACCAAACGCGAGGGTACAGGCAAACAGAGCAATACATCCTACAGAGACCGATTGGGGCAGCGACTCACGCAGACTGACACACGTTTCCGTCGCATTTTGCGGATTGCGGATCCGCTTAATTTTGTGCGGGATCCGCCAGACTGTCTAATGTTGCGGGATCACGCTTTGCTGGATTGCAATCCCTAGTTGGCACTACATCTGCACACACAAGTCACCTAATTCCCGGAATTTCGCGGAGGGGGGCGATGAGCTCTGACGCCACGTTCAATCACATCCCAGATATGTTAGATCTGGTTCAGATATGGCGTGTTGAGGGGGGGGGGGGCAGCACATCAATTGCAACTCGCCACTGTGTTCCTCGAACCACTCCATCACACTCCTGGCCTTATGACATGGCGCATTATCTTGTTGAAAAATGCCACTGCCATTGGTAAACATGGTAGCCATGAAGAGGTGTACGTGGTCTGCAACCAGTGTACGATACTTACTTATTTACCGTCATGGTGCCTTGCACGAGCTCCACTGGACTCATGGATAGCCACATGAATATTCCCCAGAGCATAATTGAGCCGCCGTCAGCTTGTCACCGTCCTGCAGTGCAGGTATCAAAAACTGTTTCCCTAGAAAACGACGGATTCGCAACCTCCCATCGGCATGATGAAGAAGGTATCGGATTCATCAGATCATGTAACACTCTGCCACTGCGCCAACGTCCAGTGACGATGGTTGCGTGCCCATTTCAGTCGTTGTTGTCGATGTGGTGTTAACATAGGCACATGGATGGGTCGTTGGATGTGAAGGCCCGTCGTTAGGAGTGTTCCGAGCACTGTGTGTTAAAAAACACTTTAACTCTGCCCAGCATTAAAGTCTGATGATAGCTGCGCCACAGTTCGCCGCCTGTCCTGTTTTGCCAGTCTGCCTAGCCTATGACGTTCGACATCTGTAATGAAGGGTGGCCGCCCAACCTTTCAACGTTTGAGTGTGGTTTCACCTTTGTTTCGCCGTTTTTTGAAGACACTCACCACAGCACTCCTCGAACACCCGACAAGTCGTGCAGTTTCCGAAATGCTCTTGCCGAGCCTCCGGGCCATCACAATCTGCCCTCGGTCAAACTCAGATAGATCGCGCGCCTTCCCATTCTAAACACGTATAGCACGCTCACTGATACTACATGCATCGTGCGTGTGTCTGACTAGCAGTCACTCCTCGTCAGATGACGCTGCTATCGCCTGGACGAGTTTATATCGATAGTAGGGGTAGTCATAATGTTCTGGCTGATCAGCGTAGGTTTCTCAGCAAAGATTTACTAACACATTTATAAGTGAAATTTGATAATTTTTTTAAAGATCTATCGACACTACTCGGTCTGAAACAGATCCTACGCTATGACCTTTGACCTCACTTTTTTCGAAAACTGGGAACTACTTAGACAAACGCCAAGACTCGCGTCCATTCATTTTCGATGAAGAAGGTTTGTCCCAAAACGCATTAAAATAGGTGACCCACACATCTCGACCTACCCATGTAATTTGAAAAAATCTCTTTATTACATTTTTCTTCCATTTATGTCCCAAAATAATTGCTACAGATCGGTGTCGTTAGAACTTGAAGGAAATCGTTCGTGGCCTCTGTTGAGGATCTTCTAAGTCAAGACTAATTGAGGTTTTGAATTATGCATATTTAAAAATATGACTTCTGTCCTTGAACATTGAGTCCGTCGCAGAGTTAGCCCTTGAACAGATGCCAGTGCAGTTAAGCTCGTGATCTGCTCTGAGAAGCAACACTTCTCTTTCAAACACAAACTGCAATTTATCTGGCGGCAAGTTGGCTCAGTGGAGTCAGGCGTAAATAAGTTAAGCTTTCAGTAGATCATCAGTCTGAGTCCTATCTGGACCAAGTGCAGTTTTGACTAACTGTTGGGTTCGCTTCTGTTCTCTATTCGGCGCATTATCATAAGCATGGTACAACATCAATCGGAACCATATTATCACCGTTGAAGGCTGTAGAGCTCAAGTTGCCAAAAACAATTACAAGAAACTGCGGTATGCGAGCTATTCATACAGCAAAGAAATTCTGCATTATTTTTCGCTTTGGAAGAACATTGTTTTATAGATGGTAGAAAAAATTGGTTGAAAAGTATTTGTTTCAAGCTGAGAAGAATCATGGCTTTACCACTGATAAGCGTGCGAGGTATTGATCTACATCAAGTATGTGCAGGTGTATCACAGATCCGAGGCTGATGTGTGAGCCATAACGTTTGGACTGGCATTCGGGAGGACACAGGTTTGATCCTCGAATAGCCCAGTGTGATTTCCTTTTCCATAGTATCCCGAAATCTCCAGTGTATAATGCCTGGAAGTTTCTTCATAAAAGCCATCGAATTTTTCCTTTATTTACTTTTCCAACATTCTCTCCCTGCTCCAATGACTTATTCGTCAAGGAGTAGTAAAACTATCATTAATAGAATTTGTAGAAATAACTATTCGATTTTATTTAAAAATAGGATATTGAAGTCCTCCATCTATATTAATGTGGTGCAGAAAACTTGGTGCTATATCCGAAATTTACCAGCGTCAGCCTTTCTTCCAAAATCAGAGTAATGAATTGATTTGTTGGTGCAGTTTCCCTTAAATTTAGTTTTTTCGAACAAGCGCAATACTCATAAGCTTTTATTTGCACCTCTTAGTAACATTATCTTAGTGTTTTCTTTTAGGTAATTCAGGTCCTACCAAGGCAGTAGCGCGATGGTTGAAACGTTAAATTCAAGTGCTGACGGTTGATTGTTTTTTTTTTTTTTTTTTTTTTTTTTTTTTTTTTTTTTTTTACGAAACTGACGTGATAATTTGCACTGAGTTGCGAAGACTAAAAGTTTACTTCCTGTGATTGCCTTAAATCTTCGCAGACTAAGGGAATAGGTATAGCCTGGTATTGGAGGTAGGGTGACCAAATCCCTTCCTCCTTACCTAACCTAATCCGATAATCCTACCGATTAAACGGGATCTACAGATTAACTTGGCATCTGAACCACGGAAGCTATCTGGCGTACTCCACATTACACAACAAGCTGTGCCAGAAGTGAAGGTCGAGTTAAGTGCACGTAAAAATCCTCGCCGAGACAAGTATTCGAACCGGGGACATTTCAGTCTCCAGACAGGTGCCTTGTGCGATTGATGTGTGACAATAAACCAATTTTTTTGGAACCATAGGAAACTGTTTTATTATTCAACGCGCATTCTAGGTGAATTGAGTAACCAAGGGATTATGCAGCCGTTTGGATTCAAACCATATAACCCGGAGATTGCAAAAAATTTCGTTGATAGACTGGAGTCTTGCGCCGGTATTGTTGTAACAACTTCATCAAACAACTTAGTGAAAATAACCTTATCATTTGCACAGACGGTGGGGGTAGCATAAGGGTGTCACGTGATGCCCCGCCGCTGACCATTGGTCAGCAGGGCTGGAGAGGTTCCTGATCTTCAGATTGTTTGTCAAATTCCTGGGTTTCGCAGTGCGAATGGAGTGAGGACATACAAGTACCACCTCGTCGACTGTAAATCATCTGTAGGATGAGGCTGTCAAATTTGGCAATTCCCTTGCTGTGTTTCGGAAGAATAAACTTGAATGGATCGACAGCAGTTTTCACTATCTCATTTATTTCATTTCATTCACAACGCAAACAACACACTACACTCATCAGTTTCTCTTACGTATACTTCCGTCACTGAGGAAGATAAGGGGAAACCATCTTATTTATGTTTCCATCCATGGCAGTCACCTACGCCTGCGTCACAGGGTATGTGCATTGAAACCAGAGAGGAAATCAAAAGCAAACTCACGGAAATTCGTTTGATCAAAAGCGATGAATCGTCAGTTCCTCTTAACAGTCGAACTTCTCTGAAAGAAGTCATGAAATGTTCACTTTGGACTGTTAGTTTAACTGAATTGTAAATTTTGAATCTTGTAGTAAGTCAAATGGTACTCCGCAGTTTACCAGATTTCGAGGACATGTAAACATAAAATTGATAACTTTTCAGAATGCGTGAAAACCGAAAGAAAACCACCGAAGTGCATAAATTGAGGCAAAGATCGCTATGGAAAGACGTCTACGGACGTTTTCGTGTAAAACAAGTCAAAAGTCAGCTCGGAGGAGAAGGTGACAGGAGGGGGCGATAAGGTGAGGTGCAAGGTAGGGGAAATATGACCTTGAACCGTCAGATAGCAACGAACGGACTAATGCAAGGTACTTCACATTACACAGTAAGT
This sequence comes from Vandiemenella viatica, assembly GCA_031002005.1. NCBI lineage: Eukaryota > Metazoa > Arthropoda > Insecta > Orthoptera > Morabidae > Vandiemenella > Vandiemenella viatica. The sequence goes on from CM061921.1 coordinate 282,099,459, forward strand.
GCGGATTAGCGGCTTTTTCAAATCCCCGCCGAGACAGAGATTCGAGCCGGGGACCTTCCGATCTTAACCAAGGTCAAAAACCTTTCTACCTCTGCACAGAACTAGTACACACTCTTCCGGCTGGCCTAGCTACAAATGTTTGTTTACCTAGAGGTACAATGCTTTCTTGTGACAGTTAATAACAAACACTGGTAAGCTAACTGTAAACGTCTTTGATATCAAGAAGTAGGCTCTACATTACTTCTAACGACGACTGTTGCGTTTCTGGTTGGAACCTTCCTCACTCTGATCCAAGATATAACTGCATATTATTTCTGCACTAGGGTAGAGTCCGTTATACGGGCAGCGTGCGTTACTAGTGACAAATTGTTTAAGTCCTTATATGTTGTAATTTACAAAATACATTTCTACATAATAAAATTTGGTTCTGCCCTTCGTATTTTTTTATTTTTGAGATTTCTTCTACAAAAGACAGTGGGAGGTAAACATTAAACACAACAATTAAAGCAGACTCTTAGTGAGAAAATAAACATCTCATCCCTGCCTGGCATTATAATACTTTTTATCTCCATCCTCCGTGTTTTTACTACTTACAATGACTTCCAAAAAGCCTGTCAGAATGCTGTAAATATTTATTGTTATGAAAAAAATGCTAAATAAAGCGTATTTTCAAAACAAATAACGATTATTATTGTATTTTATGTATTTTTTTATTTTTTTTATTTTTTATGTTTAGTGTAAACTTTCTCGGAGTTTTCAAAAATTTCCAGTTTTTTTTTTTTTTTTTTTTTTTTTTTTTTTTTTTTTTTTTTTTTTTTTTTTAAGGAAGGTAAAGGTCACGGGTACCGACGGCTCCTGCCACATCTCGTAGGATTCACGGAGGTAGAGCTCCGCACTCCCTATACAACCTTCGGCACTAGAATGGATGTGGTGGGGTCAGCGCCACGCTCCGGCCGTTCTTTACCTTCCCGCGGAGTTTCCTCTACGGTACTCATTGGATAGCAGGCTGAATGGGCCTGGGCAGCCATTCCGGACGTTCGGCTTCGAGGAAAAATCCTCGACTTAGTAGGGGATCGAACCCGGACGTCCGGGACATAGTCTGGCGCTCTACCACCTGAGCTACGCGGCCGCCTTCCTGTTTTTTATCTTAGGTCAAAAAAATTTAGGTTATGCTGTGACCTTGTTCTGGTAACTGCTACAGAGAATGGATCGTAAACATCAGATACTCTAATAATTACATGAAACTATGCACTTCACTGTCGTAAATAAACAAGAAGCAAAATATAAATTTAAACGAACGTTGCATATAACACTACCTGCCGTTAGCATATTTTATCTCTGCTCTTCGTATTTGTGTCTACTTACTTCTTCAACAGACAACTGCCGGTTAACTGCCATCGCAGTTATACTTGATTTTAACAATATAAGTGCAAATAAAATCAAATGCAGTTATTTATTTGAAATTCCTCAAACAGCGTTGTGGCAGCTCATGTAATTAACACTTCAGGCATTATAGAAACTCATCAAAGGTTACCGGGCTATTCAGTTCACGTTCAGACGCCAACAACTACAAATTTAACTAAAGTGGATTCTGTAAAAATAACAATAAATTCTCTAATTCATCTATCTCGCATAGCAGCACAAAATTGGAAAGCTAAACAAGGTAAATATTCGCAGTATTTATAAACTAACACATATTGATATAGCACTCGTACTGTACGGTATATACCAACCTTTCCCTGTAGTACCCGGAGGAGTGGCCGTCTTCATAATACATCGGACTTATCGTCACGTCTAACCTTTACCTGAGTTAAGTAGCCTATAATCTACTAGAATTAGAATCCATGTTGCCGTTTTATATGATTCCACAGTAAGGTGGGCTGCTGCTTCCTCATAGCTTCAAAGGTTACAGTTCTTCCAAAATAATCTCATACGAATACTGGTTAGCAGAAGTCACTGAACTCCAAAGGGAACTTGCTTATCAACAACTGAAATTTCCATCACTAAAATTGTAAAAATTTTCTTACAGAAAATGTTTCAGTTGCAGACGTCAGCGATCTATGGATGAGATCTTTAGCCAATCCACGTCCCAAAACACCTCTGCTTCCTAGCCCATTCATTGCCTTTAATGGGACAAAGGACTAAACCATCTCTTTCCATAGTCTTAGGTACTGTGCTGGTCATGGAGGCGCTTGTAGTGTAGGAAAGGAAAGGAAATCGGCTACGACCATTGTGAAGTAACCATCCCAGCCTTCACTTGAAGTTACTATTGGAAGCCGTGGTAAACAGAAACCAGGATGACTGGAACGGGCACAGATCATATCTCTTCCCGAATGATCACTTCTTCTCATTTCGGTGTTTGAACAAATTTTTTCTTGAACGAACCCAGATACCTCATGAAGGTTCCGGGTCACCCAGAATAGGAGAAAGGATGGCACCCACACCAAAGATATGAACACAGATAGTGCACTCACTGCAATACCCCGTGTCGGCATCAGCTGGACTACAGATACACTGTCCTCTTCGTCAGTTACCAGGAGCACCGAACAAAGTGGTGCCTCATCACGGAGGCATGGACGGAGAATGAGGAATGTCGCATCACGCTCAGCAATCAATCGCGGTTCGGCCTGACCACAGATGATCAGTGCTTCCAAAGTTTTGGAAAGACTCACCAGCTTAACTACAGGCATCATTGTTTGTACAGCCATGGGGTATGACTTTGGGTCACCTCTTGTATAGAAATGGGACACATTGACGTCAGTGACTTTCTGCGTCCACCTGCTTTACCTCTTCTTGGGCAGCGTCCTGGCTCAGCGTTTCAACAGGATAACGTCCATCCAAACTCGTACATGTGTCTGTGGATTGCCTACCATTTCGCCGGATCCCGAAAGCTCGTTATGACAACTCTGGACCGACTTGCTGCAAAAGATGACTCCCATCCGCACTAAATCGACGCATGTATCAAAGTTCGAGGAGAGTTACATTCTATCGAAACGAGACCAGTGGAGTGCCCGATATCAATTTCATATGATATCTCGTAGTAATCACACCGAGCGTGATGGGTGAGCGATAACGCTCTGGGCTCGTATTCGGGAAGACGTGGGTTTGAATCGCCGTCCGGGTGTCTAGATTTGGGTTTTACATGGTTTTCCCAAATCACTCGAGGTGAATGCCAGGATGTTTCCTTCAGAAGGTCAATGTCGAATTCCTTACCGTTCCTTGCCCCCCATCCTTTCCCACCACTAATGACCTCAATGTCGACGAGGTGTAAAGCCATAAGCAAAAAAAAATTGTATTCACATAAATAAAGTCACGTCGCTGTTCTGCCTTTACTGGTATTAGTTTGAACCCTTTTCATATGTTTCTTAAGCCTTCAGTAGTATTTAGTTTGTATCGTTTCCATCTTCATCTTTACTTATTGGCTCATCTGTTAAAAAGCAGTGTATTTAAAAAAGAGTTGTCTGGTGGGTCAATGGTTAAGATCGAAAGGTTCCCGGTTCGAATCCCTGTCTCGGCGGGGATTTTCAAAATCACCTAACCCCACCTTCACCTCTCGCACTGTCTAATGTGAACTCCAGAATGTTTCCGTGTTTCGGATTCCACCTTAAATTGTATGTCCCCGTTACCCGGTAGGATTACCGGGTTAGATTAAAGTAACAACTACACAGGAGCACGCGCAGCAAAATTCTAACTTGGTAAATCGGAGGCTGAATACTTCGAGAATACCCCGGCCAATAACGTCATAGGCATCATCATAATTATTAACATTTTAGTCTGTATTTTAGCAAAATTTAAAATAAGTGTCGTATAAAGCTGATTTGTGTAAAGTGTAAATTATGTTTTATAAACACGAAGTATGATATAAATAAACTCTTCTCGGACTTCCAGTCGCGTAAAAATGTCACACTTGTGGGGTGTTTCGAAGGCGTCATCTCAGACCTCAATTTCAACAAAATCGCAATGATTAACTGATTATTTACACGCTGCCGCGGAAACGGTGGAAAACAAAAGAAAACACAGCGCAATGACGTCATCCACTCTTCTGCTCGTTACCGAGGCGAAACTATTTCCGCATTTTAATAGCCGGGTTCCAGGTCGCACTGAGTTGATAACCAGCGTCCCTTCAACTAATGAATCAGTTGTTCTGATTTCTACAGCTTCTGTAATAATCTTGCCAGACTAAATAAACCTTTAAATAAATATTCAACTCGTGAAGTTTCATTTCATTTTCAACGCTCTTATGGGTGTTCAACATTTTTTGTAGATGAGTTTATTATATATAAAACCGTAGACACCTTTCCTGACATGTCTCGATCATATTTTCTGTTCATATTTTGTTTTATGACCTGCATGGTACTCACACGCAAAACAGACTGATAATGAAACTCGAGAAATGTAAGAATTTCACAATTCTCGATGTGTTGAAAATACAAAACGCGGAAGGTTATGTATCTTGTGTAACATAATTATAACTAAACGGATCCAATAAAACTTCATTTATACAAAGATAAAGTGCTATTTCCTACAAACAGGTATAGCGGCTGTGTTCGGAATCCAGGAAACCAGCATATATTACCCACCAAACAGGGCATTATATTATTTTTCGTTCGAAGCGTTGTGTATGGTTTGTACGTTGATGGTAACGCTAATCTAACAGACATAAAAAGGCTTATACTACCCAATACAGTGTAGTTCTCTATGTGAAATACGTGATTATAAGTAGAAAACTGGTATCCATTGCAGCATTAACCTAGATTACCACAGAAAAAACCAAAATTGTGACGATCGCATTCAGTTTCGACCTGAAAAATTGGTTCAGTAACCCTTATTTAAGATTAATTGAAGCCAAAAAGAGGCATATTACTGTTAATAATATAATTGAATATTAATATTCCAATTAAGGAAGTCCCAGCAGAAAGATGTAATCATATATCAGTTACTTCTTCTAAATTATAATGATTTCGCGTGGTCTTAATGAGCCAGTGACAGAGTTTCCATGCAGCACGAAGTCCTTCTCTGTTCTAGTCGCCAGTCTAACCAGAAGACCTTATCGCGTAAATAGAACCAATCTGGTGTATTTCACAAACGAAAGAGTTGAAGAATCAGGTTTATGACCTTAATACAACCAAGCCGAAAAAGAGATCTGAATCCCTGAACTTTTGATTCTAAACAGACACTTCACCACGGAGCATCGGGACCGATCTGTGGTTACTAAAATTCACTAGCATGGAAACTTAACGGACTGAATCAAGACTTCCAGCTCAATTACAATAGACATTAAAAGGTATTGATTCGTGAAGAATATTGGTAAAAAATTGATAAAGCTCTACACCAATTAACATACCGGCAGCTTTACTCAAAAGAGTCGAAAAATGTAGATCACGTTTTCAACGAGATCTATAGAAATCTTTTCCACAAACTAAAAGTGGTCTCGATCAATTTGTCCTGGATCTTAGTGACTAGGAATAACTAGTCGGGATTCTAGTGTCCAACGTTTTTGCCAGGAGAGACAGTAATCTGTTTCTCAGTGATGGGTTTGAGGTTGAGCACTATTTGGATGATGACCACTAGATAGTTTTTAGCGAGCATTATATGAATTGACTCTTCCTTTGACAGTTGTGTTCGACCCTACAGTAAAGGTAAAGGCTCGTGTTGTTATAATGACCTGGTGACAGGGTTTTTAGTGGCTGCGCAATCCGCCTATGTCGTAGCCATCTTAACCTAACGCGATTATCTTAACGGTTGTTGGGGATCCATAGTTTAACATGGAATCCGAACCACGGAAGCGTTTGCCATATTTCACATCAAGCTGTACCAGAGGCAAAGGTCGGGCCAAGAGCCTTTGAAGGTCCCACCCGAGACCGGTATTTGAACTGGGTACCTTTCGATCTGCACTCAGACGACTTAATAGCCACTGAGCCACCAGATGGCTCCGACCTTACAGTGAGTAGTCTGCATCACCTGATACAAACGACGGAAACTGTAGTAAAGACTTTGTTAATTTAAAACACAATGCAGTCGTTAGTATAGCCGTGTAACAAAAACATTATGCGTTCTTTCAGTTTATGGTCTATTTACATTGCATATACCCGCTAGTTGGGCGTGTGAGTTAAACAGTAGCTGTACTGAAATAAATGGAGCAAGTTCCAAAATAGGCCCTACCGTACTACGAGATGTCTTGATTGTAGATTTCAGGCTGTTTTCCGTAAAGTCGAATGTTCAGACGAACACCAATGTCCTCTTTTAAAACTGCACATTTCATTCAAATCTATATAATAATATTTCATTTAATACGTAACATACAGAACACAAACTGGTAGTCTGGCCATGAGGGTTATAACCACACCAACCCGCCCCGTTGGATAAGCTGGTTCCTGCACGGTGATTGTCTCTGGCACTGACACGTGGTTAAGTGATTCGAGTCCCGGTTATGGGAGACATTTCCATCATCAGGACTGGCATGGTAGGAGAGGTGGGGATGCACAATTCCTAATCACCAGATCATGCATCAAAGTCCTGGGTTACATCGCAAACCTCTCCGCAGAGCGTATGGACTGGGGGCATACGAAACTGATTCGTCCGTGGGATGTGGGCGTTAAATCTGGGGCTTTTGGAGTCTTTCGGAAGAGTAGGTCTGAATAGTGAGGCACAGTGTTTCGCCTTTACACTTCTTCATCTCGCATTTGATACAACACAGTCATCCACACCTACAATTGCATATACAAAGATACGCTGTGGAAGGCTACGTGAAACCAGCGCAGTTCATCTTCCCAAGAGTGTTCCCATGGGAACCGCTTATACCCGGATATGGGAGTAGCATCATAAGAAGAAGAAGTACTGGACTCAGGAAGTTACAAAGAGACTTAGTTAAAATCTCTAGTCTTAAGTAGCATCCTTCCTACTAGATCCCAAAAGTTTGCATCAAAAATTAGGCAATACGCACACTAATTAACATGCAAGGAAAAAAAATGTTCCAGTGGGTATCGAACCTGTGACTAGGGGCACAAATTTAAGACATAACGCCTGAAGATGCCTAGTTATTGAACCTTAATGTTTTAACGGCTTTTATACATAAATACGAAGAGCAATTTTTAGTTTACAATTTTTAAGCTTCGATTTGTCATAAACGAAGACTTCACGGTGACGAATGGCATTAGCGAGATATATTCGAGATGTTATACCATTCCCATGTTCGTGCTGAAGAACTCTCCTTGAGAATTTCCATAAATCTTTCAAAAATGGCGTTAAAAATGTTGAAGTTAAGAACAGGTGTTCTGATAATGCACAGGACACGTAGATATACCGCAGATTTTAAGCTAGACCAAGCTTTCAAACTATAAAAACCACATCCAGTTTGGTTGGGTAGTTTTACGTGATGCAGACATACACAGTAGATTTATATGCATAGAGAAGATATCGATAATTTTGTTTAGTTAGTCTGTTTATGGCGCTGCCAGCAGTGTGAGCGCGCCGTTTTAGCCTGTGTCGTAATGCTGCCTGCTGGACTCTTGCCCGCCTGCTTGGCCCTACACCTGGTCCCTACACACGCCTTTTGTTATTGTCCTTTCACACGATGCTCCAACCAAATACGTTACACATAAGTTCCGTTGAAATTCCCCATGTTCTACGAGAGGCATTTGCGCAGAGTGAAAACCTGTGGGGAAGGGTTGGAAATAAGATTAACCGTTTCTCAGCACGAACACTGGCAAATATACACGATGATACTTTTAACTTGTTCGTAAACATCAAGAGTTTAGAAGGAAATATATGGTCCGCGGTGTTAGGCATTTAATATGAGACACCGCACGAAATTATGTTTATTGTTTAAAGAAAGTTGAACATAAACTAGTGTTAACTCTTTCGCCAACGAAATAAATATTAACTTAATTTTCAAAACAAAAAAAAAAAAGAAATTATGATCAGCATGTATGCAAAAAATCTGAGCGATCTTTTTTTTATACAATGCACCAGTCGAAAGTTGTAAGAGTTTGAGCTAATCAATACCAACAAATGTGGTGCGGTGCTAGATGTAATCGGTGCAGTACTTACAAAACAATATTATTCAATTAAATGCTCGGTATGAAGACCTTAAATTTTCATTGAGTCTGCTTCAAACGGATAAACAACTTTGTGCCAGATGTGTGTGTGTGTTTTTTTACTGTGGTAGCATCAATTGCGTGAACGGCAGCACCTATAGCTTTTGATTTATAAGTTGTAAAAAATTAACGTTTTAGAGAGAAAAAAACATGGAATTATTTTTTTATTTTTTGCGTGCAGCATCCCAGTATGCAATGAAAATGAGGGTTTCCATTTGAAAAGAGGAGAGTTTAGGAAAATTAAGAATACTAGAGAAGCAGTTCTGGCGTTGCAATTAATTCTGGTGCGTATCAAGATATGAGGATAGATTTATGAACGACTGTGGATTTTTTTCATTATTATTTATTGACATTTAACCTCATCAGCCATACATTCAGCTTTTCTACAGCAGTCTACATAAACGTTTACAATAGTGTTCTCAACTAATTAATAGCTGAATAACATACATTGATATGAAAGGAGTAAAAACTTATGGACCAACATACCTGCGTTAAAATTAATCAGTATCTATACGGCACTAAACGATATATTTAGATACATTCATGGATTAAAATTATCATTACACAATGTAAAAGTATTCACATGCATTAAAACAGTTAACAGTTTAATAGAATCAGTTTTAGATAGTGTACACTTAAAACTCAGGTAAAAATATTTCTGTCTTTAAAACAATTCATCAAGACAATGGATTTGAAAAAACGTTTTTGATAATGCCATATGGTACATGAAAAATTTTCAAAATAATAATCCTGGATACTATGAAAGTATTGCATCATGAATGACAAGACTGTCATTTAACATGCCTTTAAGTAATTGGATTCGTAGGTATTAAACGAGAAAAGTAACTTTTTATGAGTATGGAAACCTTGTATGGGATTAGGTTTCTATGTTGAAAGAAGTGTCTGTAAACTAATCTGATAGAATGTGTAACGAAATGCTGAGTGAATAAAAACTCTTGGGACACTAATTACAATACATTCATTAAAACTATTGTTCGAGCCCTCATATTTAAAGTGTGATTTCGGGAATTTGCTTGCTTTAATTTTGTTAATGTTGCATTAAATCTGTGTAAATATTCTGTATGTTTCAATAGAGAATGTTTCTTAGTGTTTCCATTTAATTTTGAGAAAGTTATAATTGTAGTAATTATTATTATTACTTTGGTGACCACATTTATTGTTTGAGAAACGGGCGACGGCGCTTTTTTTGTTATCGTGAATGTGTGCGTAAGAGGTTGTCGTAGCGGCAGCAGCAGCGATTGTAATTTTGTGCCGACGGCCGAGAAGTCTGATGTATATTTTTCAAATGTGTTTTCTAGGTTAATAAAAAGTGAATTTCAACTGTAAACTACGATATCTTCATTTAATCTAGCATCAGCGTTGAGACAGTTATTAAGTTTTACTCTAGCAGGTAGATATACCTACGTGGCACCCAGACTAACCTGTCAATCTTCAAAAATAATTTGATAAACAATGTGTACTAAACCAAAGTGTCAAATAGAAAGGGTATAGGGCAAGACTGCATATATTGCTGCTGATGGCTTGTAAGAGGACTAAGGAAATAGGGAACCGAAAGAAATATTACAGTGTATAATAAATGGTCAAGGAAAATAAATCAATGTATACTATTTTCCGATGTTGTTTTACTCACCGATAAGAACGAAAACTTAGAGAATCTTATCTCTGAAAAGTCCTGCTCTGGTTTGTCAAGTACCCTATAAACGCTCCAATGTTTAACTTAGTGTAACCGCGTAGCAGGGTTTCTTTACTGTTTGCTATATTTTGCTGTTATATATAACACCATAAGAGATCGCGAAACTTAGATGGTAGAGACTTGTCTCCGGTTGAGACGAGCGAGGTTCGATCCCGAACGAGTCGATAATTTTTCTTTGAAGTTTAACTTCCGCAACGACGCTTCATGCCCATTCAGCCTGTTATAAATTAGTACGGTGGACGAAACTCTGTGAGGATATTAAAGACGGCATGAGCATGTGTCTGACCCCCAACTCACCACAAATGTCGCAGGTCAAGGAGAGGATTACGAACTTCTACCTCCTTGGATCTCCAACGCGAGTCCATTTGGGTCTCTTCGGAATTTTTTTTTTTTAGAAAAAAAAAACGACTTAGAAGGTATTCGCGACGGTTATTTCCGGGCGGTTCTCCTGCTTTGTCCGAGCTACTGCAGAGTAGTCTACGTTTTTTTTCAGTTTTTATGATTATTGAAAACAACGATAACATAGTATGTTCAATAAAACAAAAAACAAAAAATGGTACAAACCAGCCAGTGTAGCTCATTGCGCTGGATCGGGGAGGTACAGCGGATGGAACTCGAATCAAGGTCCCACGTACCGGCCGTCCTAATGACGATTTTCAGGCAGTTTCCCGCAATCATCTAGCCCGGGACGGTCCTCAATATCCGCCTCATAAACCACAAACAAAAAACTACGCTTATAATACAGAACACACAAAATTACGTTTCGCAGATAGGGGTCAGCACAAGACTTTGCTCTAATATATTAGATACTAACAGGACCGGTTAGACTTCCAGCAGAAACTCAGGTCCTCCCATCCTCTCTTGGTTCACACTGGCCACCTGTGGTCCTTGGTGGCCGGATCGGAGAAGAAGAAAAATCGAACAATCTCTGAAATAGGGAACGAAAATAAATTCAGCGAACTAGCTGAAAAAACTTTCGTTTTATGGAGTACCGGTGAATTTATTCTGCTAGAATTGATTCAAACGTTACAGAAAGTACAGAGGAGAGCCGCCCGATTTGTTACTGATTGCCACAGCCCTTACGAAAGCGTCTCAGAATTGATACATAGAATGAGACGGGTTTGTTTGGCAGACAGACGACCTCATTTTCGTTTGAATTTATTGGCGAATATGCGAAATTGTTTGATTTACGAGGGCAATGTATTACTTCTTCGACCAACCTATTTAGTTAGCAATGGTAGGACTGATAAGATTAGAGAAAGAAGATGCCGTACTGATGCTTTTACAAGGGGTGATCAAATGAAAAGGTACGAAACGACACGGTGGGTACAAATGTAGACTTTATTCAAAATATACACCATAGGCCTGAGCACAACGATCCCACTGATGAACAAACCGCAGGATTCCTTGTTCCCAGGATTCCTGTGGCCGTGACGACACCCAGTCCTTCACAGCGTCCTTGAGTACGTCGTCCGAGTTAAAGCGCTTCCCTTTCAGGTGTTTCTTCAGTGGACCAAACACATGGAAATCGCAGGGCGACATGTCCGGACTGTAGGGCGGACGGTCCAAAGTCTCCCACTTGAACTTGGCCAGTTCCATGTGTGTGACTCTGGAGACGTGTGGACGCGCGTTATCATGGAGCAGAACCACACCCTCCGTGAGCAGCCCCGGTCTTTTGTTCTCGATGGACCTGCGTAGGCGTCGGAGTGTCTCCTCAATCGTCGAATTTTGAAACGCGAACGCCATCCTGTCCTCATACGGACTGCCGCATCATTTGGACGCCGCTTTTGATAAGAGCCTCTGCTCTCTACTGCGCATGCGGGCGCCCGCGCATGCTCCGATCCCAGTCAGAGACTCCAATCGCATACCGAGATTTCTCGCTACGTTCTCCCATGGCGGAATATGCTAATATTTAACTGTTACGTTTTTACGTCGTTTCGTGCCTTTTCATTTGATCACCCCTTGTATGTTCGTATGCAATTTTTCTTCGTGCTATTCGGGATCGGAATGCACAAAGTTTTCGTGTAAAGCACTCTTTGCCCCCCCCCCCTCCCCTTTCCAATATTTGTGAATTGCAAAGTACGGATGTAGATGTAGAAAATCAAATACGTCATTTCGGTTATACAAGAATTTTCTACCTCTCTTCGATTAGGGTTTTACGATACACCGACATCATTATAGCCATGAGGAGATTGAGGAAAAGGAATGAGAAGGAATTTTGTCACGACCCGTTGAAAGAACCATCCCGGCATTTTCTGTGTGTGATTTCTGAAAACCGAATAAAACAGAAAGTTTAATAGCCGGTACGTATACTGAACCCACGTCCTTTCGGATGCCGGGCCCGAGCGTTATCCACTCACCATCCTCGCCCGGTTATCAAGGAACTATCCTGGCACCTGGCTGCAGTGATCTCGGGAAACCATTGAAACAATAAATCTGAATTTCCGTCTCGGGAATCAAACCCGGAACCCCATGGTGCCAAATCCGAACATTATCGCTCGCCGTTTAAGTTCGCTCTAGTTCTACCGACACCCAAGTAAAGCAAATAGGTGATGCTAACTTAAAACATCCGGTAAAACGTTTCTGGTTATTTAATGTCTTCTTCTTCCTCGGTAGTCAATCTTTGGTTTGGTCTGTGGCGGTCCTCCATCTGTTCTCTGCCTTCCTTTTCGTATCAACATATATCCTCCAGCCAACATCTTCCATTATCTGCTGGATGTATTTGAACAGTGGTTTTCCTATGTATCTCTACGTTTCTATCTTTCCCTCCAGTGTTATTCTCACTTGGCTTATGATATGTCTCATTAATATTATCCTCAGCCTTTCTATACTCTTCCACTTAGTGTTACATTCTTCAGAAATCTGAAAAACTTCATCAGTATGCTCATCTCTCCAACTACTCCTTAACAATCTTCTGTAGCACCATTCACGAATACAAAGTAAAAAATTCAGTCGTTGGCACGGTTGATTTCTTGAAATATTTGGGCGTAATGGTACAAAGCAACATGAAATGGGACTTGCACATAACTTCCGTCACAGGTAAATCTAATTCTAGATTATGATTCATAGGTCGTATTTTGAAGAACTTTAAAGCTCATACAAAGGAAATAGCGTAAAAAACTCTCGTGCGACCACATTTGGATTACTGTTGTGGAGTTTGGGATCCGCATCGGAAAGGATTGATTGACACGTTAGATTTTTTTTTAACTGCTTAACTCTTAACAGCGAGGTCTTTAGAGACGGGAAAGGATGGGGGGCAAGGAATGGGAAGGAATTCGGCCGTGGCCTTTTTGAAGGAAGCATCCTGGCATTTGCCTGGAGTGATTTGGGAAACCATGGAAAACCCAAATCTGGATGCCCGGACGGGGATTCAAACCGGCGTCCTCCCGAATGCGACACGGTGACACGTTAGAGAAAGTATAGAAGAGAGCCGCTCGATTCTTGACTGCTTGCTACAGTCTTTACGAAAGCGTCACAGAATAGATACATAGATTTGACTGGGATTGTTTGGCAGACAGACGACGTCGTATTCGTTTTAATTTATTGGAAAGTACGATATGTGAAATTCTATGATTTATGAGTGCAGTGTAATACTTCTTCCATCAACCTATTTAGGTCGCAATGACAGAGATATGATTAGAGCAATAAGATGCGGTACTGAAGCTTTTATGTATTCTTTCTTTCCGCGTGATATTCGAGATTGGAACGCATAGAATTACTTCTGCCACCCACAATATTTGTGAATTGCAGAGTATGGTTGTAGAAATTAATCATTTTCTCTTATTTCCCAGCTGTCCAGGTTTCACACCAATACAGAGCAATACTCCAAACAGAAACTTTTAATAAAATCTTCCTTCTCATCTAGCTGATGTTATTTGTTTTAAATATTCGTATCTCTCTTTTTTTTGTTGAACGCTATTTTTGTTTGAGAAATCCTACATTTTATTCCTTTTTTTTTTTTTTTTTTTTTTGCTTCTTCCATCTTTTGTAACTTTACTTCCTAGCTAGCAGAATTCTTGCACATCCTCCAACATTTCTCCACTAATTATAATTTTCACTTTTGAGTTTTTACCCCATACGATAACTTTTTTCTTTGCGTTATTAATTTTCATGTTTTACTCATTACCCATAATTTCCTCCATTCTTTCCATAATTTTCTTAAGGTCCCTTTCACTTTCTGTCTATATCACAATGTCATGTGCGAATCAAATCATGTTTACTAGCTCCCCTTGTATCTTTATCCCAGTATCGATTTCTTTCCTTATCTTAATGTAGCCACAATCTGTGAAGGCTCAAAATTAAGATAAAGACTTTTCTTTCTTTTTTTAAAAAAATTTTTACTCGTAATGAAAGCTTCAACGTTTTACAAAACGCCTGTATGTTTGTCTTTAGTAGGATACAATAGTGATTAATCTCAGAGTATTAATTCCTGATGTGAAACAGTACTTGTTTCAAATTAAATTTGCTTCTCGTCATTGGTCTTATGCAAATGAGATTAACGCGTGGGTTGTTACTGTTGACTATTACATCCACTGCTGCCTTTGATCCCCTCGCCTTTAATTATTCGCTCTGATTGCCCAACTGAGATAAACAGTTCGATAGTGTTTCACTCCATCTACTACAGAGCTTGGAACACAATAGACTCTAGGAATTCACAGTAACTGGGTCGATGCCAACATTGCAGCAGTGTGATGGAAGCAGTCCCTAGTGGCATATTCTATTCGCGCGTCTCTGTTTCTATTAGAACTGCTGTTTAGAACACAAAGCAATATAAAACTCAGCAGAAATAATTCCAAAGGGCCAAATATCTAAATTGGAACAAATATATCTGTAGCAATAAAAGACTTTTACAGGGTGATTCACGAAGATATACAAATATTTTAATATGTTATTCTACAAGTAAAGCTAAAGAAAAACGTTCATATAAACATAGGCCCGCAAATGTTTGGTTTCGGAGTTACGGCTAATAAAAGATTTTGCATGAAATTTAGCATCCTCGCTAATATGAAGCCATCGCAAAACTATACGAGATTACAGTAAAGCACGATTTCCAATTATTTTGTTGTTATTGATCTGGTGAATGTAATAAAACAAGTCCCAGAAGTTTATCTGCAGTAGTTTTCCTGAAATTCCAGAGAAGCAAAGAAATAATTTGGGAAAATTTGTAATTTATTAACTACTTGGTCCATTTTTTTTTTTTTAAATTCCAGACAATTGCACAAAGTTTTCAACAGAAGTTGAGGAGAATTTAATTTTGGAAAAAGATGGTAATAAAGTTAATTAAAACAGTATTAATGTGTGAGATAATCTGCCTTTATTAATACCATAGCTCAGTGTTACGGAAGTTGTACAGTGTACATTCAATTTCACAATACATTCACAATAAATGTTCAAAAATGTCTCCACCGAGTTCAATGCATTTAGCTGCACGTGTATGAATAGATTTTGTTGCTCGTCTCAGTTTCACAGGGTTGTTCTTAATTTCTTCTATTGCATTCATAATATGAGCAAGTAATGCCTCACGTGTATTGACTTTGTCCTTATAAACTTTCATCCATCACCATACACAAAACTTCATTGGTGTTAAATCATGAATTTTACTGCAGATACACGTCTGGAACTTGTTTTATTACATTCACCATATCAATGACGTTTTTATATGAACGTTTTTCTTTAGTTTTTCTTGAAGAATAACATATTAAAATATTTGCATATCTTCGTGAATCACCCTGTATAACTTCTATATCTTTACCAGACAATTTAATGATTTAGTGTTAAGGACTCTTAGAGTATTAAAAGGAAATACTTTTAACCTTACTCTTCACAGATTGTAACATGCCAGTAAATTTTTCGTATTTGTTTCAATCATTGAAAGAGCGAGTTTGAAGTGGGAGATTTCTTTAACTCAGCGAAAATAGTATTTTGATTTCGTAACGCAATAACTATGAAGGTAAAGTCTGATTTTTATTAAAAATAACCTGGCATTTAAACTCATGAGCCAAAAATAAATAATTCAGGTTCGTTGGGGGGGAGGGGGGGGGGGAGGAATGGAAAAACGGATGCTAGTGAAAACGTATAAAAAAATTAAAATATTTTTCTCCCAATTTTCAAAGTAATGATCTATATCAGAAAATTATTTTAAAGATATAAAATATTTCTTACTAATTTTCGATTGACCCATAAGTTTAGAAAGTATGACTAATTGAAATCCAAGTCGATGACTCTATGAATTTGAATAATGGTGAACCACTTATGAAAACTATGTAGCTTCCAAGAACGCGAGATCATGTAACACAAATAATAAAAAAGAAAATACTTGTTCCAAGGCCCAATTTCCATTAGTATTAGCATGGGCCGTAGTTATTGGCTTAGGAAATCGAGAACTGCTGTTGGTTATCGTTACGTAGCACTTTCCATGGCTAGTAGATTTTAATGTATTCTCAGTGCTACCTAGGCCATTTGATTTAGATCATCTCCAAAGAATAATAATAAAAACGAAATTATTTGGACTTCATACCAAGCCAAGGAAGAAAGACTGAAGTATTTGAGTTAAATGTACATTTCCTTCAAAATCCTACTATCATCGAAATCAAACACTTGTAAAATAAAATATATGAATTGATTTGTATACCTAACAAATAGTAAGCATACTTTTTTGTAATATAAACAGGTAAAATTATTTTGCGACGATTCGTGTTAGCTTACGCGACCGAGTTTTTCAGTTTACGGAATTCACTAGTTTTTAATAACTCCGCTACCGTATTTGTTTCTATTATTTTACCAATTTCAGCAGCAATTTTAAGCTAATGTTGCAGAGTCCTCGTTTTTTTTTTCAATATTGGTAGCCCTGACCTTCAACTTTGCTACCGGCTTGCTCGTTTGGAAATAACTGTTATTTGCGGGAGTAAATCAATCTGCAGTGCTTGAAACTATGACATGGACCAGTCCGGATGAATGCGAGCTCATCGCGTCTGAACAATAAAGCAATCATGGCGGTGGAAACCATTAAAGCTACAAATGAGGAATAGCATCGGTATATTTTACTGTACTGAAATAAGTTGTCAATCTAGAGAAACGAGTATTCATTCGCGCAGCTCTAGATTATTAAATAAAAAAGTTAGTGAAACCCGCCAGTGTGGCTCAGTGTGCTGAGACGCCACACACAGGATCTAAGAGATACAACAGGACAGGGCACAAGCCCAGGCCGAACTGATTGCGGTTTCCTGCAATAACCTATGCTAATGCTTGCTCCGCCTCATAAAATTCGCTTTTCACAAACAAAATATATTTTTTTTATTTTTTATTTCATTCCTCCCAGCTGGAGGATCACGGAGATCCTTTTCAGCCTACTACACTACGGGGAGGGAGGGGGGTGGAAGGTCGGCCGTGGCCTTGTAGGAAACCATCCCAGCTTCGCCTAGAGTGACTGAGGAACAACACGGAAAACCTCATATAGGATGGCCGAACCGGGTTTGACCCCGGTCCTCCCGAATGGCAAGTAGCAGTGCGAAATCGCACTGCCCAAGCCTTGGTGAAAAAAAAAAAAAAAACTTACCATACAGAACACAAAGTTACACGTTTCGCAGACAGATGGCAACACAAGACTTTCTTGCAATAGATAGGTACGCCGGGCCTAAAAGGCCTGGTTAGACTTGGGGCAGGAACTAAGTTCCTGTCTCCCCCTCTCATGATACACAACGGCCACCTGTGTAAACAGGAGGCCAGTGTCCACGTGGTCATTGGTGCCAGAATCGGAGGGGGGAGGAAAGTTAGTCAGTGAAGACCAAATATATTGTATTAAATAAAGAAAGGAATATTTTCTGCCATTGTGATCATAAATGAAGAGAGAAAATTTCTTTTATATGTTGGTAGTCGTTTAACCTAGCGAAATATTGTTTCTTCTCTTCGTATATTTCCTGACGCCTGAAGCTACGTTTTTACCTATAAATGGTGGTAACACTGAACTAAAAGAAGACTGTTTATGACTAAAAGGGAAATTCTGTGGAGAAACTGTGATATTTAATTAAGATTTTTCCCTTCAAATTTTATCTTCTTGTGTATTAAGTGCTAATAAACAGATTAATAAAAAATCAAAACTGATCACTTAACAGCGGCAGCAAAGAAGATATGAATGGCGCTTTGTGACGACACTTTAGAGCGCTCCGACAGATTGGAGGATCTCTGATATTTTGGAGACAAAATTCGGGAGGACGTGGGTTCGAATTCCTGTCTGGCCATCCAGATTTCGATGTTCCATGGTTTTCTGAAATCATTCCAGCTGAAATCCTGTATGGTTCTTCAAGAGTCCATTACTTCCCGTTCCTTGTCACCAATCATCTCCTGCTTCTAATGACCTAGACGTTGACGTGACGCAAAATACTAAAAAGGAGGAAAAAACATTAATATCAATTAGTTTAATGAGTAGCTACATAAATTTTGGACTTGGTGCATATGTTGCTGAAATTAGGAATTGAATATTGTAATAGGATTCTTCATCTTAAGTGGGATAATTGTAAATAATACATTTTATAGCAAGTGGATAATATCAATCCTTCAAAACATCCTGCCAATAAATTGTGAGTGACAGTCTGCTTCTTTTTCGTCACATTTTGCGATGGTCGAATTTGGAAGTTTGGTCTTACGGCCGCATGCCCTTGCTGGCGCTAAGTATTTCATACCTAGTTCCAGGTAGTACTACGTACTAAAGGAGGAAGTGAAGTGTTGTCATCCGCCTGCGAATATGTTTAACAGTGTTCTGTGTGTGATAAGTGTGTTTTTTGTTTGTGAAAAGTGTAGTTTATTAGGCGGAGATTGGAGATCGTCCCTGCTTCGCCTTGATCACTGCTGAAAACCGCCTAAAACCCACAGTCAGGACGGCCGGTATGCTGGGACTTGGACTCGTGCCCAGCCCTGTTGTACCTCCCCGAGCTAACACTAAGCCACACTGGCGGGTTGTGGCTTGTGAGTGACAGTCCTTTACAGGGCATTGCAACAGACAGCAAACTTAGAAGTGGGTTCTTGATAGACGTCAACTGAGTTTTGTTACTATAGATTTCCTGTTCACTTTTTCAAGAGATACCTGCCAAAACAAGTGTTGCATTCAAAGACAAAAATCGTGTGGATAAATAACATCGCTGTCCAAGCATTCAAATTCACTACTGCCTTTCGTTAAAACTGGCCCAATATTTAAAAAAAAAGACACTCAAATGTGAAACATTTCCAACATTAGCAACAGTCATGTATCTCTATATGCCAAGAAATTTTCGTCTTGAACAGTAACGTGTCAGGACAGCAGAATAATCGGATGTAGATGTAGATTATTTAGGGAGATGAGCGTGTTTCCAAGGACAAAAGCGGAGAACAATTCATCCAAATTTCTGCTAGTATGTGAAGCCAACATGACGTGGACTTATAATAATCTTTCTGAGTTTCTAGCAATCTGTCATTAGTCGAATAATCACTTTGAGAAGTCCAAGGATCATTCGATTCTGGTATGGTGCAGCGAAAAGTGCGAACTCTAGAATTTGAAGCCGCATGACTTGCCGACAGAAGAATCGAACCCGAGTCCAACACCGAGGATCCGCTGTGGAGTTTGGTACGGCCTTCTACAGAGTCGTATACGGTCTGCGCCCATGGGTCCAAAACAGGTGGGATCACTTTCGCCTTCACCTGACAACAAAGGCGTCCAGGTAGCAGACTCATCATTTAAGCTGACGCGGCGAGCCATCTATTCGTCCACACACACGATGATAGATAACACAAGCACACACTGACCACAAGGTAAATCCGTAAGGACCCCAAGCATTGCAAAAATCATGTTATGAAACGTTTACTTTGTTGTTTCTTTTTTAGACTGATAGCCTAGTACAATAAATGTGCTTTTCTTTTAACAAGAGTTAATCAAAATTGAACGTTCAGTCATTTTTTTAGAGTCACAATGAATGTAGGATGTGTCAGAGAGATTTTTCTGTCTAATACTTATTTCATTTATAAATATTTTCGGATGTTGAGTAACAAAAATGAATTATGAATGTTTCTCTGGAAACAAATCGAGCAATACTATAATGTATGCACAATATTACTAGGTTGGTTTCCCGTGAAACATTCATAGATATACAACGCCGATAAAAACTTCGTTCATTTATAAAAATTAATTATATATTTATAATAATTCATAATTTTTATTTTCATAACTAAGACCTCGTCCCATATCGAATCATAGCATTTCATTAGAACGTACTTTTGGAATGCTAGGAACCAAGCCTGTGAACAGTAGTTGTTGATGCTATTGGTTTGAAGAAAAGCTTACATTGTCCCACTTCTCCCAGACTGTTTCCATATGATTTCAAAGAGCGGCCTAGAGGCTCCGTTGTTAAGGTGTCTGATTAGAGATTGAAAGGTCTCCGGTTCGAACCCCTGTCTAGGCGGGGATTTTCAAAGGCCCTTAACCCTACCTTCACCTCTGATACAGCTTGTTGAATAATGTGAAGTACCCCAGAACGCTTCTGTGGTGCGGATTCCACGTTAAACTGTAGGTCCCCTGTACTTTGGGTTAGGTTAAGCGGGCTACGACAGGCGCAGAATGCGCAGCCAATAGAAACCCTTTCACCAGGTCATTGCGACCACACAGAGACGATATATACGAGATCAATGTTCACTTTGATCTAAATAGGCTGTTCAGTTCATTAAAAATAGATACTTCTCTTTCCAACCCCTATTTTTTAATTTAAAATTAGCATATGTTTACTAGGCCATACAACTTGTTCTAATATTGGAATTATCTCCGTCCATATCATTCAATTTCCATAGTATTGTTTCAACTAAGTACAGACAATAATGACGGATACAACATTTAATTAAAGCCACCCCTGCCTGAGCCTGGATTCGAACCTGCCACTTTTTCAACGGGAGACCAGCGTGTTAAATCTACCCCAGTCAGCAAATTCTAATTTGTTTTCTCCAAATCGATACGTAAGTATCGAAATATCTACTGATATAACTTGACAGGAGGAAAACTGTACTAGTTGACTATCATTAGTGACAAAACAGTACTGTTATTCAGCCTGGTCACAAGCCTAGAACATTCTCTCCGTAAGTAAATCCTTCTAGGAAACAGTCTATGGAGAGTGGAAGCACTTGAACCCAGGTTGCTTATATTTTCTCGGAACGTATCGTTGCATTCGGACAAGCCAACGGTACGCCCTATTTGAAACTCAAGGAGTTGACTGTTCAGCCGTCTCACTCATTGACATGGCATTGTAAACACCCTATAAATATCGTTCGTAGCTGTTTGGAACAAAACGGCGACCAGTGCAACTGATTGCCGGGCATATTACGATATGTCACATTCAGTCGTCTGACATCCCTTGAGTAAATGCTTTGGAATCGATGGTTTTAATTTTGAATCCAGCTTGTGAAGCGAGGTCATCGCAGTAACTTAGTCCATAAAGTGAACGATGTGTGGAAACACGCAATTTTTGATACATTAATAGCACTAGGATGTAACAAGCGCACAGACAGCTTTGGTATACTAAGATAATGATGCAAGTACTGTGTTGCATATTTACCGTTGTTTTTAAGTAAAATTACAGTTTCTCTTTCACGTGGTCCACCTGTGGTGACTGGAAGATTACCGATATTTTGCCTAGTAACGGTTTCCCAACTGAATGATGGATGGTCAGGTATCTGTCCAGCGTACTCTTGTGTTGTTGTGATTCGGATAATCGATATGCAGAATTCGATAGAAAACCACTGCATAAAATGTCGATTGAGAATCTCGCGAAAAATCTAATAATCAAAATTGCATTAACAATGACTTGCCGTGGGCAAAATATTCCGAAGGTAAACACGCCTTCTGCTGGTAATACTGGTGTGGATTATAAGTAAAAGAACCAAAATACGAAAATACATAGAGGTACTCTACTTGCCAGGACATGAGACCTTCAAAGTCTGAATGAGACGGGTTAGTTGGTGAGAAAGCGACTTCACCAGATTAAATGGAAGGAGGAGTAAGATTTACGGTCTGTGGGATACAAAACAGGAAAAAGCATTCAAGCTAACAACGGAATCATAGGAGTGTGTTTTTAATTACTAAGAAAATTGGAAAACGTGCTGTTGTGAACAGCTTAGTGATAGAATTACTTTGATAAGGATGGGAAGTAATATTATAGAAACACTATTGCAGATATACTTGTCAACTTGTTAAGAAGACAGTAATGAAATACATTAAATGAATTGAGAACTTTGAGAGCTAAGTTAGCGTGTAAAGGGTAGTATAACAACAATGACAAGAGGCTACGGAAATGCTATAGTAGGAGCGACAAATTTAAAATAGGTAAGCAAGAACAATATTTTATAATTTTCAAAGAGAGAACGCTTCAGTGAATACAGATTAACACAGATTGTAAACGAAATATATTAGATTCGAATGGAAATTGATCGTTATCACAAGTT
This sequence comes from Vandiemenella viatica, assembly GCA_031002005.1. Lineage (NCBI taxonomy): Eukaryota > Metazoa > Arthropoda > Insecta > Orthoptera > Morabidae > Vandiemenella > Vandiemenella viatica. The sequence continues at coordinate 282,121,722 of CM061921.1, forward strand.
GGTAATTACGAACTGAAGAATGAAATTCAGGCGCGTAGTAAACCAAATAATGGAAGTAGAAGAGCCTCACATAATATCTAGGTTCACAGAAATAGAAAATAAAGGGCTAAAGCAACAATGTGAAGGAACTTTAACCAGAAAAGAGTGTGAACAGAGAGCGAAAATCGGAACGAATAAAGAAATATAAAAGACAGCACGAACTTTTGCAGAAATTCTTAGACCTCCAAAGAAATATTTAATGCAATGAAAGTGTACAAATAGTCAAGATAAATTATAAGAAAATAATATCAATATTTAAAAAGTGAAATAAACAGAAAATGCATAAATGCAAAAGAAGAATTGCTGGAAGAGAAGTGTGAAGATGAAAATGCGGCTTACAAATTTTTTAAAAAGATTTTTGTGGAAACAAAACAATTTATTAGCATGACAGGTTCTTATGTATAAACTCAGCAAAGGAACACGGAGATGAAATTAACACATATAGACATTATATTAAGAGGAACGACTTGAAGTATACAAGGAATAAAGAAACATGTTGATATATATGATACAGGAGATATTAAGGACAAGATTCACAACGATTTAAATCATATAAATTTATAAGAAGCAGTGCGAATAGATAAGACTCCATCATACTAGCTAAGATTACTTAATCTTATATCAAAAAGCAAAAGGGACAGGGGAAATACCGATAGATTGGCATAAATGTATCATGTAATCGTAGGTTTTCCCGGCGAATCTGATGCTTGAAGATCTCTCGGGCATGCAGCCAGATCAATTGATCGTGGACGAACGAATTTTTCGACGGCGTAACATGCCATATCTCAGGTTGCGTCTGCTGGCTGGCGAGAGGAGCGCAATCCAGGACGCGACTGTTGGGATGGACCGGTCGGGTCGGTATTTATACCCTTCGACCCGTCCCCTCCACTCCCGCCGCAGCGCTCCGATAGCGGTGGTGGGGTGGTACACTGCGAGGTGTCGAGCAGTGACCATCAGTCTGTATGCCACCTCCGTCGCGCACTGTCAGTGCTGGGTTCCTAGCTTGGCTTAGTTGGAACCAGTTATCTTTGTTTATGAGGTTACTCTGTAGCCGGATCTCAATGGCTTCCTTGTATATACAGTCCCAAAAGTGAGATGTGTTTCTCAGAACATAGGTGTCCTCATTTTTAACAGTATGCCGTGTCTCTAAGCAATGTTCCGTAATTGCTAATTTTGCGCAATTGCGGAACATTTTTTATAGCCAAGGCACAGTGCGCGACGGAGGTGGCATACAAACTGATGGTCACTGCTCGACGCGTCGCAGTGTACCATCCCCACCACCGCTATCGGAGAGCCGCGGCGGGAGTGGAGGTGACGGTTCGAAGGGTATAAATACCGACCCGGCCTGTCCATCCCAACAGTCGCGTCCTGGATTGCGCTCCTCATGCCGGCCAGCAGACGCAACCTGAAGATGATGGCACGTTACGCTGTCGAAAAGTCGTTCGTCCACGATCAATTGATCTGGCCGCATGCCCGAGAAATCTTCAAGCATAAATGTATCATCTTCCCACTTCCGAAAGAAGTAAAATCTCATTAACATGAAGAACATTATCTTCTCGAAGCATAACTGTAATCTATAATAGTGGGTAAATGGTAACTTTAGGGAGGACCCTTATTCGGTTCTCGGTTTAAGCATCCAGATTTCAGTTTTCAGTGGCTACGCGATACCACTCGTCCACACCAGATTTCCTTCCCGTTCTTTGCCATTATTCCTGTCCCGTCCCTAGTTTCGGTCAGTATGCCGTAAGGCTTCAAATATATATATATAATTCAGGAACAGATTGTTTCACATCCTTCCTAATTACGCTTAGATATACCATAAAAATCTTATGCATTTAGGTAAAAAATAACGAAAGATTGCTTTCTTTTTCAGATTCGGCCACCACTGGTAGCCGGTATGAATTTGTGGGGTACGCAGAGTGATTTTTAAGGTTTGCTGGTCTGTATAGTCAGAAATTGTTTTGTAACTTTCGCGTAAAATGAAGCAATGACGCAGTATAGTGAAGAACAGAATAGTTAACAAGATCAAACGATAGATCAGAATGGCTCTGTACGGTTGGAATTCATAAAGTGTGCGTAGCATATTGCATTTAATATAAGTGAACGAACATGATGTATACTATAGAAACTGTTTACAAATTTGGCAGAGATACTGTTATAGTAATGTACGAAGCAAGACACAAAACTGAATTAGATGAACCAAACCAGCCCTATGATCATTGTGTTATGTTTCGTTTTGATTGTTATAAACAGATAAATCATTAAATCTTTCTTTAATTTTTGTGCTTCTCCGGTGAAATCAAGTGATAAGTATTTTTCTGTTAGGGGTAGTCAACTTCGGTGATTCTGAGTATTATCAGAATCCAAGATGTGTTACAGTTGTTGGCGAAATGGGCAGTATCATCTGCTCATAAACTATCAATAACGTTACAGTGTATTGGGATATACGATGGTATTATATCAGATTTCACCGTCTCCCTTCTTTCACATACATACGCTACACTATACCCTGTTTACCCTTAACTGGCGGCTCAAGGTCATGTTCTCCTCGCCCCGCTCCTCACCTCACCACCCCTCCTGTTGTCTTCCCCTACGAGCAGACCACTGTATCGAAGAGGGCGGGTGAAAAATTTGTCAGTGGGCTCGCTTTCCCCTTCGTATATAGTGATAGAGCAACGGAGTGGATTAGAGCAGAGTGACCTTGAGCCGTCTCTGTTAACTGAAACATAACATTAGATTCACGGAATAGAGGATCTTTTAAGGAAATAATTAAAATGATTTAGATGATAAAATATAATAAATTTACTTTAACAAGCAACATAGTCTTGTCGACGGTCGATACATGTAAGGACACTACTAGCAGCTTGATATGATAATGCGTTTATTACGTTTAATTAGTCCTTCACTAAAAACTCTTTTTGTTAATGTCCGGTCACCAAACTATGCTGGTAGCCAAAGACTATCTTCCCTGATCTACCACTGAGCTCCAGTATTTTTGTTGTATCTCTCCAAGTAAGTTTATTACTACTTTCATAAGCGGAAATAATAATTGGAATGGCCTCGCATTCGGAAGGACCCGGGTTCGAATCCCAGTCCGGCCATCCAGATTTGTGTTTTCCATGGCTTCCCCAAATCATTTTAGGCGAATGCCGGGATGGTAATTTTAAAAGGCCATGACCGAATTACTTCCCGTTCCTTGCCTCCAGTTCTTTCCCGCC
>CM061921.1:282125978-282189551 GCA_031002005.1 Vandiemenella viatica
AACTAAGGGCATTTGTGTTTCTTGAGATATGGTACAGGTGTCTTGAGCACATACTAAAAGCCTGGCTTGAATCCTAAACTTCACCGCAATGCCTAGTGGGTGAATGAAAGCGAAATTGTTGATGGTGATTCGCCTGCTTGATTTGTATGTTAAACATGGTAACTCAAGGTGTCTTTCGGAAAAGCAGAACTGAAGGACCATATACAATGGTAACTAGTTGGTAAGAATATAACTGGTTATTAGATGCTGGTAACAAGTGTATACACTGTTCCACATAAGTATTAATTAACTTGGGATTGTATTTGTAGATTACAGGAGATATTGGTTATACAAATGGCTTGTAACTAACTTGTTGTCAATATATAATAGTATTATCAATTATATAGTAATATTGACATTACTAATAAGTGTATGTACTGTTCTACATCCCCGAGATTATTCTCACATGGGATCAAAGTGAACATATCTATTTATCTATCTTTACAATAACACAATGCTTACGAGGAGTCTAAATCTTTCTTTAGAAAGAACAGCCAAGATAGAAATCAGTAATACTCGCAAAAGTTTGCTAACGGGCTATAATTGGTCATTGGTATTCCCTTCATTTTCCCGCCTTGCATCTTCTCACATGGTCGTGACCAATTCTCCAAACCGTAACTGATGAACTGTGAAGAATAAGATAATAAAATCATCATTAATTAATCGCATCATACGACCAGTATTTTTTTATATATATATATATAAAAAAGAATGAGTTGCATCAATTAACAATGTGGTAATGAAAGAAAAAGGCATTAAATATGATAATCTTAGAAAACAGAAGATTTGTAACGGTAAGAAAGGATTGCACGCTTTCAGTATCACTGTGTAATTTTTGTTTTATCCACGATAAATGGACTTTATGAAAGTCTGCAACTGTTTCGAAATATAAGGTAAGCAAATAATTATTCTGCAACACAGTTACTTTTAATAAAGTTATTAATTTATGGCGTGACGCGTTTCAAGAACCTAGTGTCATTTTCAAACGCCTTTTTTATTATTGCATTCTTGGTGTGAAGAGTGCTCGTGTAAGTTTCTGCTGGATGTTAACAGGACTTACTTTGTGTTTCCTGAAAATGATACTTTGGAGTGTGTTACGAACAGTTTTTGCAAATAATATGAAGTGGAATATTATTGAAGTGAAACTTACATTTTGTGAAGATTTCTTCAAAACACGAAACACAGAAAGTCACACGTGCACTTTGTCACTACATTATATTTACATACAGACAAAGCAAAGATGCTTCAGTATATCTTATATTTAACAAACCATAACAAAGATAATTCGCTACAATGATGTACATGACTAAAGATAATTGTTATTATTACTGAGGTTGCATTATGATTTTACAATAACTTTCGATATTCACTAAAAAATATTACAGTTGCGATGGTAGTTAGCAGATGATGGCAAGTTATAATATGTTTTCAAAACTTTTGAAAAAGTTCACAGAATCAGTTTCTAATCTTTCATTTAGTATAGTGTCTTTAAATAATTTGTGGTGTGTACAGATTTCAATTTATTCCATCAAGTCCATTTGGTGGCTTTTATTTAGGTGGTGAAGTACCTTCAAATCTTTATCTATTTTACTGAAAGGGTGGCTGGTATTGTGTATGTGTGTTGCTATAGCTGATTTTGTGTGTTGTCCTTTTTTTTTAATGCATTAGTGTGTTCTAGGTATCTTGTTTTGAAATTCCTGCCGGTAGAAATTCGAAAATTGTCTGCATGTTATTCTATAAATGCCTGATTCCAGGAATGGGTCTGCCTTATTGTTGATATTATATATTAATTTTTGTCGTATTTTGTTTTTTGTTCTGAATCCTATGTGTATTTTGTGTGATCGGAGTACATTAACAATTTTTTGAGATAGTGTGCCTGAATATGGGATGCTAGTAATGAATTTATTTGCTGATTGTGAAGCGGGTACGTTATACCGCTGTACTGAATGGTAATTAATATTTATTTTAATTTTACCAAAAGCATATGAGTATTTATATTGTGGATTGAAAAGGGTTCTCAAAATGATTTAAAATTACTAATAAGGATGGAAAAGTCATAACCTGACCATACATATTCTCTGAAAGAAGGCCAACAGGCATAAGGTGAATTTAAATTTAATAAATATACACAATCAAAATTATTTACAAACAACACCTTTGCCCTACATTAATGGCCACTAAATTAAGCAATACAAAACGACAAAATATCCGTTCAGATTTCCATATATAAAATAACAGTTTACAGTCTTCGGCAAGACACGTAATGAGACTATCTGATAGTTGCTAATGTCCGTTTCAATCACAGAAACAACTGAATCAAGTTAAAAAACAAAATAATAATAATGCCACGGCTAATATCTCAGTTTATCTATCGTAGAGTGAGAACTCCTATCGTGCGGACTTCTCCGCTCAGAGCGTTATGTTGGGTAGAGTGCAAACACAATATTACTAACTGCTGCAATGTTTGTCTTTTACCGTCTGTCCGGCATTGGCGAAGTCAGCAAACTCCGAGCCCACACTAGAATTTATTTGTCACCTTGTGACTCAAAATGCAGACACAACCGATCGCATGATATGCTGTCGGCTTTCTGGGTCGTTCTTGTGCGCCAGCACAAGTGAACAGGAACCAGTCAGACCTAAAAGACGACCCGAAAAGACGACCAGAAAGACCACGAAGAGCATCTCGCAGCACCTTTTAAAACCTCGGCATGCTCTTCTCCTCCTCCAGCCGATTTTCTCTGGTCCTATCGGCGATGTAGACATTCCTGTCTCTCTCCTCATTGGCGGACATGAAACAAGATTATACAACAAAAAAAAAGAACTATTCCTATAAACTAAATGCTATTGGCAAAACATTCGCCCCTCCAAACACACTCTGGTTCAAAACATAATTCCTTCGACGGGTTGGAGAATTTCTTCGGAAACGGTCGTTTTTCTTTCGTGTCCACTCGGTTTTACTATTTTCATGCAGTGAGCACTCACAGAACCTCTAATTTGGGTGTCTTGGACTTTATCACGTTTCTGCAATTGGTCACGCGATATACATCTCATCCGTCAACACTGTCTGTCCGCCGAACTGGCGGCCGACCCATACTGAGCAGGGAAAGGTCGTAAATCTGCCTTTACAAAACTGGCAAGTCCCCTTGTGTTTCGTCTTTCTTCCAGCCTGAATGGAGAATTCGCCGAAATGCACTTGAATTCGCTGACCCCATCCTGCAGAGTGTCCTAAGCCAGCGTAATGCGTGCCTGGTTGTGTTGGCCGAAACCGCACGTCAATGTGGCTCTATGTCATATTACAATTGTTTATCCTCTTTTATACCGCTGTACTGAATGGTAATTAATATTTATTTTAATTTTACCAAAAGCATATGAGTATATTGTGGATTGAAAAGGTTCTCAAAATGATTTAAAATTACTAATAAGGATGGAAAAGTCATAACCTGACCATATATTCTCTGAAAGAAGGCCAACAGGCATAAGGTGAATTTAAATTTAATAAATATACACAATCAAAATTATTTACAAACAACACCTTTGCCCTACATTAATGGCCACTAAATTAAGCAATACAAAACGACAAAATATCCGTTCAGATTTCATATATAAAATAACAGTTTACAGTCTTCGGCAAGACACGTAATGAGACTATCTGATAGTTGCTAATGTCCGTTTCAATCACAGAAACAACTGAATCAAGTTAAAAAACAAAATAATAATAATGCCACGGCTAATATCTCAGTTTATCTATCGTAGAGTGAGAACTCCTATCGTGCGGACTTCTCCGCTCAGAGCGTTATGTTGGGTAGAGTGCAAACACAATATTACTAACTGCTGCAATGTTTGTCTTTTACCGTCTGTCCGGCATTGGCGAAGTCAGCAAACTGAATTTATTTGTCACCTTGTGACTCAAAATGCAGACACAACCGATCGCATGATATGCTGTCGGCTTTCTGGGTCGTTCTTGTGCGCCAGCACAAGTGAACAGGAACCAGTCAGACCTAAAAGACCCGAAAGACGACCAGAAAGACCACGAAGAGCATCTCGCAGCACCTTTTAAAACCTCGGCATGCTCTTCTCCTCCTCCAGCCGATTTTCTCTGGTCCTATCGGCGATGTAGACATTCCTGTCTCTCTCCTCATTGGCGGACATGAAACAAGATTATACAACAAAAAAAAAGAACTATTCTATAAACTAAATGCTATTGGCAAAACATTCGCCCCTCCAAACACACTCTGGTTCAAAACATAATTCCTTCGACGGGGTTGGAGAATTTCTTCGGAAACTGTCGTTTTTCTTTCGTGTCCACTCGGTTTTACTATTTTCATGCAGTGAGCACTCACAGAACCTCTAATTTGGCGTGTCTTGACTTTATCACGTTTCTGCAATTGGTCACGCGATATACATCTCATCCGTCAACACTGTCTGTCCGCCGAACTGCGGCCGACCCCATACTGAGCAGGGAAAGGTCGTAAATCTGCCTTTACAAACTGGCAAGTCCCCTTGTGTTTCGTCTTTCTTCCAGCCTGAATGGAGAATTCGCCGAAATGCACTTGAATTCGCTGACCCCTATCCTGCAGAGTGTCCTAAGCCAGCGTAATGCGTGCCTGGTTGTGTTGGCCAGAAACCGCACGTCAATGTGGCTCTATGTCATATTACAATTGTTTATCCTCTTTTAATTTGAGAATAGAGAGTTTCTTTTTCTTATTTATTTTACTTTCAGTTCTGTCAATGATTTTGTTGGAATACTTATTTGCTAGGGCTATCTGTTTTATTATGTCTAGTTCATGATTAAAGTGTTCTTTGTTTAAGGGAATATTATTGGCTCTGTGTACCATTGACCAGTAAGCTGCTTGTTATGGTGGCATGATGTTGAGGGTATAGTGTAGCCAGTCATTTTGTTTTTCCTATATATTGAGAAGGTGTGTTTATTGTTGATATTTGAGATGCATATGTCAAGGAATTAAATGCTTTTTTCTTTTTCAAATTCAGCTGTAAATTTGATTTTGGGGTGTGTGCTGTTAAAAATATTAAGAAAATCTTGTATATCATTTGAGTTACCTTGAATGAGCCTTAGGGAATCATCTACTTAACCTTTATAATATAGAATCTTTTTATGCATGGGTCTGGGTTGTTTAAGATTTTCTGTTCAATATAGTTAATATAGATGTCAGCAATTGAGCTAGACATAATAAAACAGATAGCCTTAGCAAATAAGTATCCTACACAAATCATTGACAGAATTGAAAGTAAAATAAATAAGAAACTCTCTAATCTCAAGAAAGAGGATTAACAGTCAGCAAATAAATTCATTACTAATATCCCTTATTTAGGCACAATATCTCAAAAAATTGTAAATGTACTGAGATCACACAAAATACACATAGGATTCAGAACAAAAAACAAAATACGACAAAAATTAATATATAATATCAACAATAAGGCAGACCCATTCCTTGAATCAGGCATTTATAAAATAACATGCAGACAATTTTCGAATTTCCACCGGCAGGAATTTCAAAACAAGATATCTAGAATACACCAATGCATTCAAAAAGGACAACACACAAAATCATCTATAGCAACCCACATACACAATACCAGCCACCCTTTCAGTAAAATAGATAAAGATTTGAAGGTACTTCACCACCTAAATAAAAGTCACCAAATGGACTTGATGGAATAAATTGAAATCTGTACACACCACAAATTATTTAAAGACACTATACTAAATGAAAGATTAGAAACTGATTCTGTGAACTTTTTCAAATGTTTTGAAAACATATTATAACTTGCCATCATCTGCTAACTACCATCGCAACTGTAATATTTTTTAGTGAATATCGAAAGTAATTGTAAAATAATAATACAACCTCTGTAATAATAACATTTATCTTTAGTCATGTACATCATTGTAGCGAATTATCTTTGTTCTGTTTTGTTAAATATAAGAAATACTGAAGCATCTTTGCTTTGTCTGTATGTAAATATAATGTAGTGACAAAGTGCACGTGTGACTTTCTGTGTTTCGTGTTTTGAAGAAATCTTCACAAAATGTAAGTTTCACTTCAATAATATTCCACTTCATATTATTTACAAAAACTGTTTGTTACACTCTCCACAATATCATTTTCAGGAAACACAAAGTAAGTCCTTTTAACATCCAGCAGAAACGTACACGAGCACTCTTCACACCAAGAATTTAATAATAAAAACGGCGTTTGGAAAGGAGACTAAGTTCTTGAAATGCGTCACGCCATAAATTAATAAATAAACAATTTATTAAAAGTAACTGTGTTACAGAATAATTATTTGTTTATCTTATATCACTGTGTAAGTTTCATTTCGATAAATATTATGTGAATTGCAGTTATTTTCAAGGGTACTTTCAAAGTGAGATGAAAATTATATTCCGAGCGTGGTGAATGAACGGTAACGCTCTGGCCTCGCATTCGGGAGCACGTGGTTCAAATCCTCGTTCGGCTATCTAGATTTTAGTTTTCCATGGTTTCCCAAAATCACTCCATGCGAATGCCGGGATGGTTGCTTCAAATGGCTATGGCTGAATTCCTTCTTGTTCCTTGCCCTTAGTCCTTTCCCGCCTCAAATGACGTCGACGAGACGTAAAGCCATAAGCAAAAAAGGAGAATTATGTAACCAATGAATTTAGTACAACAATTTCGAGGGACTTTTTTGTGTTTGCATGTATTTATGTTCGTTTGTGCCAACGAGGACCACGTTAAACCTTAGTTTGGCTGGAATTTGCTTTGGATGTGTACACATGAGTGTTACAAGTAAGGTTGATAGCCTTACAGGGGACCTACAGTTTAATGTGGAATCCTAACCATGGAAGCGTTCTGGCTCACTTCACATCACACAGGAAGCTTTTTTAAAAAAAATAGATGAACAAAAATTAAAAAAATTAAATATTTAATTTTGCAGTAAACTGTTACCCCACAATGTTACTTTAGTTTGTCCAACAGACATTTATATGGAAGTAGAATTGATTTCTCTTCTGAAAGCTATTACATATTAATTGTTTTCATGTATTATTTGCTGTGAATAGCTCTGGGACGGGATAAATCTAGGATTCAACATGCGTATATTATCTAAAGAAAATATTTTACACAATCCCTGCTCGTGATGATGGGAATTGAGAAACACGATGGCCAGATTTCAAACATATGATGTACAAGTACAGATTTTTTGTTTTTATTCCGTACTCACTGAGATGCATTCTATTAGAGATGCATTCTGTTAAAATTTGTTTCAAAAGCAATAGTTTTCAAAGAAATGTCAAGATGAGAATGTCCTGCATATTTTTTAATGCAAATGTTACTTTTTTGCTTCAAATATTACTTCTAGACAACGTCGAGGTCATTAGAATCATCGTGAAAGGATTGGGGTTGTGAGAGGTTCGGATGGGTTAAGAATTCGGCCACAGCATTGGGAGAGACCATCCCGTCATTGGCTTGGAGTGATTTTGGGAAACCGTAGAAAACCGAAATCTGGATGGCCAGACGGGGATGAATCCGGGACTTGGTAAAAGTTGTTCCGAAATGATTTCAAAGGGCAGGTGAGAAGGATTACGGTCAGTTTTATAGTAAATATTTCCTAAAAAGGATTTTTTTTATCTACTACACAAATCCCAAACTCGGCTAGGAGTCGTACTAAGCCATATAATGTAAAGGCAGAGTGACTTGTTTCTGTTCTTCCTTGTGTCTTGATGTACATTTGTTTATGAGTGTGTGTTACGTGCTGTGTTTGATTTCTGCATGGTAAATGAAATCGAGTTGCGCTCTTGAGCGGTCTTCTAGACTGCTCTTTCTAACGTGCCTAAGACGCCGTTAAGTTTATACGGAAGAACCGCCATCAACTGTGAGATATGCCCTCACTCCATACGCACTGCAGAGTCGGTTAAATATCCTGTGTACCACCTGTGCAGCAAGGAAGATTTTAGTATTTCAGCTTTATCAAGAAGTTTGCATCAATTCCTATTACCGCCACAAGTTTTTATAATACTGAGTGGTCTGCGAAGGGGAAGTATCGATCTCAAAATTTAAAACCTAATTATACTAGTGAAGTTCGGTCAACCGGACGCTGAGTGAAAAATTTTGACACATACTATTATCGGTATAGCGTGATTTACCTTTCCGTTCATATACAACACAATATCAATGAGCCGAAACAATAATCTCTGAGTGTTTTGGTCGCCTATTCTTGTCCAGATTTTTTAACGCGTCTTGTGGTGTCCAACCATGGCTTGGACTCAACTATTAAACCTGCACAAACACGAAATTGAACTATTTATAAATTGCTGAGATAATAGAACTAGTAGCTGCTCTGAGACGCAGAAGATTTCGCTCTTCAATATTTTAACAGGATTATATATTTCACTGAGCTTGATGGGTGAGCGGTAACGCAAGGACCTGGAATCCGGAGGACTCGGGTTTGATTCCCAGTTCTATCATCCAGATTTCGTTTTTCCATGGTTTCCCGCGAATGTCAGAATCGTTCCTTCATAATGGAATCAACCAATTCAGTCCAGTTACCTGCTATAATGAACACATAGTTGATGATCCCTGAAGTCACAGTTAAAAATAAAAAGCAAACTTTATCTGATTTGTTCGTAGACATTGTGACTGCATAAAAGATTATGCAGTACGTGAATAATCAAAGCAACAGTGAAAGCCGTCTCCCAACACGGTTTACTAACTGGCGGCTTTTACAAAAGACAGAAATAATCTAACAAGGAGACCATCAGACATACGTAGATTTGTACATCTTCTCCACACTAAAAAAAAAAAAAATCAAATCATCGTATGACATTATTGGACGGGAGATCCTAAAGGATTGTTCGGTCATCAGATGATAGGGTTTTAGATTCGCCGCACAGTGCGTCCCTTGTCGTGGCTAATGAACCTAACCCGATAATCCTACCGGTTACAAGCCTAACTTGGAATAAGAATCACGAAAGCATGCTTCACATTACACAGCAAGGTGTGCCAGAGGTGAAGGTAGGGTTACGGGCCTTTGAAAATCCCAGACGAACTAGGAAATTGAACCGGGGACCGATCGATCTCCAGTCGGAAGCCTTTATCACTGAGCCACCAGACCGCTATCTGTCGCTGGTACAGTCATTTCTTCAAAAAGTTACTTATTTTCTGAAATATTCGTATATGAAATATCCCCACGAGTATTAAATATTAGAAACATCCAATGTGGGGCAATGTTCTCCAAGGGCATATAGAGTGAATGAATACACTTGAACAAATATTTAAGTGAAGAAATCAGTTTCTACCATGTCTGATCGTATCCTTGTAAGAGCTATAAACAGAAGATTTTATTAAATAAATAAAGTTACGCATGCTAGCACTATGATTTAAATATGTAACATCATAGACTGTCATATTTCTCATTTGCTTATATATATATATAAATATTTCAACACCATTTGTTCCTTCAGGATTGTCTATTACATAATTATCTGTTTATTTACACTTGTTTCTGTGTATTTTACTTATTGAAACCGGGACAGGTATTAAAGATCATAAAACTGAATTAAACTACAAGATATCATACGTATTGCGCAGTAAGCTGATTGCAGAACACTTAAATATGTTACGTACTTCAAGGCAACGTGAATCTCCGGATTTTTTTCTCTAATGAGATCATTCTGATTAAATGAGAATTCCTAAACTATAGTAGATACTAAAGTGATCATTTTATTAATTAATTTGTTGCTTATTTATACCTAATATTATAAATGCGAAAGTCAATTTGTTTGTTACGTTTTCACTACTAAATGACTTAAACGATATTTATAAAATTTGACAAGGAAATGGTATGTATCATTAGGAAGACATAGGATACCTTTTTCGGCATAAATAACATATTTTGTCATAAAATTTGAAAACTAACCAGACAGACAGATAGTGTGTGTATGTCTCTGTAATGTTATATCGATCGTTGAGGCGTTGTTTCTCTCGCAGTCAGATTGTGTATGATCTTACCAAAGGACAGCAGAACCACAAACGTTGTGTACAAAATGGTAATGACCTAAGATGTACCCAAAAAGTGACATAATTTTAAAAATCATAAAAAAATCTGCGGGAGGAACTATGGTAGGTAGTCTCCCACAGTTATCCCTCTCCACCCCCTTAGTGTTTTGCTACTTTTAAACATGCTACAAATTGATTCCCTTCATGATACAGGTATAGTGAGTGGTAGAAGGTATACTGATGGCATTCCCTTCATGATACAGGTATAGTGAGTGGTAGAAGGTATGCTGATGGCATTTCCTTGATGATACAGGTATATTGGTAGAAGGTATGCTGATGGCATTCCCTTCATGATACAGGTATAGTGGTAGAAGGTATGCTGATGGCATTCCCTTCATGATACAGGTATAGTGAGTGGTAGAAGGTATGCTGATGGCATTCCCTTCATGATACAGGTATAGTGGTAGAAGGTATGCTGATGGCATTCCCTTCATGATACAGGTATAGTGGTAGAAGGTATGCTGATGGCATTCCCTTCATGATACAGGTATAGTGGTAGAAGGTATGCTGATGGCATTCCCTTCATGATACAGGTATAGTGGTAGAAGGTATGCTGATGGCATTCCCTTCATGATACAGGTATAGTGGTAGAAGGTATGCTGATGGCATTCCCTTCATGATACAGGTACAGTGGTAGAAGGTATGCTGATGGCATTCCCGTTATATTATCTCGGCTCCGTGCTTTTTGGGACACCTTTCATTTAACTTACAGCTTTCTATATCCAAATCTAGCAATCAAATTCTAAGTCCACGTGCGTGAAGTCACGGGTAACAGTTAGTATTTTATAATTTGATTATTTCCGAGAAAATATACAGGTGGCTATTAAATAACTAGACAGTCTTACAAAATGCCGTCTCATCGTGTAATGGGTTAAAGTTGTGATCAAACTTAAAGAAAATAAATATCAGTGACAATACGGAGAAAGAAAGTAGTCTGATTGGATACAGCTAAAGAAAGTAGGGTGAACGAAAATCTGTAGAGATCCTCTGAAGACAGAGGAGGATGAAGCGAACGTTCGCCTAGCAAGTTATGGCTCCGACACCGCTTTGTGGATTTGGGGGGTTGCATAAGTTGCGGCGCTGTCGTGGCGATGAATATTGCAACATGATTGGCGTGTGCCACAGTTTCCACACAACCTGTCATCCTGCCTGCTTTAAGAATTCTAGCATTATGTTACATGGTACGATTCATCATATTAAGTATGTAAGTTTTGTGCACCAGTTATTTTTGTTTGTTTGCAGTCGTGAATAACGGGATCAAATTCAGTGTTTATACCAACGATAATGATGAGTGCTATACCCAGTTTCCTAAGTGTTGGCGGTTGAGGGAAAGAGTTACGTCTTCTGAACTTGAACTAGGGTGTTTAAACTTTGTTTCCCCAGTATGCAAGTGTACTAACATGTTAATGTTTTGTGTGGATGTCTGTGAACTGTGTGTTCAATGACGTATGTGACTGTCATTTAAAATGAATGAAAAATGTAAGAAGAGAATGGATGAGACTCCGTGTTGGCCCGTTTAGGACCACCCTTCCGTAAGAAACCAAGGAGACCGCCAAGTTAAACGACCCCATCCGAAGGACAAATCATCATTAAAAGTGTGGTATGACCTGCCACCATACTCCTGTAGAACAGTTTGTGTTCTAAGTCAGGGCTTTGGTGCAGTCTGGTAATTATAAATCTTGCACCGCCGCCTCTCATATCCTCCCGGCTGAGGCCTGATGAGTAAATCTTATTCCAACACTGGAGCTCCTACCAGTTAACCCGTGTCGGACCGAACACTATCATAGCACCATAACGACGTGGGTCAACGGGGCGGGTTAATTGCATTAATGGAAGAAAAATTTCTCGTTTTATTTATTGAAGAAAGAATGAAGTCAAGCGTTGCGATAATTTTTTATGTAATAATTGTATTCCGTATTAAATGGTTTTGTCATGGATGTAGTCTTCTCGGGAGACTAGCCGAGTGAGTAAGATGTTTCCACACGATATTTCGGCGATCTCAGACTCCGTCGCCATCTTCTGGTGAAGATGGCGACGGAGTCTGAGATCGCCGAAATATCGTGTGGAAACATCTTACTCACTCGGCTAGTCTCCCGAGAACCGAGAAGACTACATCCATTCTCAACGCCGAGAAAGACTTCGTTCCTATATGGTTTTGTCATGTTCACAAATGTAGCAATTGTGACACAACGGAAATATTTTTTTTATAAGAATACTATATTTTGTTCCTTGAGCACGAGCGAAATTCAATTCTTGGAGAAAAAAAGAAAAGAAAGTTTAGGTCCTATGTTAATAATAATTCCGTGTGGTCGTAATGACCTGGTGACAGAGTTTCAATTGGCAGCGCATTCCACCCCTGTCGTAGCCGCCTTAACCTAGCCCGACAATCCTGCCGGGTACAGGGGACCTACAGTTTAACGTGGAATCCGAACCTCGGAAGCGTTATGGCGTACTTCACATTACACAGCAAGCTGTGCCAGAGGTGAAGGCCGGGTTAAGTGCCTATGAAAATCCCCGCCGAGACAGGATATCGAACCGGGGACCTTTCGATCTCCAGTCAGGTGCCTCAACCACTGAGCCAATAGACCGCTATGGTTACTATGGTGATAGAGCAAGAAAGAAGCTAACGGAGGTTTTGTAAGATATAGATCGGTTGCTAACAATACTAGTCATTGCGAAAAGAAGAACCTTGCATCTCCGGGTACGAGATAATTTCAATGTAGGTCATTGAGGAGAAAAAGGAAGTACAGTAATAATCTTTAAAAATTGTTTGAAATATAAAGGACTGAATTCTTTATAGTTATAACTCGAACAAACCACACGGTTATGTGACACAATATAGCTCCACCCCTGGTATGGTATGTGCTCGTATAATGGCCTCGGCTGTTAAGAGTCCCTTAAAACATGATTGCTTTTAATTAAATGTTGTTTTTCTCACGTGTTCTTACGCTTGTGACCTACAAGTCATACTGGAGATACTTAATGTAGTTGATAGGTAATAGCAACAGTTACAGACAACTAACTGTCTGAATGGATATACGCATGAAAGCCGTTCTTTTTTGTTTTTATTTTTTTGTGCTTGTTTCGGTCATTTTTAGTTTTTTTTTTAATTCGCCAATTCTTTTGCCTGGAGACTCCTGAGGGTGCTTGGCCGTCGATGTGTCAGTTTCAAGTAGCCACGCAATTCGCCACTTTCATGCTCCTTAATATTATAGGATAAAACTGGATCTATAATTTATTGTAGGATCCGTAATACGGATGCGTTGTTGTGTATTTCACATACTTAGTTCAAGATTTGTTAGAAGGGAAAGACAGGTAAAATACTTTTAAAAAAATCCTAGCCATATTCTAGATTCGATCCAGTAATCTTTCTATCTGAGAACAGATTACCACTGAGTCACCAGACCGCGACAAGAATCCATTAAAATTTTGATTACAAGGGATACGTTACTACATTATTGTTGGATTTGAAATACTTCCTACATATAACTAATTCTAGTACATCTTAACACATACAGAAGAGCGGCAAACAGAACTTTCTTTTAAGTCACGTTGCAGGACGATGGAACTCCATTATCCAACTATACTACCTGATAAACAAGTGATACACCCAGAAGGGGATGAAAAGTTGAGTTGAGAGGGATGTGATGTGATCTCAGTGACTACAAAATCGATTCAAATTTGCAAAGAACTTGGCAGTATGATCCCACTTATCAGCATGTTGTTGCACCCCCTCTGGCCTGGATGCATGCTCTGATTGTGTTGTGAAGGGTGCCATAAAGCCGTTTTATCCTCTCCTGAAGCCAGCTGGTCCACAACTGTTGGCCCTTGATACCCTGGATACTGGCATTGGTACGGAGTTGGCGCCCGAGCTGGTCTCGCACATGTCATATCGGGGACAGAACTGGAGATCTTGCTGGCCACGGGACCACTTCAACATTACGCAGACAGTTCAAAGAGACACGTGCCGTGTGTGAACGAGCATTATCCTGTTGAAAAATGGCACCACGATACTGTCACACGAGAGGTTCCCTCAGTCAGTACCAGCCGTGACCTGAAGTCGTACCCAGTGGCTCGCCCATGACGCCAGGAGTAACGCCGCCGTGTCTCTCCAAAACATTGGAAGAGTGGGAACTCTCCCCAGGTCACCACCATACTCGCCGACGATGGTCATCCGAGGTATTGAAGACCAGCGATATAGTTGACTGCTGATGAATGGCGTCGTATTGTGTTCAGAAATGAATCACGGTTCTGCACTGCGTCGGATGATCGTTATCGGAGAGTTCCTATTCTTGCAATGTTTTGGAGAGGCACAGCGGCGTTACTTCTAGTGTCGTGGTGTGGGGAGCCATAGAGTATGGCTTCAGGACACAGCTGGCGGCGATTGAGGGAACTCTGACGGCACAGCGGTGCGACAGTATCGTGGTGACATTTTTCAACAGCATAGTGATTGACCACATACGGAACGTGTGTCTGCGTGGTGTTGAGGTAAAATTACGGAATAAGACATTATTTTTAGGTTGAGTTTAATTGAGTTCGACAGTCTTCATACGAATATTCTTACAGTATAGAATTATTTTCACTACGTAAATAGGCCATTTATGTCTTAGAAAGGACCGTATCTATTACGCGAAAGTCAGGTTGCGAACGCTTAATCTTTTGAGTTCTATATTAAATTTAGTAGTGTGCCACCTATCTGTGAAAATTTTAATCTGAAGATTGTAAAATGAGTGTTAATTTTTTTTCCTGAGGCACTTTGCTTAGTATCCTCGTAGATAGTTGTTGAAAACTGCCTAAAACCGTAAACACTACGGATGGAGTCCTAGGTGCGAGGTTTGAACGTGGACCCCATCCACTATGTCTCAGAACTTAAACGCTTACGGTCAAACTAGTGGGTATTTACTTAATAATATTCTAACTAATATGGAACTAATTTATGCCTAAATTAAGTGAATAACTGATATTACCAACAATTCAATCAAACTGAACCACACCTGACCGCTAGTAATATAAAATCGCCACCATCTTCTTTCTGACTAGACAGGCATAACCCAAAGTAATTTATTTCATAACGTGAAGCTCGTTGGAAAGAGTACTAAGACAGTTTGGGGTGGCCAGTTCATTTCCTCCGGTAGGTACTGTGTAACGGAGCTTTCTTGAGAATCTCTTATGATAAAACTGTTACGGAGGTCATATTTGCGGATGCGGATGTTCAGTGCTTGACATCCGTGAATGCGGATGTTTTGCGGAAGCGGATGAGGAAGGGGAAAATAAATTTATGATTATTTAGATTTTTTTTATCAAAAATAAATTTAAAATAAAATAATATATTTTTTAATTCCAAATTCTACAGTTTTTTCATAAGTAAAGTCAATTTCCGTATAATACTGCCTTATTGATTTATTTTTTGCCTCATCTTTCAACAATAAAAAAAGTAGGATGATTTAACAACTGAATTAAATTATTCACATAACGACACACGCGTTTAAAAAACAATCTTTGTCACATGAACTTTCCACATTGTAACCTTCTGACCTCATTACCTGATTTAAAATCGTAATTAATGTTATTATTTTATTGAATGATCATGAAAGGTAGAACTTGCGTGAATACTTTATATGAGAAATCACAAATGGTTTTATTTCAATTACTGACAGGACATATACAACAAATTAATTAAAATTAATCAGTTGTCCTTCTGTGGGCGCCAGGGTATTTTATATAAAATACACAAAATTAAACAGTAAAAAAATTCAACATTTTGACTGTTCACTTCTGAAAGAAATTATTGCTCCGGGCTATGAGAGTTCTTATCTGCAGGGTCGTAACTGGGCAATGCTATGAACTTGCACTTGTAGCTAGCACAATGTCCTTCATATGGCGATATATAATTGCCGAATTTTAATGTCGGCCACACACACTGGATGAAGTTTCCTGCTCTGCTACGGAACAGTGTGGCACAGTTCATCAGGACATCCTTTGCCTGAGCACATCCGCTCAAACAAAGTGGCTGATGTCCCGTTCCAGGAAGCACAGTTCAATTAACGCACAGACAGTGCACATCGACCGATCATGCTTGCCGGCCGGCACCGAATGAATTCCGTGCCACATGAAAAACAGAAAATCCCGTCCGTCACTCTGTAAATCTACCTGGCTAGCACAATCCTCCCCTCTCAGGGACACACTCCCGTCGATAATTCGAGGAACCGGCCTGCTGGCATTCCTCAGATCTGCCGCTCCACACTAGTACACTGCGCCCAAATGCCCACTAAAATATTCCACATTTTAAATAATAAACATATAGTTTATTAATGTAACTAGCGGTCACAAGACGCTTTCGTTACAACATCTACATCCATACTCTGCAAATCACAAACATTGTGGGTGGCAGAGGGTGCTAAGCACCAATCCTAAGCTAAACCCGTGCATTCCAATTCCGAATAGCGCGAGGAAAGAAGG
Source organism: Vandiemenella viatica (assembly GCA_031002005.1). Lineage (NCBI taxonomy): Eukaryota > Metazoa > Arthropoda > Insecta > Orthoptera > Morabidae > Vandiemenella > Vandiemenella viatica. The sequence goes on from CM061921.1 coordinate 282,142,535, forward strand.
AATACATAAAAGCATCAGTACGGCATCTTTGTGGAGCTCGCGGCCCTACTAATTGAAGCGTCAAGCACAAGGCTCCCCCACCGTACTTTTCTGTGCCCGACACCCGCCTTTCCACCGCTATAGTGGCCCATTCACAATCCAACTTGTGGGACCTACAATGATCCGATTTTCCGATAAATGACTCTTGATGGGCCGTGAAAGGTGTTACAGAACTGCACGGAGGACGTGTTGGATGTCGTTGGACTCTCAGACAACCGAAATGGCTCCTTGCCATCCAACAAACTACGTATAGCGTTGGTTTATGATTGGAGGAAACATCCTGCGAGTGTGCGATGACGACACTAGTGTTCGGCGAGAAAGTACGAGTGGAAATGATTGACTGGAACATTTTTGGACCCCTTCAAGTAGCGTGAGCGCATCCTATGGTAGTTCTACGCGGATGTGCTAGTTGGACCGAGAATAGGCCACTTTACATGCAATTCCAAATTTGTAAATTCGTCGCTTAGATAAAAACACCGATCAGTTCATTGTTACTTTTATTGCAAGATCGTAAGAACAAAGAAACAGGTTGTTGTTAGCTATTCGACGATGGGCAGAATCTCGTATGAAGGGAAAAGAATAATATATATTTTATTATAAACAAAATATCCACTATACATCCGCATTAAAAATTGCGGATGTGGATGCGGAAGCGGGGGTAGGATTTCAAGCGAAAGTTCCGCACTAGCGGATGCGGATATTCTTTAGATCAAAGCTAAACTCGTAAGCCCATGACCCTGAATTTCAAAGACGAGCTCCTTATCCACTGTTCTACTGGACCAGTCTTAGGAGGCATGTGAACAATATTTTGTGATAGCTCTATTGGAAAGCAGACGCCTCCTAGCGCTACTGACTACTTGATGAAATACGCAAACTAAATATTTATTTTATTTTAATTTTATCCATAATTCGCTATATTGACGTGACTGTATTAATCAGACAAAAGGTAGAATGAGAAACAGCCTTCAGTCACTAGAATAAAACTTTTATTGTATTACACTATATGGGCGATCAGTTTCACTAGTTTTACTTTATGGTTTTTGTATGTGTATATTGTTTTAAGTGCTTTGCTGGGCAAATTTAATTTAATTTTATCCATAATTCGCTATATTGACGTGACTGTATTAATATTTATGCTGCTATTTCACACTGAATAAGAAATGTTCATCCTAGCATTAAATTATGACATTAAATATTAATAAACTTTTCATTTGCTAAGCAGGATATCTGTAAGAATATATGTAACCTTTTTTTTTCAGTATGCATGTTCAGATAGGTACTTCTTTATTAATACATTTAGAAACATTTTAAGAAACAGTACTGTATTTGTAACGTTTTTTGGCTTATGGATTTTACGTCTGGTCACCGTCGAAGATATTAGAGGGGGGAAAGGACTGGGGGCAGGGAACGGGAAGGAATTCGGCTAAGGAATTTTGAAGGAAGCATCCCGGCATTCGCCTGATTTGGGTAAACCAAGGAATACCCAAATCTGGATGCCCGGACGTGGATTCGAACCCACGTCCTCCCGAAGCGTTACCGTTCATCCACCACGCTCGGTCAAGCCATTCGTTGTGGCGTAAATACGATAATGATTTAAGTAGGAAATAAATTGTTATATAGCTTAGTAAGTTGGTAGTAAATCATGGTCTGTAAAATAATGTGTTTCAACTTCTTTAAATTTACTAGTCTGTGTTCCCTTTTCTTTAGTAACAAAATGCTGCCAGTTTATAGAAATATGAGACGAGTTATTGCATAATACGGTTACATGTTACAGGAGTATCAGAAAAATATATTATGCTTCATACATCGCAAGTGATGAAAATTGTATCATGTACCCCTGTTCTGCATGGGTAAAACCAAAGAATAATAAAAAGCGACTAATTATCAGTGTTAAAGAAACCACACTCGGGAAACTGTATACAGTAGTGGCATTTTGTTTACAACGTCGTGTGTTCATAGTTTGATTCATGAAACATTACACGTGTACATTCCTAATTGTAAATGTTCTGTTAGTATCCTAAAGTGTCTAACTATAGATAAAGTTACTGCCCACTTCTCATGTCAAACGCATTGCAGTTTGAATAATGTTGTTTTGATGTTAGCAGCTTGCCGGAAGGATGAGGGATTTAGAGACGGATGTATAAAAATTAAAATGAAAGAAGCAGTCATAAGTTGTTCCGTTAAAATAGCCATCTGATATTAACCATCTCACACAGAAGAAGTGTTTGAATTTATGTTGTGTATTAACGCATATGACTCAAGTGAGGATTTGTTGTCTGTTAGCGTTAAATGATGTACAGATATAGTAGTTCAAACGCTTCACACTTGAAATAATATAGATACGTATTACCAAATAGTGGAACTCTCCAGTTTCTTCATACCAATCGCCTCCTCCTGCGTTTAAAAGGCACGGCAAGAATTTTGACGTCAGGTAAGTATAGAAGAGCATATGTTTCCTAATCCATTGTAGTGTAACAGACTGGGTTGGAGTATCACCAGTTCGGCTGTAGAGTGAGTGTTGATACAATTCTCCAATTCTTTCTGTCTAGCGCTAAACTCTTCGTCTCAACATAATACTTACAACCTACCTTCTCAATTTTCTGATTCATATATTCTAATATTTTTCCTCCTCTACAGTCCTTACCATTGACTGTTCGCTCTACTAACAAATTAACCAGTCCTGTATGTCTTAAAATATGACTCCTTATCCTATTTCTTTCTGTAGGAATCTTCCGCAAACTTCTCTCATCACCCATAATTTCCCAAACACATTCATTTCGTACTTAATCTGTCCACTTAGCATCCTTCTGCAGTAACACATTTAAAATGCATCAGTTTTCCTTTTTTTAGTATTCCTAAAGTTCATGCTCGATGCTATAATGTGCTGTGTGCCACACATAGAGTTTCAAAAAGTTCTTTCTGAGACCTAGATCAGTATTTGAAACTTTTTCAAGAAGGCTCTTTTAGTTAGTGCTCTTCTGCTTTTAAACCTCAGTCCTCCTTCTGCCATCATTTATAATTTCTCTTCCTAAGTAACAGAATTTACTTATTTCTCCTATTGCATCCGATCCTACTTTAAATATATAATCTGCTATTATTGTTATCATTTCTGCTGCATTTAATCACTTTTATCTTGTTTTGGTTTATATTTAGACCTAAATCTTCATTCAGTATTTTGTTCATGGCAGTCAGTAACTTCCCAGGATCCTCAGTCTGTTCTGCTAACAGGACAATGTCATCAGCAAATCGTAACATACTGGTTTTTTCTCCTTGAACACTTATACCACATTCAAATTTTTGTTTTATTTTCTTTATTGCATCCTCTACAACAAGTAGAATTTTAACAAAGTCTCACATCCTTTTTAATTGTTGCATGTCTCTCAAGATTCTCTACTTTTATTTTAGCCACTTGACTTTTATATAGATTATGAAGTATACTCCTATCTGGATATTTTAGACTTGATTTCTTTAAAATTTTGAGCATGTTGTCACATCTAAAATTATCAGCAGCTTTTTATAACTCAACAAGTGTCATAAAAGTATCTTTATTTTCTTAATACGCCCTTCGAGTATTAATCTTAAACCAGAATTGCTTTTCTTGAACAGCGTTTTTTCCTAAACCCAAACTGATCTTCATCTATTTTCTCTTCTACTATCGTATTTAGTCTTCTGTACATTATCCTGGTCAGTAATTTTGAATTGTGTGATGTTAGACTTACAGTGCGATTATTCTGTCATTTTTTAGCCTGTGATTTCTTCGGAAGTATGAAGGTGATACTCTTATTCAAATCAGTTGGGATCTCTCCTGTTTCGTAACTGTTTGATATCAGTTTGAATAATCTTTGGATTCATTCTTCTCGTAGGGACTTCAGAAGCTCTGCACGAATCTCATCAGTTCCAACCACCTTCATTGATTTCAAATATTTCAAAGCTCTATCAAATTCTATCCTTAAAACAGGAGCTCCCAAGTCATCAATGTTGACATCGCCTTCTTTTTGCTGTACATTGTTGTTAATATCGCTGTCCCGTGGGAACAATGGCAGAACTGTAAACTTTGAAATTTTGTGTTGAAAAGCGTACTAAGTGTAAAATGACCCTTTATATCCAGTGGAGTGATGAAAGAATTTTAACTCTTTTGATGTGGCTAAAGGGAAGTCGCGTCATTGTTCAAATTAGTCAGGTTGGGTACAACTTTGTGGAGTAACAACAAGGCAAGTGTCAGTTGAGCTCAAAATTGTGTGCATTACACGTTGTCTCTGGTAAAAAAACGACGCAAATGTACTTTGTGTCAAGAATTATTTGTTACACAAAATCATAAATGACGTTAAATGTAGTTTATGTCGTTATTTCTATCAATTTTATGTAATTTTTGTGACGTAACTGTGATTTTGATCGTTATTATCTGAACTACAATATTCCTTTGCAATTAAATAATTATTCTTCAATTAAAACAGATCAGCTTCACAATGAGTAGACGTACCCAGAAGATTATGCAACTTGCTCTTCCTTTTCGTAATTCAGTAAGTACATCGTGCTGTTTGTCACAGCACACATGTGATGATAATCAGGTGCGTGCGAATTTTACTTATTACAGCTGTAAAAGAATTGGTGTTACAAAATTTAAGTTGAGAAAACGGAATAGACAAATTTTTGATGACAGTAACATTGAGGAATGGGAAGATGAAAATGAGCCCCGACGATTACTTTCTTTAGTTTATAGTGATAATCATGAACCTCCAAGTAGTTCTGATAGTTCAGCAGATAATTTAAAGTCCACTGAGCATGAAGAAGTTCTACCTACAGAAACTGTAAATGCTTCAAATTCTACGCAAATTAAGAAAAGTAGGTAAAGGGCAACGGAATGTATAAAATTGGATAAAAATATTTTTTTTTTTGTTGTAGAATTCAGGAAAAAGTGATAAAACACTGGAAAAATTGTTAAGGCGCGTAATATGGGTCCGCTATGCCAAGATAAATGCACAGTGTCATGTTCAATATCTTACGAATTGAGAGTTAACCTTTTCAATGAATTTATGGAACTAGTGCTTTGCAACGGCAGCGTATTTTCTTAGTTCCCGCTGCGACCTCGTGTATCATAGTATTTCAGCTAAAGAGCCAAGAAGTTCAAATTAGGCATTTTATTTAATGAACAATGGAGAAAAAGTTCGTGTTTGCGAAACTTTCCTTGTTAATATAATTGCAATAACAGAAAGGAGAATGCACTGTGATTGAGGTAAAAGAGAGAAGACAAGAGAGGGAAACATGATAGTAATCGAAAGACAGATAAAGAAGTTTTGGATTCTGTTTGTAATGATATTAATTCCATTCCAAGAATTCAAAGCATAAAGAATTTATCGATGGTGGTCTCTGTGTGGCAGAGTAGCACAGAAATTATTCACAACGAAGAGCTGTTGGTAAATCTGCAGCAACTTAGGATTGTTACGCACGTGTCTTTAATTCCAGCTTCAACTCACGGTTCTTCATCCCCAAAAAAGATTAATGTGCTCTGTGTGTGTCTTCCAAAAATGCTGGACTGTTGATAAAGAAAAACTAGAAAATAATTACCAAGCAAATCTTACAGAGAAAGAATTATGCCGAACAGAGAAGAACGAAGATAAAGAGAAAGTGAAAAAAGCCGGAATTATATTGGCAGTTTATGATTCACAGTGAGAGTTAGTAAAGTCAACTGGACACAATTCTGCGTGTTTCTACAAACCTTGTTTGAATTGTTATAATTTTACAATAACCGAAATAAAAAATTGCAAAACGTGCCGTTTCTTCTGGCATGAAGAATTAGGGATCCAAAGCGCGTTACAAATTGCACCTAATGTTTTACAGTTACAGTTGAAGCAAGTTGCTCACTTCGTTTTCGATTCAGACAATTGTGGTGGACAACATAAGAATAGATTTGTAATTGCGATGTACATTTACGCTGTTCAACGCCTTAAAATTCAGTCAGTAACACATAAATATCTTGTCCGTGGCCAACCCAAAATTAGTGTGATGCTAATCATAATGTTGTTGAAAAATCGCTAAATAGAATAAAAAAATCGGATGACATCTATGTTCCTGATCAATATATAGCATTAATTCAAAATGAAAAAAAAATTTAAAAAATGACAGGACCTCTTTTAATGGTTCGAGAAATTAACTGTACTGACTCTACAACTTAAAAGCCCTGTATGATGAAGTAGGTTTTCAATGGTTGAAATACATTGATGGCAATGAATTCAGGATAAAGAAGTCAGATTGTTACCTTTTGAAAAGGAATTGGACACATTTTAGTCCAAAACCAGCTGCCCGCAGTCAGAGTGGAATAGTATAAAAAGAGTGGAATAGTATAAAATTACAACATACTGGAAAGCGTTCTTCTGAGAGTAAACCAATTGCATCTGTCAACAACTTAGAATCCGCTTATACTAAAAATTTACCAATTTCTGTTAGTAAAATGAACTACTTTCAGAGATTAATTGATAATAATATTATGCATCCGACTATACAAGAACTTTTATGATTCATTACGTTAATTTAAATGAAATACTGCACTATAATAATATTTTTGTTTATTAATACTTACCTCTTTCATGTACTTTTTTTACTTAAATAAATTAGCCATACTGTAAAAATGACGTAATTGTAGTAATGGTTTGATTTAATACTGGATTTTTGTTGTACTTAGTTCCTACCATTATTACTTGAATCTACATGATGTCATACAACAAATGTGATACTGTCAAACCAATTATTCAGCTATTATTTGTTTGATGAACTAATTAGTAATAAAAATTCGGGTTTTCCGTTCTCATGTAAAGTGATGATATGCAGTTCTGCCATTGTTCTTCCGGGACAGCCATATCATACCCATCATACACTTTCTCTTCGTATTCCTTCTGAGCTTAAAAGAGGTTTCTTGTCAGCAGTTTTTGTGTTCATACATCTTTCCTTCATTTTTTTCAAAATTTTGTTTGATTTCTAAAATGTCTGTACTGCTCTCTTCCTGAGCATAATTATACCTTCTCCTTTGATCCATCTACTACATAATTTCTTCTTTGATCCAAGGTTTTCGGGTGGCTTATTTACTAAAGCCTATTTTGTATTTTTATTTTTTTTACCAGCTTTGCTTATTCCTGTCTTCAGTGAATTTCATTCGTACTCAGTTAAACTCCTTTCAGAGTTATTTCTTAGATCCACTTCTACAGTCTCTGCAAATTTTTCTCTCATGTTAGATTGTTTCAATTTTTTCACGTCCAGTCTGTTCTACCTGTGTTGATTCCTTATTTTTTGAATTTCAGTATAAATTTTGTAACTATTAGATTGCGGACAGAATCTATGTCAGTTTTGGATATGCTTTACAGTGTGCTAGACACAATGAGTTTATATTTTTCACAAGATTCTACAACTTGCTTCTTTGCTCGTTTCACTCTCGTAGACCATAAAATCATATAATATTCCCTTCTTTTCCTTCTCCCACTATCGCGTCCCAATCACCCATGATTATTATACTTTCCTCCCCCTTCAAATATTGAATTAATTCTTTAATAGATGATATATTTTACCTATTTCTTCATAATCGTCATGTGTCGTTGTCATAAACACTTGTAGTAACATTGCTGAGCAGGCTTAGTTTCGACCGTTATCAAAATAACCCTGTCGCTAAACTGCTAGTAAAAACTAACGCGTTTCCCTACTCTCTTGTTCAATACAAATCTCATGCCAGTCACCCCATTAATAGCTTGTGTTCTAATCATTCTCTGTTCCTCAGACCAGAAATCTTGCGCGAGCTTCCACTTAACCTCGCTAATCCCAACGACATCTAACATTAGTCATTGTATCTCCGTTTTTAAATTGTCTAATCTACCTGTCCTATCCAGAATTCTAACATTCCATGCTCCAACTTGTAGAATCTTCCTTTCCATTCTGATGACTCCTCCCTGAGCAGTCCCCACCCGGACTTGCAGTTACTACCCAGGATGAAGTCATTAATCTGTGTATAATTTGAGCGGTTTAAATGTCCTTGGGTTATTCTTTGGGTCTTTAATTCAGTGGCTTCTCGTTGCCTTATGGGCTGTTTCCAATCCCAAGTGCAAGAGGGTGCCTTGAACCACTCCCCGCTCTTTTGCCCTTCTTGTGGGTGGTCATTTGCAAGCAGTGGGTGACTCCTTATACTGGGAATCATTCAGTTGCCAGAGCCTCGTTCGTGCAAACAGGGTGCACCACGTGAAGGAGAGGTTGACATTTGGTTGGGAGAGTCCCTCTCAAACACTTACAAATGCATTTTGTCTTTAATTAGGACATTACTACTCGAAGATGTCGATATCATTAGACAATAAAAAATATTTGTTCAATAAATTGGAAGCCACTTAGCGACGGAATTTTGAATGAATCAACTCGACATTCGCCTGGAGTGATTTCGGGAAACCGTGATAACCTAAATTAGGATGATGGATCGGAAATCAAACCCACGTTAACCCCCCACCGGGCTTGGTGTACTACATATCCAGAATGGAAAAAGCATTAAAACAAAATGTCTCTTAAAGATTGTACCAGAATGGCGGATATAGCCGACACACGGTGGTGTTGCAATTTCTATTTCTCTCCCACAGTGTTTGTTGTGGTCTCCGCGCGCGTGTGTCGATGGTTGCATGTCCGTTGTCTTGTAGGCGCTCTCCTTTGCGTGGTCGATAGTAGTCCTCGCGTCAGGCTGAAATAGAACTTACAGTATTTATGTTACGCCACAATTACGGTGTATTTTATTTACGGATCCTGGTAGGTGAACGGTTACGCTCGGTCCTGGCAATCGGGAGGACACGAGTTAAAAATTGCTGTACGGCCATCCAGGTTCCTACTTTCCATGGATTCCCCAAGTTACTCCAGGCGAATACCTGGATGGTTCCTTCCATACAGATGACCGAATTCCTTCCCATTCCTTGCCTCCTATCGTCTCCCGCCTCTAATGTCCTCGACGTCAACGAGGCGTTAAGTAGTTTTCGTTTCCTTTGATGTTATCTATGATCTTGTATCTCCTTCTACCTCTCACTCTCCTCCCACAAAACTTCTCCTTCCAAGGCTTCTGTTAAAACCTGTCCCCTCACAACGATTGTCCCATCCAGTTCTCTCTTTTTCCTCCTCTTATAAACCTTCCCAGCACTCAACATTATTAACTTTTACCATCCAGCTTATCCTCGTGATTCTCTTCTGCATCCACATCTCAAATGTTTCTATCCGTTTTTCATACTCTCGTCTCTGTTCCACAAAGTGCCACACTCCATACAAAACATTTTCCTCAGTGCTTTATCTACTTTTGCAGTTAATAATCGCCTATTCTTATTAAAGGCATCCTTCGCTACAGCAGTACGAGATATCACCTCTTTTTGGCATCTCAAGTCCTAAGTGATTGTACTTTCAAAATTTTTGAAGGCTCTTACTTGGCTGCTTGCTAGATTAATATTTACGTTTCCTTCCTTTACCAGTCACCATATCGTTTGTTTTAGCAGTATCGATTCTCATTCCATACTCTTCATAAGCTTCATATAATGATGAGGAAAACATTTTTGTTACTAATTTCTTGATTATTGTATGTTTATTTTTTAGTGACCAAAATATTGAGATGTATTAAATGAAATTAACTGTCATTAATAGCAAAATTTTGTTACCTCGTGAGTATTTTTCAACCAAATAATCAGATATAAAGTGCGGTAACGCTCTGACCTCGCATTCGGGAGGACACGGGTTGGAATCCCCCTCCGGCCATCCAGAATAAGGTTATCCACGTTTTCCCCAAATCACTCCAGGCCAATGCCGGCAAGGTTCCTTTAAAAGACCATGGCCGAATTCCTTCCAGTTTCCCTCTAATGACCTCGATGTCGACGAGGCGTAAAGCCATAAGCAAAAAAAAAAAGTTATAAATTGCGAAATGTACCGTTAAGTTGTTTATTACTACGCGAGTATTGGTGCTGAGTGTTTTGTCGGTTTCAGATGCGGAGGTGGCGCGCTTTACTCACTGCCTTGTGCGCGCGCTGCTACATCGGCTTCGGTGTCTGCGGCGACGGAGGCGCCACACCGCGGCCACACGTCAAACAACGACAGCGACTGGTGCTGCGGAGTGGCGCAGCTGTTGCACTCCCGGATCCCGACAGCCACCGACACGACCTCTATTAATAGGCGCGCCGGTATCTTTAGCCGCATAAATAGTAGCGAGGCAGCCCGTGGCCCGCCAGTACCGGACACGCAGCCCCGCGTCTACCGTTCTACGTTCGAGTGGGCACGCGTCGGCGAGGCGGGCGTCGCCAGCGCGCGCCGCGTCGCCGTCAGGCCGAAGCCACCGCTCCCTGCTGGCCTGCGCCGGGGCGACGCCCACCGACGCCTCACCGCAGGAAGGCGGCCCGCACCAGCGACAAAACGGAGCGCCTCCGCGAGCTCACCGAGAGGCTGAAAGGGGGCGAGCGTCGCACGCAGCCGACCCCACCGCCGCCCCCGCAGCCTCCGCTGCGAACCAAGCACGCCCGAATGTCTGCTCCGACGGAAAAGCCGCCGCCGGACGACGACATCTTCGAGTGCGTCAACCTGCGTCTGCCGAAGCCGGAGTCGCGGACTATCGTCGGTTCCTACATCCAGAGAAGCATTCCTATCCGCAGCGCGTCCTTCTCGCAGGTGGATTTCTGCCCGGCAGATGGCAAGTACATACGCAGCAGCGCGCGAGCCAGCCCGTACGCTTGCCCGGCACCAGCTACAGGTGGTTCTCTGACGTTGCCGCGGAAGCGTCCGGAGCACGGCGCGGGAAGTTCCACGCCATCCGTCGATTCTGCCGTCGGCTCGGACGAAGGGCTGCAGGACGACGCCGGCCCCAAGAGCTCCGGCAGCCGCTCGCTAACCTATCCTCTGCCTCGGAGAGGCTCTCGCTCCGACGACGACATACCTTTTACGTCCATTGACGGCAATGGGCTGAAGAGCCTTCTGTACGCACCCGGTCGTGAACTGCAGGAGGTGGCGGAGGAAAGCGAGGACAGCGGCTTGGCGGGCAATGTTTGCTCTAGCGATAAGGTCGCAGATACGCCAGTCGGCTCTTCTCTCGCTGCCGAATCGATTTCCGATGGATTATCAGCGAAGTGCTGTGTCAGCGAAACGAGTACGAACGACAAGACACTTAACGCGGAACATAACTACCGACCTGACTCGACGAGTGTTTGCGAGTACACGGCCCACGTAGTTTCCAAAACTGTCGAGTACGGCAAGGATGAAGAAGATTGCGTCACAGACCTTCAAGCTGTCGAACCGAGTGAACCCGTTGAATACCTTACAGAAATAATTAACGTGACGTTGGATTCTGCTGAAAATGCTAATGAGGTTGAAGCTCTGCCTTCAAAAATTTACAATGACGTCATTTCAGAAGAATTATCTCACAATGTGGAAAAACAACCTAGTGTATTTATAACGCAGTGGCCGATAGAGAATGTTGTCAGCCTAGATGTAGTAGCGGACAGTGGTAATTTAGCCGCGGAAGTGGATGTTGCACCCTCTAGTCATGAAAACGAATGTGAAAGACCTAATACCAGCATTAGTGGAACTTTGACCGACGATAGTCCATCAGAGAATGTAGTTCAAGTTACCAGCCTAGTTTTTGAAGATGTGCGTTCAAAAAGGAGAGAGGCAGAGTCATCACTGGCAGGGGCCGAAACTCGTCAAAGTTTTCATGACGACGCCTCGAGCTCCGACGCTGGACGCCGAGTTGGTGACGTCAGGGACGCCGCGCAATCGCAAGGGAGCAGTGGCGGCGGTTCCAAGATGGGAGACGGGACGCTCGGTTCTGAACTGTCAGAACGGCGCCGGACATCGGAGAGACCACACCTCACCTGCCAGAGCTCCGAAGAGAGGGACGACGACGTGCGAAGGTTTCAGCGGGCAGACAGCTTGTCTGAGGGGGGACAGCGACCAGGGCAGCAGGACCCGCAGGAACGCTTCGGCGGAGATGTCGGACTCTGATGGCGCCCGCTCACGCAGTCCGCAACCTCCGAGGCGATACTCCAAGCGGCCTCTCAGAGGACCCTACGGGCAGATGCTGGAGGCAGAGATGCAGAAACCACAGCCGAGGGCTTATTCCAAGTTTCAGTGCACCGAAGATCTCAAATTTCTGGAGGAGCTGTCACCTAGTGTGGTGCCGAGGGTTTCACCGCCACCAACTCCGACGCCGAGCTCGACGTCGAGCCAAGCGGCGACGCCGGAAGCGACAGTAGCCCCGGCTCCAGCTGCCCAGCTTGCGGTGCCGCATGCGGGGGCAGCTGCCCCCTCTCCACGGCCCCGTGCACTCACAGCCCACTCTCTCGACGACTCGCAGCTCAGAGGCGGCTATGGTCGACGACCAACCACTCCCGCTATCTCACCGGCAAAACGCAAGGTGAGCGGACATGTACCAAAAAGCGCCCCGACGCCCTGTCACCAGAGGACGACGTCCAGCCCGTCGCAGCTAGAGCGAATCGCGGATTCACATTACAAGGTACCGTTTCACTACATTCTGATATTCACCAGTTGCTAGTACGTAGGTGAATAAGTTTATGTTATAATACAACCAGTTTTGGCGTTTAAAATATTTTAATCATATCCCAACACTTCTTCAGTCCTTTGATAACGCGGTGGAAGTATTAATAAGGTATTCGTACTCTCCTACGAATGATTTGAAGCAAAAAGATAATTTAATATTACACCGTAAAAGTATCCTACATTAGAAATGTGTCTGATCAATACAGCATGGTTATCTCTCTAAAAGTAAGAGATTTGTCTAGCGTTGGACGGTACCCGGTAAATGCCAAGAATGTAAAAACTGAATTTAGTATTCCGGGGTTCCTGCAAATCAAATCCCCATGGTAACAAGTTTTCACTTAAAACTGTAAAACGTAAGGCTTTATTACAAATTATGTACAGTAACTACTAAGGCAATGATGAGAACAGCAGGTAACATTTGCTAAACTCGAAATAGAATCATATACCTAGTGATTTTGCCCCCATTCACTTTACTTTCAGGTAAATATCTGGTTTCAGCCATATATTACACCTCATTCCTACTAGCTGAGGTAGGAATTATTTCCACTACCATAGATATGGTTGAACACCTTTAGCAGGCTGTTATTTTGTCTGTATCTACAAGGTTAAGAAGTTCTGTACTTGATTTACCTCATCCAAACGTTTTTCCAGCTTTTGCTTAAGTTAAGGATCTAATAATATCTGGATCCTCAAATTCCCTTTAAATATCAACACTCGGAGGTCTATTACCTTTGAAGTGATTGGTGATATCTTCCTTCTATATTTTTATTGCTCTTCTTTGTCTATTACGATCTTCTTGTTGATGTCTACTAGTTTTGTTAATGTTCGTTTTCTGTTGGTTTGCGTTACTTCCTAACTGTCTTATACATGTCGAAATTGTCTTGCTTGGTTTGAAAATTTCCCTATTTCTCTATATTCGTACATCTCATTTATCCATGCTTGCTTCGTTCTCTTAATTTTCTCCTGGCAGTTCTTTGGATATTGTTGTAAGTCATTGAGTCGTCTTTACTATTTCTTCATTAGGTCTTGGATTCCATCAGTCATCCATTCTTTTATCTTTTCGGAAATTTAGAAGCCTAGATGATCATGCAATTTTTTGATTGTTTTCTTAAATTTTTACTAACTTTCATCTGAGTTCAGAAAATGATTTATGTCAGTCCACAATTCTGTTGTGGAGGGTGTTTGAAAATCTGTTTTCTCAATTCATAGTTTTAGTTGATCTGTGTCGACTATCTGTCGTGTTCTCTGAACTTTCAGGTGCAGTAGTATCTGTGAAACAACCGGGGTTTGGTCTGAATTGTGTAGGATCGGGATAAGTTGTCTCAATTTTAACAGTGGCGAGCTGTAGCGGGAACCTTGTGTCGGTAACAGATTCGTTTTCCTGGCAGAACTGTAACAATCTATTACCTCTGTTATTTCTCTGCTGAGGATCTGCCGTCTTACTTACCTGCCGTTTGCCAATCATACCTGTGTTTGTATCACGATTTTTCTATTTCTTCATAGAATTCCTCAATATCTTCCAGCACCTTGCCAGAAGTTGGAGCACAGGACTAGATCAAATTAATGTAATTGAAGTGTTTATTCTTTTGGATCAGCATACATCGTTCATAGTACGGTATGAAGTGTGAAACATACTGGCCAATCAGTTTTTATTTTGTTTATGGCTTTCACGCTGAGGTCATTAGAGGCGGGAACGTACTAGGAGATAACGGTTGGAATTCGATTATGGCATTTTGAAGGAACCGTACTGGTATTAGCTTGGAGTGATTTCAGGAAACCGAAATCTGTATGTCCCGACCTGTTTTCGAACCCGCGTACACCCAACTGTGAGGCAAGCACGTTACCGCTCACCAACTACGCTCGGTGGGCAATCTCTCTGATATTTGGTGATTAGACTGTTTTTTTTTTTTTTCACACCGGAATAATTCATAGTTGTCCATTCCGATTTGAATTGCCCATTACCTGTCCAGCGTACTTCATACATATCCTAGATATCGGTTTTCATTCTTTAAATTTGTGGGGTGGGATTTCTAAGTTTTCCTGCTTGGAAATGCCTACATACGTCCTGTGTTGTGGTCTTTGCTGACCAGTGGCATACTTTCGAAGTGAGGCTTGGTTCATATCTTTTCTTAGTCGGTAACAAATTTCACACATCAAAATACGGAAAGTTTGATGCACAGGTTGCCAAATGGGTCGCATGGCGCATACAGTTCTTTATTCTGTGGTTCCTTAATGACATTCTAAGAGCACTGATACATAAATTTGGGCCTCTGGTCCTTCTGTTCACTTGTAATAACTCGCCTAATGTGGGTACAGATGCTCCCGTTGCTTATTGGCGCGCGATCAAACAACCAATAGCTGGGATGCACGCCTTTCCGTCACCTGTGGCTACACAATCTATTTATTTTGAATTTATACCAATTTGTCTTCAGGGTTCGTACTCTATATTTTTCTTCTTTAATCTTTCATACTAAGGGAAAAATCTCGTGGCTTCACAGAATTTCGTCATCTGCACTGATAAACCAAAACAATTCGACACATCTTTGGTATGTTTCCATAGGTATGATGCACCAGGTGTCTACGCACAGGCTTGCAATTCCGTTAAGTTATGGGCCCGTGGTTTATGGGCTTCTCGGAAACGGCGAGGCTGGTCGACTGTTCGCGTGCTGCTATTAGTGAGTATCTGTGGAAAGTGGTTAAAGCACGCTGAAACCACGAGTAAGCGACTAGGTGGTGGACGCCCACGCCTCGTCACAGAACATGGAGAAAGGAGGCTTGCCCAATCTATAAAGCAGGATAGGCGGCGATCTGTGGCAGATCTGACGGCAGAGTACAATGCTGGTGAAAGCAAAAGTCTTTTGGAGCACACGAATCGCTGCTATATTGCATTCCAAAGGTGAACCAACATCATGTTGAGCACGTGGTCATAGTGTTTTGGCTCATCAGTGTATGTCTGATGTTTGTTTGAGCGCTTTGGTCTTTATAATTTCTTCACCGTATCCCGGTATAAGGAGTCACCCAATACTTGCCAACGGCCTGCGAAAGGAGGGCGGAAGAGCGGCGAGATGTTCAGGGCACCCTCTTGCCCTTGGGGATGGAAACGGCCTCTAAAGGCGGATGAATCAGAAATGAACAACAGCATGGGGATGCAGAAGGCAGCGGGAAACCACTGCATTAAAGACCCAAAGGGTACCCCGAGGATATATAATCCTCTCAAATTACATATATCATGATGGCTTCTTCCTGAGTAAAATATTCCGGAGGTAAAATAGTGCCCCAATCGGATCTCCGGGTGGGGACTGCTCAGGGAGGAGTCATCAGAATGGATAGAAACATTCTACGAGTTGGAGGGTGGAATGTTAGAAGTCTGAATAGGGCAGGTAGGTTAGAAAACCTAAAAAGGGAGATGGAACAACTTAAGTTAGATGTTGTTGGGATTAGTGAGATTAAATGGAAGGACGCACAAGGATTTCTGGTCTGGGGAACACAGGATAA
Source organism: Vandiemenella viatica (assembly GCA_031002005.1). Classification (NCBI taxonomy): domain Eukaryota; kingdom Metazoa; phylum Arthropoda; class Insecta; order Orthoptera; family Morabidae; genus Vandiemenella; species Vandiemenella viatica. The sequence goes on from CM061921.1 coordinate 282,158,603, forward strand.
TTAGCGCACAAGCTGTCAATGGAGTCACTGGTGTAGGATTTGTAGTGAACAAGAAAGTAGGGAAACGGGTGAGTTATTATGAACAGTTTAGTGACAGGATTATTTTGATGAGGTTAGAAACTAAGCCCGTCCCAACCACATTAGTACAAGTACATATGCCAACGTCACAGGAAGATGACGAAGAAATAGAAAAAATATATGCTGAAATTGAAGAATTAATCCAATATGTGAAAGGAGAGGAAAATCTAATAATCATGGGTGATTGGAATGCAATAGTGGGAGAAGGAAAAGAGAGGAATACTGTAGGATGTTTTGGCCTATGAGAAAGAAATGAGCGAGGAAGCAGGTTGCTAGAATTTTGTGAAAGATATAAGCTAGTAGTGGCGAACACACTGTTTAAGAACCATGCAAGAATAATATACACCTGGAAACGTCCTGGGGATACAGGCAGATATCAGCTAGAGTATATCATGGTCAAACAGAGATTCAGGAATCAAGTTCTAGACTGTAAAGCGTACCAACGAGCAGACATATACTCGGACCATAATTTGATAGTAATAAAGTGCAGGCTTAAATTCAAGCGAATAAGGAAGCAGCATAAGCAGAACAGACTGGCAGTGAATAAACTGAAACAATCTAGCACAAGAGAAAAATTTGCAGAAATGGTAGACATAGGTCTAAGAAGTAACTGTGAAAGGAGCTCAACCGAGGGCGAATGGAATGCATTAAAGACCGAAATAATGAAAGCTGGCAAAGAAACATTAGGCTTTAGGGAACAAGCTGCCCGAAAACCTTGGATCACAGAAGAAATTTTGGAACTGATGGATCAGAGGAGAAGGTACAAAAATGCTCAGGATGATGCAGGAAGAGAGCAGTACAGGCAATTTACAAATCAAATAAATAGGAAATGCAAAACAGGAAAAGAAAAATGGCTACAAGAAAAGTGTGAAGAAATAGAAAAGGAAATGGTAGTAGGAAAAGATATAGAAAGATCAAACAGAATTTTGGAGAAATGAAGAAAAGAGGTATGAACATTAAAGCTGCCGATGGGAAACCTCTTCTAAGCTCAGAAGATAGAGCTAGCCGATGGAAGGAATACATTGATAAACTGTATGATGGGGATGACTTGAACAATAGCGTAATAGAAAAGGAAGGCGATGTCAACAGTGATGACTTAGGAGATCCTGTTTTGAGGACAGAATTTAATAAAGCTCTGAATGACTTGAAAGCAAATAAGGCAGCTGATATCAAAAAGTTATGAAACAGGAGAAATTCCAACTGATCTTAATAAAAATATCATCTTCACACTTCCAAAGGAAGCACAAGCCGACAAATGTGTGAATTATCGCACCATTAGTCTAACATCGTATGCTTCAAAATTACTGACCAGAATAATATACAGAATGATGGAAAGGGTAGTAGAAGAGATAGTAGGTGAAGATCAGTTTGGGTTTAGGAAAAATCGCGGTACAAGGAAAGCTATTCTGTCTTTAAGATTAATACTTGAAGGGCGGATCAAGAAAAACAAAAATACTTTTATGGCATTTGTTTATTTAGAAAAAGCTTTTGATAATGTTAGGTGGGACAAGATGTTCAAAATTTTAAAGAAGTCAGGTCTAAAGTATCGAGATAGAAGAATACTCTATAAACTATATAAGAATCAAGTGGCTGTAATAAAAGTAGAGAATCACGAGAGACATGCATCAGTTAAAAAGGGTGTGAGACAAGGTTGTAGTCTATACCCGTTAATATTTAACTTGTATGTAGAAGAAGCAATGAAGAAAGTCAAAGAAAAATTTCCATGTGGCATAAGTTTTCAGGGAGAAAAAATCAGTATGCTACGATTTGCTGATGACATTGTCTTGTTAGCAGAGAGGGCTGAGGATATTGAGAATGGCATGAACAAAATACTGAAGAAAATTTTGGACTGAATATAAATCAAAGTAAGACAAAAGTGATGAAATGTAGCGGAAATGATATCAATCCTAGCAGATTAAATATAAAAATAGGATCAGATGCAATAGGAGAACTGAGTGAGTTCTGTTACTTGGGAAGCAAAATTACAACCGATGGCTGAAGCAGGAATGATGTTAAAAGCAAAATAGCACTAGCAAAAAGAGCGTTCATGAAAAGAGAAACCTTTTAGTTTCAAATATTGATCTAGGAATTAGAAAGAACTTTTTAAAACTCTATGTGTCGAGCACAGCACTTTACGGTAGCGAAACATGGACTTTAGGAATACCGGAAAGAAAGAAACTTGAAGCATTTGAAATGTGGTGCTACAGAAGAATGCTGAAAATTAGGTGGACAGACAAAGTAAGAAATGAACGAGTTTTGGAAATGATGGGTGAGAAAAGAAGTTTATGGAAGAAGCTTACAGGAAGAAGAGACAGGCTGGTAGGTCATATTTTGAGACATGCTGGATTGGTTAATGTGTGAGTGGAGGGAACAGTCGAAGGTAAGAACTGTAGAGGAAGACAGAGATTGGAATATATGAAGCAGATAATTGAGGACGTGGGTTGTAAGGGGTATGTAGAAATGAAGAGGTTAGCACTGGATAGGAAGGGATGGAGGATTGCATCAAACCAGTCTAAAGACTGACTACAGCAAAAAAATAAAGCGATTGTTCAGAAATACGAGGTAAACATTTCAGTTATTGATATGGTCGATTCTGTGAAATATTTGGGAGCAACAGTACAAAGGAACATGAAATGGGACTTACACATTTATTCGTTAGTAGGTAGAGCTAATTCTAGGTTGCGATTCCTTGGTCGAATCTTTAAAAATTGTAATGAACAAACAAAGGAGATAGCGTACAAATCTCTTGTGCGTCCACATTTGGACTACTGTTCTACCATTTGGGATCCGTTTCGTAAGGGGTTGATTGACAGTATAGAGAAAGTAAAGAGAAGATCCGTTCGATCCACTACCGTTTGGTACAGTTCTTATGAAATCGTTACAGAACTGATTAGTAGATTGGGCTGGGAGTCTCTGATAGATAGACGACACACGTTTCGTTTAAACTTATTCGTAAACATGTGTACTCCCACTTTCAATTCCGAGTGCGGTGAAATACGTCGTCCACCAACCTATTTGAGTCGGAATAACAGGAAAGATAAGATTAGAGAAATAAGGTGCCGCACTGATCCTTATATGAATTCTTTTTTCCATCGTTCTATTCGCGACTGGAATACACAACAAAGAGATTAGTTTTGGTGCCTAGCACCCTCTCACACCAAAAATTTTGTGAATTGCAGAGTATATATGTAGATGTAGATGTAGAACCAGTTGTGCGTTCAGATGAGTACGGCAGCGTGTTATTTTTACAGTTATTGCCTTGTAAGCGTAACCAGTGTTTTGGCTTTATATACAATCATCTATATAGTGAGATTTTACAGATGTTTGGAAGCAGACTGAATAGAGGAAATAGGTCCTTGAACAATTCAAATGTTATGTAACAGAAACGAATCCCCCAAATTTTAAGTTTTTCTTTTCCACTAGAAAAACGTAGGCAGCAAACAGCGTGAAGTGACTTATATTGTAAATTGCAAAAATTTTTGTTGATACCAAAACCTGAGGTAAATCTAATGTAATTTTAATTACAGGTTCCTCCTGAATCTGTAAAGTTGAATAATTGCTTGCACGTATACGCAAAGCTGAAATCACATTACACGATTTCGAGATGAAACTCAAAAAGCATGTTTCCAGGAAAGAAAGGAAAATCGACCAGTGGAAGAAAGTGGACACAGGAAGATAAAGAAAGGCACTCGCAGATAAAGAAAGAAGTATAGGCACAAAGAGGACTGAAGACAACTAACCATACCTGTAAACATAGTTGATTTATCGTATCCTCTAAAATGTTATTCAAAGAAAGAAGAAGAAAAATAGTTTGCTATCAAATAATGTATACTGAATTTACAGAATTGTATGGATTAAATTGTGCTAGGAAGTTCTGTTGTTCAAGAGACCACGTGGCACCTAGCCCAGTGTTGAATGGTAAAGCTCTCGCCTGGCATTCCGAAAATCTCCGTCCGGCCATACCAATTTCAGTTTCCCACCGTTTGCCGATAACCCTCCTGGCAAATGCCGGAATCGTTCCTTCAAAAGGCCATGGCCAATTTCCTTCACGTTCCTTGCATTCAATCTTCTCCCGCATCTAATGACCACATTGACGAGACGTAAAGCTAACCCCACAAAAACAGAATTGTCACTGGCATAGTAAGTGTTCCCAATTTCCTCTCATGACCTAGCCACTATAGTAGGGGTCTTTTTACCTCCCCCCTCCCCCTGCGGACTGAGGTGCCGTTCCGGAACTTCAGCTTCGAGAAATTTAACACCAGCCTTCCAGTCCACATTAACTTACTATACCCAAGATCTACGCTTCCGTCAGTATCCATATTATACAAAAGAAAATTTTCATGATTTTATCAAAAGGAGTTTGCTTCCCAGCCAGATTGTGAAACATCTTCAGTGTACATGTGATTGACTGGGTATATTGCGTGGAAATGTTGGAGCCGGAGGTGTAATAGTGTCATTTTAAATGTTTCATTGCTAAGGTGGCGGCATTGTAAATGATTACGGCAACAAAGCACATTGCGAAATATTAATTAACTCGTCTTGTTGACGATAGCGAAAATGTTAAGTATGAATTATGTAGTACTTCCCAATTATGTTGTTTGTAAATATTTGACCAACATTCGGAGATGCGAAATAAGGGAAACAGCTGCTCGTCATTCCTGACTGAACATGTCGTGAAAAGAGATAATTCAGAAGTCCCCACATTATTAAAACTCATCAAAATAAGGAATACTGGATGTTGGCACTTTCACCGCACGCTCAATAAAACAAATACTCCACTTTACAATATTTATTCATAAAAACATTAAACATTGCCGCAGCACATAAAAAATGTAAGCTTGACCGCAGTGTTATCGTAACTTACTTTAATTCCTCAAAAAAGAAAAGAAAAAGAAGTACCTAGTTATTTATTCTCATGGTCACTTTTCTTGACGAGTCAATCTTACACCACCTACGCCCACGTAAAACTTATACTCACTCAAACTGTTTTGGCCACCTTGTGCTCAGCGACAATGAATACTTTGAGCCCCTGCAGACGGACCAGTCTTGTAAAAGAAATTTATCACATATACAGGCTACTGTAGCTGTGAAACCTCCATGGCTGATAACATGAATACACAAAATACATGATTTACAAATAAACGTATAAATACCGTCACAACATTTCACAGCTTAAAATCTACTGAATTTCTTTAAAGTTATTCTAATAATCTAAAATTTAAATGATCACAAAATTGAATATAATCGTGTCAATAATATCATCAATTCCTGTAAAACGGTTAAGGTTAGTATAAATTATATCTTAGGGAAAACTGTTAGACATTCTCTTGAAATATTCATGATGTGATGGTATGAGTAAATTAAATTCTTTCTGAGTATTATCTTAAGGTATTGGCATGACTTAAGTTATAGTGGTACGTATTACCAAGTAAATATCTGGTGGAATAAGCTTGTTAAGTTGAACAAAAGCTTTGATGCAAAAGCCAGTGGCTACACATAAAAGATACAAAAGAACACAAAACAAATGTACATAAAATAAATAGTTTAAACAGACTCACCAGTATGGCTCAGTGCGGAACAAAAAAAAAAAAAAAAAGTGACTAAGGCGCTTGCTTTCAAGACGTTTGCTGCTCCTGCCCCTGGCACGAATCCCGGCAGGCGCAGGAATTTTTGAGAGTTGTGTTTAATCATAAGAAAAAAAAAAAAAAGTGCGCTGAGTCGCCGCACTCTGGATCAGGGAGGTACAAACGGACTGGGCACGATGCCTGGCCTCCACGTGCAGGACGCCTTGATTGCGTTTTTTTTTTTTTTTTTTTACAATTTTCCGTAATAATGTAGGAAAATGCTGAGATGATCCTCAATCTTCGCCTCATAAACTACACATTTCCAAACAAAAATACAATTATCATGCAGAACACACAAAGTTACACGTTTCTCTGACAGATGACAACACAAGACTTTCCTCCGATGGGTTAGGTATTCCGATCTTAACAGGCCAGGTTAGACTTCGTGCAGGAACTCAGTTCCTTCCCCCCTTTCCTCTCATAATTCTCACTGGCCTTTACGGAGTCGTTTACTATCTGCAATCACCACAATAAACATAGTAATTAGTTCACAGACGCACCGATTATATAGTGTGTATCGAAACATTAATACACAATATTTTTTTCTACGGCTTAGCGGCTCTTTGAATTCGAAGTCATTGGAGTAGGATGATGATTAGGGGCAAGGAATGTGAAGTAATTCTGCCACGGCTTTATGAACAAACCATTCCAGCATTCATCTGGAACGATTCTGGAAGACCACGGAAATGCGAAATCTGAGTGGTTGGACCGGGGATCAAACTCGCCTCCCACTGAATGCTAAGCCGGACCATTAACTGCTCACCCACAGTATTGCGTGTTTTTTTTTTCCTAACTTGGACTTTTCGACTTTTAGGTTATTAGAGCTGGTGACGAACCTGAACTATTGTGATTAATAGTATATTTTAAAAATCACCTCCTTAAAAAAAATCGATACTGTTCCAATTTTCCTGTGCCATGTATCTAAAAACGTGTTACCTGAAAATATACAATTTTCAAAAAAGGTAAACTTTGTTGGCAGTCCTCATAAACAATGCAAATATCTCTGAGCATGAGGGTTCATTTGCTCAAATATTATAAAACTACTAGAAAAAATGAACCAAGTAATTAGTGAAAGAACAGCTGTATCGTAAATAATCTCGCTAATTCAATTTTTATGCAACGCTGTTCGCTTAGAGTAAGTAAAATGTGTCATGATTCGTCACTTCAAATACAGCCAACGAACTGTCAATTTAGGAGGCCGTACTTGAACATTAGACTGAAATAAAGGTTAATATCATAAATATGTTGAGGAAAATGCAGTTCACATCTCCGTCTGTGACTGGTTATCTGATTCAGATCCAAATGTCTGATTCAATTTAAGGCACCGCTAGCAGGTTTTACTTAACCGCTTCTGAATATCCAAGGAAGTTATGCATACCTCGCATGTAAATTGACAAGGGGTTAGTTGGTTCGGGACCAGGTGATGGAAGAAATTTTCACTACCTGTATTTGGTCGGATGGTTAGGAGAGGTGGTGGTGCATGATTCCTAGTCAGCGTATTGGGTAATAAAGTCCTAAGTTTTATCCATACCCTAATACTTATCCAGAGAGGGAGTACGACATGATTGATTGTGATTTGTGTGTCGGATGGGGCCGTTAAATTTGAAGGCATCCTTGAAGTCTACCGTCACTAGGGAAGACAAGGGCTGAATTTTCCAAGATAGTTGCCGACGCATGGGTCACTTGGTAGGATGATCATAGTCATTATGCAAAAATGAGGAATGTGTTGCAGTCAGCACATTCGCGAATGCCCTTCGCGATATTTTATATGAGCACTTATTGCACTCCACGGTGTTACACCATATACAGTGCAAAATCTTCAGAGTTCCTTCTGTTATATTCAATGATCCTTCGTTTTCTTTTGCTATACAAAATAAGGAAAAACTTAATTTCTTGAATACCAAGATGGTCACAGCGGTCTTTTGGAGGACGGCCTTTCCCGGGCACATAGAAGTTGTGGTATTCGCTGTCGTGGGATTCCTCATGTTATATCATCCATGCTTGTAGGACGTGAGACTTCAAAGTTCAATGTTAGTAATATTTCCTGAACTAACCATCATTCATGTTCTTCATTTAGAAACGTACAGATTTGTTTGCAATAGCTTTCTATTCTTTTCTCCTCCCTCTTTTACAGTTCACTCTAGCAGACGTATCCCATCTCTGACAACATGCCAGTTTTGTCATTCTTCACCGATTTTGGCCTTCGATGACATCATTCACCACCGTTGTCAGAAATTTGACACGACGCAGTGAATGGCCAGTCAGACGGTAATCTCTCATTTGAATGTGACGTCACCAGTTCTGTTAAATACCTATGCAATCGACATTTTGTTCATTTTCTTATAAAAATAATGATATGTTCTCTCCCACGGCAATCTAATGCTTCTGGCTGCTTTCTCGTCCAGCTGGTGGTAATATATCCAATTATTCTCTTGCAACAGATTTTGTTATTGATATCTCTGACTGGTTGTCATTACACTCTGGTACTACACTCTGGGCGTATTGTAATCACACATTGGAACCTATAAGTTTCCACAAGATTTCGTTTCTGGAGGAAGCCTTTCTACATCTCATGTTCTCTTGTATAATGGATTAATCTGTGGTAATGTTGGAGGTACTTCACCTCCAACCATCCCAATTCCAAAGGACTCCCTTTGTCTTCGTTTGACTCTTGTTTAATACTTGTTGGTATTTAGCCGAATGTACTGTACCATCTTAACGTCATTCTGCCATGTTGCTTCTCCTTCTACAACTCTCCGCTTCTTCATTTCAAGCTCCAGTGGTTGGCGCCTACTACTACATTAAACACATTTGTTGCCACGGATGGGAACGGTAGTATTTCTCGTTGAACGCGCCTTTACTTTCCGTAGATGTTTTGCGCATACATTTGCTGAGTAGCGCATTAAGGAGGCTATAATTGCTATGCAACAGTTCTCGGAAGGGAATACTAAATCTTCTCTGGCCAACATCAGTGATTTTGTTCATGATAACCGTTGTTGGTCTATGCCTGCATAATGGTCTTCTGCAATTTGAGTTGGACTCGGTTATTAGAGTTTCGTAAAAGTTTTCTATTGAGTAACATAAATGTTTCCTTATAAGTTGCTGAACTAAATTTAATATTTTTGCACCATTATACTAGGCAGTTGAAAACTCTGACGCAGTTATCTTTAAATTTTGTATTTTAGTTCTTTTTCCATGAGCAATAAAGTCTCAACCACAATGGCATTTAGACGTGGCAGTTTGAACCATCTTCATCAGTGGTTCCATCCCTAGATCTCAGAATACTGGATCGTAGAGCGAAGTATCGATGACATCCATGATAATGGTAATATGTGGCACCTCAAGGAAGTAGATCCTTAAAGTGTGCTGGGTGAGCGAATAACATCTGAGTGGAGGATGTGGGTTCGATCCCTGTCCGGTCATTCAGATTTCTTTTTTTCCACGATATTCCGAAATTACTCTCGCTGAATGCTGGGACGGTTCCTTGAGAATGCCATGGCCGAATTTCTACCAGTTCCATATCCACAATAATTTTCGGGTCTTAATGATGTCAACGTTGACTAGTCGTGTAGCCCTAAACAAAGAAATTATCAACGCAACCGGTTTGTCCTCTTTGACTACCAACGTCTCACATCGTGACAGAATGTCTACGAAAATTCCACTACATACTGTTGTTGTTTTGGAACTTTAGGGGGATCGACATGTAGGTCATTAGGGGACGGCGGTTCGAATCCCCGTCCGGGCATCCAGATTTGGGTTTTCCATGGTTTCCCCAAATCACTCCAGGTGAATGCCGGAATGCTTCCTTCAAAAGGCCATGGCCGAATTCCTTCTCATTCCTTGCCCCCCATCCTTTTCCGTCTCTCAAGACCTAGTTGTTATAAGAGACGTTAAGCAGTTAAAAAAAAGGTCATTAGCGTCCTTCCACTATATTCTATTAATACTATTATGGCTATCTCCGCTATTTTATCTGCTTGATGTTTATGTTGATTGTGGTCCATTAGGACCTGGAGTTTCTTGAATTGGTTGCGACAAACTGGCATGAAAGTTTCTTTACGAAAAGATTTGTCTAGAATACACAAGAGAGAGATTAGTTTTTCACTGGTTCCCCTATAATATTGGCTGTAATTTCACCATGTCCGGGGTCTTTCCTTTTTTCTTTGAATTTATTGTAGTTGTTTCTTCTTTAGTAGTAGTATCACTACCTTGGTTGGTCTGGTAGCTCAGTGTTTAAGCAGGTCGCTTTAAAAATTCGGCGTTAAAGGTTCGGTAATTATTACGGTATTACGGATTTCTTTTCATCACATGATTACATATTAAACCGTACAGAGACATAATTCATGGCAAACTGGAACTCCTGTCCTTGGCGGCTAAACCCTTCGAGGATACGCCGGCCTATAATGCCATACGCATGTGTGGTGCAGTATGGTGGCCAAGGGTTAAGGCGCTCGCTTTAAAATACGCAGCCTTTGTTTCGAATTCCGCTGCATCCAGGATCTTTTATTGGCTTTGCAGTTTTCCTTTTAAATGCTCTGCGGCACTCCGTGGTTTGAATTCCACCTTAAATTGGAGGCCCACCCATGACAATTGCAGAATGCACTGCTATTGTAACTCTTTTACCAGGTAATAAGACCACATGAAAATATTTGTTTATGAGTAATCTTCCCTTCGCTCGAGCCGAGCTGCCACATGTGGCATTGTTTCTTCCCACCGAGCGTGGTGGTAGAGCGGCTAACGCTTTGGCCTCGCATTAGGGAGAACGTCGGTTCGAATCCCCGTCCGGGCATCCAGATTTGGGTTTTCCCTGGTTTCCCCAAATCACTTCAGGTGAATGCCGGGATGCTTCCTTCAAAAAGGCCATGGCTAAATTCCTTCCCGTTCCTTGTCGCCAGTCCCATCCCGCCTCTAATGACCTCGACGTCGACGTCTACGAGGCGTAAAGCCATAAGTAAAAAAAAAAAAAAAATGTGTTTCTTCCTGTGGCTTGTCGTATGGTAACACAACTTCCAGCTCCTTCTCCGCTAAGTCTCTTCAGTATATTGACACATTTCGGTCTAATATCACGATTATAAACCGTACGGTGTGAGTTATGATGTTCTTCTTAACGGTATTGTAAGGAATACCCTTACGGTACAGCTTCCCAACATTCCCCGCCCTCTTGTCTCTTTTAAAACTTATCTGATAATCTCCATCTGATGCACATTACTTATGAGCTTTGTAGCTACATAGTTGCGTTGGTATCCTTCTCTCGCTTTTCTCATGCTTTTTCATGGTTTATCGAAATTGCACAAGGCGAATGCCGGAATAGATCGTTCAAAAGCCAATCGCCGAATTTCTTCTCGTTCTTTGATGTCGACGAGTCGTAAACACCTTCCCCCTCCTCTCAACTACATAAAAAACAGCCACAAACACTGTTCGATAGTTCAGCAGAGTTGTTTCGATCTTCCGTGTTTTGTCTAAACAGTAACAGAGTCATCTTTTTTCTAATTGACATATTTTAGGACTTCTTCATCAAGTCTTAACGGATGTTTTTTATAATGTAACTTGGTATTATGTTTGTGTAGAACTTAGTTTTGAGGTCGTTACTACGGAACTGAAAGTAAAATCTGCGCCCGTTATACTTCTCAGTGTCCAGGTGTTTGCCGGGGGAGAGGTTGTCATCATCATCGTATGCCAAATACAGAAACTAACAAAGTAAAAAAAAAAAATCCAACACATTAATCAGCATGCGGGCGACCTCCACGTGTGTAGTTATTACGCCTTCGAAAGCATATTCACCGAGCGTGGTGGGTGAACGGTTAACGTTCTGGCTTCGCATTCGGAAGGACGCGGGTTCGAATCCCCGCCCGGGCATCCAGATTTGGGTTTTCCATGGTTTCTTCAAATCAATCCAGGCGAATGCCGGGATGCTTCCTTCAAAAGGCCATTGCCGAATTCCTTCCCGTTCCTTGTCCCCAATCCCATCCCGCCTCTAATGACCTCGACGTCGACGAAGCGTACAGCCAGAAGTAAAAAAAAAAAAAAAATAATAATCGAAAGCAAATTCAATGAAAGAATAAAAAATACTGCCGGTGTCCCTGGAAACTGATTGCAACTGCAATTAGGCTAACTCTCACAAAAACATACAAGTGACAAACAGGAGTATTCATTAAAAAAAATAGTCATCTTCAGGGCTTAGATAACACATTCCGGGTGTAACTCTTTTACCAGGTAATAAGACCACATGAAAATATTTGTTTATGAGTAATCTTCCCTTCGCTCGAGCCGAGCTGCCACATGTGGCATTGTTTCTTCCCACCGAGCGTGGTGGTAGAGCGGCTAACGCTTTGGCCTCGCATTAGGGAGAACGTCGGTTCGAATCCCCGTCCGGGCATCCAGATTTGGGTTTTCCATGGTTTCCCAAATCACTCCAGGCAAATGCCGGGATGCTTCCTTCAAAAGGCAATGGCCGAATTCCTTCCCATTCCTTGCCCCCCCGTCCTTTTCCGTCTCTAAAGACCTCGCTGTTAGAGAGACGTTAAGCAGATTAAAAAAAAAAAATCATATTTGTGTGATCGCCCCTCTCCTGGTGTGACGTCACATATTTTGCAATTTTAAATTTGGTAATTATTAAATTAAAATCGCACTTCCCAAATTATTTATATATTACTATTTAAAATATTTTTCATAGAATCAACAATAGATCAGATATTTTAGAAAATTGACAAAACATAACCAAATCAAATGAAAGATACAAAATTTAATCATCTTGTGTCCATAGACTTTGAGCTGATTCTTTAATATTATTTGTGACAGGCATAGCAGTTACTTAGTTGTCGATTTGTATAATGTTAGGAACATTTGATGTGTCAATATCATCTTCATCCAACCATATGGAATCGGATATGTGACAATCGCGCACAGTGACAATCGCGCACAGCGACAATCGCGCACAACCGGGTTGTCTCTTGCTACCTGCTTTAAGCTACCAATTAGTCACCGCTACAGCAGCATGCTGGATTCTGGGAATTAACACCCCCATCCCCTCCTAACCGGTCCACACGCCACTGTTCGCATTCACTGCTGCCTTGAGTATCACATTTTTAGTCATGGACGTTACTTACACTACACACGGAAAGCCGTGTGCGCATTATGGCGGGTACAGCTATCGAGAGTTTAGAAAGAAAGAAGATGGAACGATCACCTGGCGCTGTCTCAAAGAAAGATCAAAACAATGTCGTGGAATTTTGAAGAGTAAGGAAGAGTAAAAGAAACTTGTGCCATCAGAGGAGTATATCACATGGAAACCAAAAGGAGCCAAATAATCGTGACGAAGTGATCTTGGATGATGAATTGTTGAAGATGGGAAATGGAGCCAGTTTCCTTCTTACAAATGATATGGAAGGTGAAAGAATAATTGTTCTGAGCGGTGAAAGAGGCAAACAAAGTTTAAAATTACATGAACATTTCTTTATGGATGGTACTTTTAAAAGTGCCAGTAAACAGTTCTGCAAATCCACACGATACATGCGGATTACGGCAGCACTGACGAAGAAACAATCATACATCCTGTGGTGTTTATACTCTTATCTGACAAAAAGAAGACTATTTCGTTTAACAAGGCTCTACCAGAATGGACCCATAGGACAGTGACTGTACATTTTGAAAGTGGTGCAGTATCTGCCCTCAAGGAAGTGTTTCCCCCAACGGAAGTAAAAGGCCGTTTTTTTTACATTAAAAATTGTATATGGAGAACGGTTCAGGAGCTTGGACTAGCGCGTGAGTATAAAGAAAATGAGGAACTTCGCACCGAGCGTGGTGGGTGAACGGTTGACGTTCTGGCCTCGCATTCGAGAGAACGCGGGTTCGAATCCCCGTCCGGGCATCCAGATTTGGATTTTCCATGGCTTCCCCAAATCACTACAGTTGAATGTCGGGATGCTTCCTTCAAAAAGGACATGGGCGAATTCCTTCCAGTTCCTTGTCCCCAGTCCCATCCCGCCTCTACAAGGCCGTCGACAAGGCGTAAAGCAATAAGTAAGTAAAAAAAAAAAAGGAACTTTTCCTCCATATTAGTATGTGCCCAGCTTTGGCTTTCCTTAAACCAGACGATGTGACAGATGATAGGTCACATGCTCCTATTGGAGTTTTCGACTACTTCGTAGACACGTGGCTTGAGAATAAACAAACCGCAATTCACATGTGCAATTGTCACAAAAGACGTCATCGCACCACTAATGCTGTTGAAGGATGGAATAATGGGATTAACAATGTTCTTGGCAGACCAAACCCGAAGCTTAGAGACGTGTTACTTTGTTTGAAGAGGGAAGCCGAGTCTTCAGGTCTCATGTATATGAGATCTGAATTGATTCTTCCAGCAAAGAGAAGATAAACCACATACCAGCAGTTGGACGAAACAATTGAAAAATCTGTTGACAGATATGAAAAGAGCGGCGACATCAGATCATGTCTAAAGGGTTGTTCTACATGCACAAGCTTGAATAAATGTAGGTCTACTGTAAATAATAATCAATTATGACGAATCTCCCTGGTTGATTGGATAATTTCATTTCTGTAAATAAATGTAGATAAGTTGTAAATATTTATTATGACGAAGCATCTTGGCTAATTTTAAACACGCCTAAATAATTGTAAACTTTATAGTTGTTAAGTCAGTCCAAAGCCTGGATAAAGTGTGATAGGAATCAGTTTTAGGGTCTTTACATTTCCTGTATTTTCGGTCTGAAGACTCACAGTGTTACGACGCAAGATTTGGGTACTGAAGGTCCTCGGTCCAAATCCCGGGCTCCGTTGTATGTAATTATTACAGGCCTTAAATTGACGTTCACCTCTGGCAAAGATATAGTGTGATGATTTGTCAATACTGCGTTCCGTAAATTATAAAGTACACGGGAGAGGGGAGAGTGTGGCCCTACCTTTAAACTGTGCGCGATTGTCGCTTTGCGCGATTGTCGCTGTGCGCGATTGTCACGACACCATGGAATCGTTATCATTTATCAAATAATGAACCTCCCTGTCACGTCTAGCTGCAATTCTTTGAAGATGAACCTTCGTTATGGGAAAAACCTCTTGTTGCCTCATATGTGATTGCTTGTATTGGTTAGTGGCTCTGTATGATGAGAGATATAGATCACACACGACACAAGGTTGTTTAAATAAGTATGCGGAAGTCATACTTTATCAAACCTCAAAGATGGTATTGGCCTTTCGGCGTATGTCAAAGGCGGCCGACGCGACGTGCGCAGAGCCGGATTAAAACAGCGCGGGGCCCGTAGCGAATGTGAATTAGGGGCCCTTGGTTTCCGCCGTCCGGGTCAGTAATCGCCCATATGGCCTGACGGGGAAGCTCCCGAGACTCCTAGGTGCGGCGGGACCCCCTAGAAGACGCGGGGCCCCCTAGGAGGCGCGGGGCCCCCAGAAGGCGCTGGGTCCGTAGCATTTGCTAACTACTGCTACGTGGCTAATCCGGTATTGACGTTAGGTACTGCGAGTGTGAACTCGCGGGACCGCAACATGACAAAATGTTATACACATTATACATGTGATGTCATGAAGCTTATGACTCCTTCACCCCCCCCCCCTTTTTAACACGATGTCACGCTTTGTTGATCCTCTCCCTCCCCATTAAAGTGTGACATAATTTATGGTTGGCCCCTATTACGTATTTTTTCGTATAGCTGGAATTTCGGCCGCCTGTAGTGCGTTCAGTTAACGGATGTGGCTCAAGGTAATTCTGCTCTATCCCCACTCCGCTGCCTTTAGCCCTACATGCGAAGGGGAAAATTTGTCACTCGCCTCGTGGACACAGCGTTCAGCTCTGAGAGGTAGGTAGAGAGGGGGTGTTGAGGTGTGACCTTGAACGGCCAATTGAGGGTGTAGTGGCAGAGCATTGGCTGTTCGCGTATTCTGCCTTTGCAGTGGGCAGTAATCTAATGCAGGAGGTGAAATGCCGCCGTTTATTTGTGATACGATGTGTATATTTTTTTATAAACTGTGTACTGTTTGAGGTGGAGGTTAGCATTTTGTAACGGAATAGAGATTTTTTTTGTCTTAACTAAATTACATTAAAATCATTTTAGCGTTATTTATGTGACAGTAGTAACATGAGACGTTATTTCACCTGATTTTGACTTATTTTAGTTCTTTATTGCATTTAAAATTCTTTCACTTAGCTTTTAAATAATTTCTCTAATCATTTTAAATTAGATACAGTTTCTATTAAAATTTGTAATTAGTATATTGTTTTGTAGTAAATTAACAATGTTGTTTTGTTTAATTTCTGGTAAATTCATTATCAAGGTTCTAGAACGTGGTTCTGGTTTTTTTCATCACGTTTCATTAGCCCGTTTGGCACAAAAATAGTTCAGTTGATTTCAAGTTGTTATCGGATGGGTGTGTTAGATGCAACCATATGGGGACATTTATTTATGCCAGTAACAGTTTATTTCGAAGTCTTAAGTACATATGTTCTTTTGGATAAAATGTATGGTGACAGGCTGTTTCGACTGTGTCCGAGTCAACATATTCTGAATAAATGAAGAAGTGTTATAATCGTAAAATTCCACTTACTTTGGAGGCTTGGCGTTTGCGCCAATGTTGTTGCTACGACCAACGTTTCGGCTCCCAAACTGGGGCCTTCCTAAGGACTATTTTGGGCTGATGTATCCGCTGCTGACAGCAGGTTACACCTTCTCGTCGTTTGCCGGCACACTCAGCGGATTGTTTTGGTTTTTCCGCCAGAGAGAGTGTTGCATTTCCGGCAGCGAGTGTCCCCTGGTCCAGAGATAATGTTATCGAGGTTTGCCTTTTATGGCAACACAAACCCTTTGTTGAAGCTGGACTGCGTTTGTCTGCGAGCGCACACTTCCACATTTGACTCAAGCTATTGTTCTCGTCTTTACTGAAGTTCTTAGGGTGTTTGAAAATATTTGTCGATTACCTGATTTTTCGTTGAAAAATGTCTTGTTGTGCTATGATCTTTGTCTTCTCCCATTGAGTTCTACGCTCTTCTTCAACCGGATGCTCCGTCGCTGCTGATTTGGTTGTTTGCTCTGGTCTGCGTGACGACTAAGTTTTTTTTCAATCTTACTGTCACTGGTAGGAACGTCTCACCAGTATACACCTGTCCACAATCGCAGGCAATCTTGTGAACTGGTAACGGTGCTCTGGTTTTACAATTGTTGACTCGTCATCATGATTTTATTTGCTGCCTGCCACATTTAATTTCAGGCATCAAAGGAACATAAGCTAGATCAAGAAAGGCAACAGGTAGACTTTCAGAAACAGGTCATTATGTAACGAGGCAGAACCTCAACTATTAGCGGTTCGGAGCAAAGCATAACACCAGTAGTGTTTCAATTTGCCAACCAGGATGGTCGGTAGGCCGGGCACAGGAATTGGTGTTGAACGACAACACTGGTGCATTATTACTTTGTTACTATTGCTTTTTTTGCTGGATTCTTAGATTAAGAACTTTAGCCTTTCACAAACTCATTATTTTACTTTTATCGTCGGAATTTTGCGCAAATTTCGGCATTGGTTCCATATTTCTCATATCACAGAAGTGCGTAACCTCATAGTCGATTATAGGTTTATTTGTTTTAGTAAGCTGCTCCACTCAGATTTTCACCATATTTTCACATCCCGAATATGGAACTCGGTTTTTTTTCTCTTTTTTTTTTTACTTATGGTTTTTACACCTCGGCGACGTCGTGGTCATTAGAGGAGGGAAGGGATTGGTGACAAGGAAGGGGAAAGAATTAGGCCATGGCCTTTTTGAAGGAAGCATCCCGGCATTCGCCTGGGGGAAACCGTGGAAACCGTGGAAAACCGGACGGGGATTCGAACGGGCATCCTCCAGAATGCGAGATCAGAGCGTTAACCGTTCACTCACCACGCGGGGTCATGTCTAACTTCTCACCGAGCGTGGTTGGTCTCGCATTCTGGAGGACTCTCCGTTCATATCCCCGACCGGCCATCCAGATTTCGGTTTTCCAGGATTTCCCAAAATCACTCCAAACGAATCACTGAAAGAGTCATAGCCGAATTTCTTCCCGTTCCTTGCCCCATGTTGTTTCCCGCCTCTAATGACCTCGATGTCATCAAAGAGTAAAGCCAAAAGAAAAAAAATAACTTCCTTGCTTAGTTCTACGTTTTTGCCTTCTATGCTCAACACCATCACCGCTAATTGCACGAGGTTGTCTTTAATCTCTCTCATTTCCTTTTTTCCTTATTAAGCAGGCAACAAGGCCCAGCTTCTGAACTATCACTTGTGATACACGCGCAGCGCTCTCAAATTTACTCTCGTTGTTGATACAGCGGTGGGATATTCTTCAATATTCATAAATAATGTTACACTGTGTAAGCTCCCCTCTCCCTGTATTTAGGTATTACCTTAGCTCCTCTTGATAAGTTTAATCTGCCCGTCTTCAAGCCGTAATATTAGCTGCAGAAGCTGGCAGATTATTTCAATTCACAGTTCAGAAATAAATAAATAATATATACATCGACAATGGATTCTTTGAAGAAACACTCGAAAGCACTTTTTTTTTATAATCACTTGGTACAAAATACACTTCTTTACATTCAGTTTTATTCAACCACGAGCCAGCTATATCTTATATTATCGTCCAAAACTCGCCATATTTCCTTCTCTCCTTTGTCCAAAGATATACATTATCATAGATAAACACTGTCCATAGATATTCTGGCACTTTACTATACGCATATCTTTTTCTTTCTTTCATACCAATTTAACACATTTGTATACACAACACAAGCAAGACTAATATCTAATTAATTTTTTAACAAAAATTATTCACAAAAATTGTAAGGGACCTTGTCACCTAAAAACTGCCACTTTTAACTAATTGATAAGAACTCAGTTTAATAAATATTTTGATGATTTCTTAAGCGAACAATTGCAGTATATTGTAATCAGTAAACGTTTTTGTAACGTAAATGTTTCATCTGCAAGGCCGTATTAGAGGTGAAACAGCACTACCACTCTTGGTGGATAAGTGGTATGCTTGAGCTAGGCATTCTGGTGATCTCAATGTCGTTCCCCAGTCCGGCACTTCAAATTTCTGCATTCAACGTTTTCTCAAAATCTATAATACGAATGCTGGGATGGGCCCTTTAATAAGACAATGCCCGCTTTTTACTCGTTCTTACCTCCAGTTTTAGTCTGGCTCTAATGACGTCGACGTCAACGTCAACGAACCGTAAAGCCCTAACAAGGCTGCAGTCGCCAACTCTTTCTTATTAGCCAGTGGCTACTGTCCTCAGATTAAATGCCGTTTGGAGACGTGATATACTGGCGAATCCTCAAAATGGTTGTTTTGATGGCCACAATCAGCACGTTTCAGTCAAATGTAATCAAAGAAGGAACGGTGTAGGCTCTGTCGATGAACGGCCTCTAATGCGTCTTAAATACGAGGTAAATAAATTTGGACATTTGTGGAGCAGGTTTGTTGTTGGTAACTTAAAATCAGTCTACGTACTGCACTTCTGTGATATGAGAAATATGGAACCAATGCCGAAATTTGCGCAAAAGTGTCTTCAGTGAACGTTATGTCTATCCAGGTATTACCATAACTTGTAGGCACGGAACTGTTGCCGTCCAAAGTTATTTAGGATTTCGTAAATTTCATTCATGACTTGTTCTTGATTTCCATATATAAGTTATCTGTGTGAAGAGGGCAATCTATATTCTCTTGGTTCCCCGGATGTAACCGCGTTAATTTATAAAAACCTAATATTTCGGTTAGCAAGATGGCTGAAAGGTTAGGTTTTAATAACTTCGACCATGCTCCACCAGGAAAACAAATAAAGTAAAGACACCGACCGCGGAATCTAAGCAATCAATAGTCAATACTCTTATTTGAAACATGATGTATTTGATAGGCTCTTGTGGCACTTTGTTTCGGTTCTCCATCGACAGTCACGCTGAGCTTGCGTAAGCCATATGCCAGGTTGTGCTAGCAGGTGCATACCGATAGTGACGCCTTGCCATCTGATGTCTCTCACTGTCGCGGGTCTCTTCTAAATCAAAGTAGACCACACATGTCGCAAGCTTGGCCAAAGTAGTTCATGTGAAGCACTTTGCTGAAGTACTGATCACCATGGTCTGTGTCGTTGAAAGTCTTATCGGGGCTATACGACGAAGATTCCTTTTAAATTCGCCATCGTTCTCCATACAGAATTATAGAATACTAGTACCATCACAGTTGAGACCGCGAATTCCGGGATGGTTCATTAATCTTCCTGTTATTTGCCCCCACCAATCCTCTCCCGGATCTAATTACCCCGTCGTCAATGAGCTGTAAGGCCGGAAAAAAAAAGAATTTTACAATGACATTACAGAAATTTTACGTGATCAGCTGTAGATATACTAGAGCTGTCATTGACACATTCCACTGCGAACAGGGAGATCTTCCTGCGTTCCCAAGTCCGCTTAGATAGCTGATATGGAACTGTGTAAGTTATTAACAAATTTCTGCTGAGATATATCCGGATATGATTTTTGTATTTCAATTACACTTTTAGATGAACATAGGCCGACGTTTTGTAAACTTTTGTTTATTTTTAATTCAGCTTCATACAACTTCACCATAACCACTTGTCAATTACTTTTCATACATGAAATAGATGGAATTTGACGTGAACTGTTGACTGATAACACAGCGACTGAAAATTTTATACACGATTAGAAGTTATATAATGTGAAAGATTTTATAATAATTTTTTTGATCTTATGACTATCGAGTTGTATGTTTGGATTCTGGACGTAGAATATGGATTATGGGCTGCAACGTCAAATTGTTTCATTTGATTTTGATATCATCTAGTTTTCTAAAATTTCTAATCCCCTCCCAAGTAAGGAAGCAAATTTAAATAGTTCATGTCAGAAAATAAAAGACTAGCGAGATTGAAATTCAGTCCATTCTATTTCAATTGCCTCGTCTGAGCTAGCTATGGACTGCTAGACTGGAGGGGAAAAGAAGAAAACCTTTATACGGTTTCGGTATCAGTTGTGGTTTTTTGTGTCACGAGTTCGGCAGAGACTTGCGTTGTCTCTGGACTCACGGGCAGTTGGTGTGGTGCTGTTATCTAAGACGGTTCTCTGCGCGGTTCTAGTGAAGCCAACCCCGACGACGTGGCGGCAGGATGCGGCGGTCGAAAGCCGCACGAGGCTCCAGTGCGGTAATGCGTCGCATCACTACTTAAAAACTTATCATATTTCTGAAGTGAAAATAATGTTTAGTTCTTATTCTTTTATATTACATTATTTCCAGAGCTATAAAGCCAAAATTGCAGAAACGATCATGCACGTCTGTCCTTCAGAATGTGACAGCAGCGTAATTCGGCCACCTTTGCATAGTATGGGATGACAGGGCGACTTGCTTTGTTGACTGCAAAACAGATCCGTAGAAAAATACACAATTTTTTAGGGTACCTCCCCCCAAAATAACATAGGGGTGATTTTTTCTTGTGTCTCATGGAATATAGTATCGTTAAACAGGAATTCAAAAATAAAATCAATATTGTTGTGGGACATTTTTATTTAGCTGCATACTTCGCAAGCGTCATTCGAAGTGTAGCTGAAGTGTGCTTTCCGAAAACAATAACAGGCGATAAATCTTCCTGCAACAAGGTGGCTAATATTCAGTGCGTCTGGTGCAGGAAATTTCCTTGCTTTCGAATTTTTTTATGATAAATTCCATCCGTCGTGGAGCATGTTGTAGCTTAAAAGAGACAGAGATAATATTATGATATGACTTATTCCAGATAGTATAAAATAGTATAAAGAAGTATAAAATAATTTCTTACGAGCCTTATAGAGTCTGTTTAGTCGCAGCCAAGACTCATGTTTCCCTGTAAAAAATGTATTTACAATCACTTATGTGACAAAAATGTGTGTTCGTGAAAAAATGCAATAAAAAAAAAGAAAAACCAAGAACACGTAGTGAGGAGCGAACTCGGGACCGAGACCGATGATATTAAACCTCCGTTTCTGGTATGCAGGGTGATTAAAAAAAAACGTGGACAAAATGACATGGTAGATCTGTCATGCATTAAGGATCAAAAATCGCATAGGAACAGAGGGTTGCAAACGCCTGTAGAGGACGCTAGAGCCACGAGAGGCCGTTGCGATACAAACACGGTCCCTTGGATTTTTTCTTGTGGGGATTTTTAAAAGGACTTTTGTATGAAACACATGTTAAAACGCCGGAAGACTTGGTAGGAAGAATCGTTGCGGCAGCTGGATGTGTTCGAGATACACCTGGTATCTTTGAGAAGGTGCGCCGTTCCATGCAACGGAGATGACGGGCTTGTCTCGATGCATCTGGAAAAAAACTTTGAGCATATGCTGTAAGCTTAACATGTGGCTTGCATTAGTCGCATGTGAGTGAGTAATTATCAATAAAATGATCTGTAATGATTTTGTTTCTTCTCTTTGTATCAGTATTATTTTAGACGCCCTGTAGCGGCTCCGGATCGCAGTTGCGACCCCCTGTTCCTATGCGATTTTTGATACTTATTGTATGACTGATCTACCTTGTCATTTTGTACACGTTATTTTGAATCACCCTGTATACAGTTTAGCCCGACATTATGAAGTTTCGAATTTTTCAAAAACTATTAATTTGCATACCAAACATGGGTATATTACTCTGTTTCTTATTATTTATAAATCTATCCCTCTCGGTCCGAAAGAGATCTACATCTGCATCTACATATATACTCTACAATTCACAAAATTGTGGGTGGCAGAGAGTGCTCAGCACCAAAGGTAATCTCTTTGTTATGCATTCCAGTCCCTAATGGTACGAGGGAAAAAAGAATTCATATAAGAATCAGTGCGGCACCTTATTTCTCTAATTTTATCTTTCCTGTCCTTCCGACTCAAATAGGTTGGTGGAAGAAGTATTTCACTACACTCGAAAGTGAAAGTGGGAGTACGCATGTTTACCAATAAGTTTAAACGAAACGTGTGTCGTCTATCTACCAGAGACTCCCAGCCTAGTCCACTAATCAGTTCTGTGACGCTTTCATAAGGACTGTAGCAAGCGGTCACGAATCGAGCGGCTCTTCTCTGTACTTTCTCTATACTTTCGATCAACCCCTTACGAAACGGGTCCCAAATGGCACTACAATAATCCAAATGTGGACACACAAGCGATTTGTACGCTATCTCTTTTGTTTGTTCATTACAATTTTTCAAGATTCGACCTAGGAATCGCAGCTTAGAATTTGCTCTACCTACTAACGATTAATGTGTATGTCCCATTTCATGTTCCTTTGTACTGTTACTCTCAAATATTTAATAGAATCGACCATATCAATAACTGTATTGTTTAACTCGTATTTCTGAATAATTGGATTCTTTTTTTAGTTGTGCTCATTGTCTCCGGTGTCTTGAGTTTTGACCTCGGTTTTTTCGATAACTATCCTTTTACAGGGCTTGGTATTGAATGGTCATAGCCAACGATGCCAGATATCATCGGAAACCATTGGACGGAGGTCATGTCCTTCCTTTCTTCTCCTTTGTTCAAATAAGGTACACCAAGGCAACTCGTATTCAGCATTTATTAAATTTTAGAACTGAAAACAACCAATAACTGATATACACACCATGTTTCATGTGTGCAATGCTTTGAGCATTTTACGGAGTGGTCTGGTAGCTAGCTTGGGCTAGGAGCTTCTTTTGAAAATGCCATGTTTCCGGTCGACATACTTGAGCGGGCAGGAATTTCTACGGGTTTTGCTTTGATTGCATGAGATGCAAAAGGTCGTTCGTAATATGGATTCTACCGTAACTGATAGGGAAGATGCAGAATGCACGGAAAATTGCTTTGTCACTCACCTTTCGGTCTCCCGGCCAGAAATGCTATACTTCTGAAGCACTTGTGCAATGAATCATAGAGAATGTATAAATTCCGCGATTGTTGGTTGAGAGCACAGTATTCTTTTATTAATAGTGATAGTCTTATAGTTCTCGAGATGTGAAGGTCTCATCGCATTGGAGAACGTATTCCTGGAATTTATCCGTCAATAGTTTTATTCTTCACGAGTATGATCTCGCTTTATAAGTGCTCAAAATGCCGAGATAAGAGTTTCTTGAGGACTGATTAAATTTGAATAGTATCAGTACTTTCATATTTGAACTTCTTCCGCAAGGAAGTCTTCAATTTTAATACAATTTTCAGATACAGATCTTGGATTAAAACTCATGGAGAAAGGCACTCAGGTAATATATCTGGCTATTTTAATCGTGAAGTTGGATTATTTAAATCCTTATTTTACAGTTTAATTTTGGTGCAAAGAACGCTCTGGCACTCACAGCTTCTTGTGAATTGCGGAGTATAGATGTATAATCAGACAACTGAGTTACACAGAATGTCTGTTGACTGATAGCAAGTTTTGTCATTACGACCGAGCGTGGTGGGTGAGAGGTTTACGTTCTGGCCTCGCATTCGGGAGGACGGCGGTTCGAATCCCCGTCCGGGCATCCAGATTTGGATTTTCCATGGTTTCCCCAAATCACTCCAGGCGAATGCCGGGATGCTTCCTTCAAAAGACTATCTCCGAGTTCCTTCCCGTTCCTTGTTCCCAGTCCCATCCCGCCTCTCTCGACGTCTACGAGTCGTAAAGCCATAAGTAGAAAAAAGAAAAAAATGATGGTCATTATGGATAGACAGATCCCGGCTTCGAATACTGGGCCTTGCTGGTAATTTCAAAGGCTCTTAACCTATCCTTCACAGTGCACTGCCCTGCCTGTTATGTGTATCCAAAGTATGCTAAAACGCTTTGTTTGTTTGTTTGGATTCTTCATAAAACTGTCGGTCCCTTTACCCGAAGATTTTAGGCGGTAACGACAGACGCATATTGTGCAATCGGTAGAAAACTGTCACTAACTCACTAAAGCTAAAAGGCATTAATATTAGCTTGAACCCACACCATGTATAATTGTAATGATTGAAGAAGAAAATGCTGCTTATTTTTAACTTTCAATGCGCTATCACATACTGATCTATTTGCAAACCCTCCGGCACACAAGTAGTAAACGACACAGAAGACTCCATTCCATGACACCTTTTCAATCTTTCTTGCTGCTTGTGGTAAACTCATCTTAATACTTTGTTGCGAACATTTCTGGCAATCTTTGCCGGCACTATCATATTTCTGGTTATAATGCGACCAACAACAGTGAGATTCAAGCGCTTACTTCCTAGTACAGTATGGTGAAACACATTAGAAAATAAACAACAATAATTAAGCAGCTATTTTTGTCAGTTTAATGCAAATACTGTTTAAAGATTACCGAAGGATTGTTTCATGCATTATACAGTAACGTCGGGGGTGTTCAATTATGATTTATTATTTACTGAAAAAGCAGCTTAAAAAACATAAGTTACTTGTTAATTATTATTATTATTATTATTATTACTCCGCGATTCACTAAAAGTGTGTGGCGGAGGGTGCATTGCACCTATCGAAAAGGGTTATAACATGCTTTTCCTGGAAATTTCGCGTGTAACTTACTTGCACTGAGTTTTCTGCTGTCATGTTGCAGTTTTCTTCAAAGCACGCCAAGCGTCATGGTGTGTTAAACTGTGCGCTCATTAAAGTATTTAGTATTCTTTGCAATATCCATTACCTCCTTCACCGGTCTAGACAACCATCGGTCTTACATTCATAGCAGACTTGTGTCATCAAATTTAATGGTGTGTCTGGTATTAACCGCGCGTCTAATTAACTGAAATACGAATTTGTTGTATACGTAATGTTGTTAACTGTCGAGTCTTACAGATTATTTCCCGGACTTTACGCCTCATACACGTCAATGACATTACTGATTAGAGACGCGGGAGGATAGGAGGTGAGACACTGGAAGGAATTCGGCCATGGCCATGGCCGTTTGAAGGAACCATCCCGATATTTGCCTGGAGTAATTTCAGGAAACCAAAGAAAACAGAAATCTGGATGGCCGCATATGAAGCCAACCGGGATAGGTGCATTGAGGCACAGGCAGTAAAAGATGAGTCTAGCTGTGCCTTAATTATAAGGAAACGAAAACTGCGTAGGATATGGTCCAATTGAACAGACCACTCATTTTTTTCCGAAACGAACTGCTGTAATAGTTGGAAAATGCAGTGTACTAGATTCGTCTATTTCAGTAAAAAAACTATTGAGCGTTTTTGTATTAATGTTAGAGATTTGTATGAGTGACGCAGAAAGCGAACACGTAGTCCAGCCCAGCTGCTGAGAAAATTTGTCGGAGCGTAATTCCAGTAGCCTCGTTTCACTCCGTAATTGTCTCAAGGTTTCTCTACTGCCCCGTAATGCAGACTTAAACATATTACGTACGAAACAGCAGCAGAAATGATGTAATTCTATAATTGTTTGATATTTATAGATAGAAACAGAATTTATTTTTTGTCCGTATCAAATTTTATAAGAAAATATTGTGAATTATGTCAAATAGTTTTTTTTTTTGGCTTTCGGCAACTAAGCCATTCAGCCAGCTCATTGTATTTATGACATCTCTTCAAGTGAATTAGTTCTCCAGTACGTTTGTGATTCCTAAGTGTAGACACCACAGGACGGACAGAACATTCACACAGACACACAACACTTAAACATCCATGCCCGCGGCCGGATTCGAACCGGCGACCTTCGGCACGCGGAGCTAGTGCTCTAGCCCCTACGCTACCGAGGCCGGCAAAAATAGAATTATTACCGAATCGCTTAGCTACAGAGTAGTCCGTTTGTATTACGTAATGTGTTACTAGGAGTCAGTCTGGGAGTTGACTGGTCTGGTGGCTCAGTGGTTAAGGCGTCTGACTGGAGATCGAAAAGTCCACGGTTCGGATCCTTGTATCGGTGATTTTCATACGCTATTAACCCAACCTTCATTTCTGGCATAGATTGCAGCGTAATGTGAAATACGTAATTGGGATTCCATGTTAAACTTTAGATATCTCGAAAACAAAGATCGAGTAAACGGTATGTTTATTGTGACAGCTGTAAGACGTGTATACAGCAGTGTGAAATAATAGTTACAAAAGCTGCTAACAGATGGCGCTGTACGCTCATATCAGCATACATAAGTGAAATAATCGTATGAAAACAATCTTTGCAAACAATCACATCACAATGTTTTCAAAATGTTCACCATTGGCACGTTTCAATGGTGGAACTGATCGCCCTGAGCTTCGGATCACTATTTATGCATTACGTATGGCGATTACAGCGCCATCTGTCAGCAGCTTTTGTAACTATTATTTCACACTGCTGTATACACTTCTTATAGCTGTCACAATAAACATACCGTTTACTGCATTCCTCTATCGATCTTTGTTTTCGAGATATTTAATTTTGAAATCAGGGAGTCATTTTCTGGACACCCTGTACCTGTTAGACTAGGCGGCTATGACATAGGCGAATTGTGCAGCCGATAACAATTGCAGTCTCCACGTTATTACGATCACACTCGTACTATTATAATGTCCGAAATGAATGAAAATTCAACAACTGGAAAGAAAAAAATAGTGATAAGTGATTTGGTAAATCGCCTGTGTTAATTACGTGGTAAATCTTGTTTTATTTTTAATTTTTAAAGAGTAGAGATAACTAATTCGAATGTCTCTATTGCTATATGGAGTACTTTTAATATCAATTAAATGTTTATTTGATATCTACTTCGTAATCAATTGAATGAACAAGACAGTTAAATAGGCACATTACATACTTGGGTGATGTGTAGGATATTGAAGATTGAGAGAAACCGCTCAATTGGTTGCGGCACTTTTATGGTACCCGGGGGTATCTGGTTGGTATTTTGACCATCAGGACTCTGCCGGCGGGGTAGGAGAGTTGGTGGTGCACAATTGCGCAATTCCCATTCACTTCCTTGTCTGCCAAAGTCCTGGTTCAAATACCTAATCTTTCCTCACGGTATATGAAGTGAGGGCATACGACACTGTTGATGTTGATTCGTCCGTAAGATGGGGACTTTAAGCCTGACGGCCATGAAGGTATCCTTTAGAATAATAGCTCTGAATAGGCCGACTCCAGGTTTCACATCCATCCATCTTCCATTCATTCATAACACAAACAACACACTACATTGAACAAACAGGCGTCCACACAAAATAATCAACATTTAAATAGACGTCCATCTCTGGGGAAGGCGAGGGGAAACGGCCCCAGTTTAAATTACCCATATATGAGAAGTGCCCACCAACCGAAAGATTAAGGAAAAAAACAAGAAGATACAGAAAGATGATCGTGTCATTACGATAATGATGTAAGTATCGTGTATTGCACGAGTGAACTGTTTTGGCCATTTTGTTAATTTAGTAGTAATTCGTAAATATTGCGGAAATTCTATTTGACTCGGCTTGAACGTGGTGGATGAGCGGTAAAGCTCTGGCATCGTAGTCTGGAGGACGCATGTTCGAATCCTTATCCCTGGTTTTCCTGTATCACTAAAGGCGAATGCCGGGATAGTTCCTTCAAAAGGCTATGGTTTAATTCTTTTAGTTCCTTGCCCCCAGTCCTTTCCAGCCTCTAATGACTTCGACGTCGACGAGCGTAAATCCCTAGGCAAAAAAATTTATTTACTCACAGTAGTTCAGATGTCAGATGCGGAAACCTTAACTACATATGCGAATATTACATTAATATCACAAGGCTTGGAAGAAGAAGAGAAATACTATCTAACGTTTGCTGAACCAATGAGAGAAGATAAACTTTCTCGAATAATTTCCAATGTTAGTTCAGTGGCGGTACTCCTAAGCTCGTATAAACGGGTTGCTTGTTTAAGCGATGTGTACAATACAGACAAATAGACATAGTGGAAAACTCTAATAAAAGTACGAGGCAACTAAAACCATTTAATAAATGACAGTGCTCATACGGATATTATGAAATTTTCGAAAGTTTAATCCTAACCATTTTGGAAATTAGCAGAAAAAGTGATTTTTTTAGAATTTGTACAGAAAAGAAGTAAGCTACCACGTTTTTAATACACTTTTCTTTCCAATCAATATGGCCATCTGTCTCCGAAATGTGTAACTCGTGTTTTGTACGGTAAGCGTATTTTTGTTTGTTAGATGTATAGTTAATGAGGTATAGATTGGGGACCGTCACAGCATTCGCTCAGGTGATTGCGTGAAACCGCAATCAGGAGGGTTGAAGGACGAACCTGGTCCTGTTGTACCACCCCGAGCCGTTTCGGAGCAACCACACTGGTGGGTATTATAATTATTATCGTTAGTACCTATACCATACTGCCAGCCGGTATTCCGTGAGACAAGAAAGCTTTTACAATGATAACTAACATTTATACATATATCGCATAATTGAATAAAAATTAGATTATCATTTTGAAAGAGAAGTCTTATCATATTTTAAGATTACCAGTTATTGGAAGATTTTTTTTCCTTGTGTGATATATTTCTTATACACTAAGAATGTATTATTTGCGTCTCCTTTTGATATAGCATCATAATCACTATTCATTGTTTCTAGGAATCGAGCCATAATTGAATCTTATTCGTATTATAAAGGTTACTATACGTCAGTATGCCTAACGGATGCGAACCAAGCCCTGGCACGCACTATCGGTTGGATTTGACCACATTTCCCTTTGATAATTTTTGACATATCGTGTCCTTTATGACATTGTTGATGCTTTCTCGTAGAATGATTAGGAGGTGTGCATAACCACGTTTCCTACAATGCTGGCCAGGTCTCGAATCATTAAAATTTATTCATATTTCCTGTTACTGGATTTTTAACGATTTTCTATGAGGAAAAAAACCTAAATAACGATCGCGATATTTCAAATTTCCCAACTGTTCCTGCCGCAGAGAAGCTCTGGCCGTACTGATTATGCAAAAAGCTTATTTAGCCCTTCCACGAAGAAGATAACATGCCTGGCTGGCTTGCTGGTCCTCCATCGATACCTCGTAACAACCAGCTGACCCTGTTCCCACAGTGTCCGGGAGGTTAAATTCACCGGCTAAGCTTCGAGCATAATAGGGAATATGCATGAAATTCAAATTTACGTCCAGTATTTTTTATTTTGTAACTTTATTAGTGCCGGCCTCGGTAGCGCAGGGGCTAGAGTGCTAGGAGTCCCGCCGAGGGCATGAGTGTTTAGTGTTGTGAATGTCTTGTCCGTGTTGTAGTGTCCTTGTGTCAATACTAGATAGCAACAAATCACATTGTGCTGGCTGTATGGCCCAGTAGCCGAATACCATAAAAAAAAAAAAGCTTTATTAGTGTAGAATTACTGCTACAACGTTTTTTTCCTATTTATTCGATTTTTATTAACTGATTTTAATTAATCAAAAGTGCTAAAAATACAAGGGAAATGTAGCTTCGCAAAACGCAACGCTATTGGTCGAATCGAAACGTGACGACAAAGTACACGATATTAATGTGAACAAAGGCGTAGTTGCTGGGAGTTCTAATAGCTTTGCGATTGTGTTGAAGTTTATATTAACATATCAGCATAACTGGTGAGATACTGTATTCTTGCTACAATACACACACCAAATAATGACTGAAAGTAGTTTTCTGAAAGCGCAGTCGGATAATCTTCAAAAAATTGATGCTTTCATGATGACAAGAAATTTTACAACAAATCCGAATTTTACGGCCGCTCAGCTCAGAGCAATGAAAGCTGCAAGGTAATTAAGTGATAGATATTTCAATATTCACATGCAAATTAACAAAAAATTCTAGATGTTGGGTATATAGGAGTTTATTACGCGTTTGCATCAAAAGGCAGCGTGGCCTATGCGGCAGGGAGTTGACTTCGTAATTTTCTGACCAGCCTTCAAATCTCTGCAGAATTAAATATTTTTATCTTCAGAAATTGTAAAGCTTGACCTTTTTATTTTGTTAAAACTTCATTTACTTTCTTTATTGAGTGAAATAATATTTAAAACAAATCATATTACCTACAATTTAGTGTCATTTTTTTTCCTGAAATATTTTTTTTTCGTAATGAATTCACGGGTCTACCGACGGATTGTCTTTTCACAACACAAATCGACCGCACACCCTTAAAATCTTCATTGCAATCATTCGTAAAGAAAGTCTCCATTCTTACATTTTTTCACTTTTTGTTAATAAGTTGTTTCTTTTTTTTGTAACTGCTTTACGTCTCTTTTTAACATCGAGGTCTTTAGAGACGGGAAAGGATGGGGGGCAAGGATGGGAGGCAA